>LR738711.1:703298464-703308629 GCA_902687465.1 Secale cereale | reverse complement strand
AGCAGCACCAGCAGCCTCACCTCACCTCACTGAGCCCTCCAGCACCACCAGTTCCTCCCCAGGAAGTCCCAGTGCTCGGGATCGACCGGAGCACCGCCGCGTCGCGCCGCCGGTGATCTCGCAGTACGGGCCTCCCTTGCCCTCCCTTTTGCCCGATTCGGAACACCCTCACCTCACTGATCATTTCCCCGCTGTTTCCCCCTCCTGTTGCAGTCGGAAATGACCGGGGCAACGACCTCCCGACGAGCCCCCGCCGTCCACCTTGCCGCCGGCGAACCTGACCTCCCCGGCATACCGTACCACCACCCTTACAACCGCCACTCGACGCTGGACCCATCCCTGCCCTCCGTTGCCGTCGCCGTGGCCGGAAACCTCGCCGGTGAGCTCGCCGTCGCCGTGGCCGCAAGGTTGGAGATGACAGGCGGGCCCCGCCTGTCATCCCCACACCTCTCTCCCCCTCCTCTCAGTCACTGACCGACGGGCCCCGCCCGTCAGGTTCAAAAACCTGACGTGCGCGCGCAGGCACCCGTGCGGCTGGGCTGGTCCGCCCTGGGCCGTGCACTGTGGCTTCTCTGGCCCAGTTGCACAGGGCGTTTTCTCTTTTTCTTTTCTGTAAATAATTCAAACATTTTACAGAAAAGAATAATGGTCCAAATTAAATAATTCCAACTCCTAAATTCTTGTAATATTCCAACCTATTTAATGGTACCACTTTCACTCATACCTATGAAACTTTTCTGCACTGTTCAAATTTAAATTCAAATTTGAGCAGTAAAACTCCTGTTCTAAAATCAATAGATTCCATTCTGTAACTCCAAAACTCCAACTAAGATTTTTCCCCATCTTAGAAATTCCTCTAGTATTTTACAAAAATAAGTTGACATTTTTCTGAGCACTTTGATTTTTTTGTCTTATTTGTGGTCTTATTTTCCCGTGGTTATTATGCGACGTATAGATCTCGTATTTGACGAAGTTGCTGAGGAAGGAGAAGGAGAAGGATTTGAAGACTTTGAAGACCAAGCCAATCCAGGCAAGTAGCCCTTTGACCATGATACACTTGTTTTGCGGAACCCGTTGTTTCCGATGCATGATGATGGATTCACGGTGGTGACCTAGTTGAAACCACCACATGATGCATGCTTGATCTTGATCTTGCTAAGTGCTAGATGACATGCAAATAGTTGGTTATGATGCTTAAATGATGCATGTGTGATTTTAACCTTCGTAGTTGAAATCTTTGCATGAACCCATCGGGTGCCCCTAATGCCCGAGGGTGATGATGTGTTAGGTCATCACTTGAGGAAGAAGTGATGTGCCGGTTAATCATGTGCATGGTGAAATGATGGATTAGATTTATGTGTGACTACCGTCCCTACCAAACATGTGCAACCACACTACCCCTTATGGGACGGGGCTTTATTGATTACTTAGGTCGATACTAGCATGGTGCCCGCATTACTAGTGACGAGAAGACTTGAGGTCTTTCCCGGGACGGGGTCGTGCTTGGAAAGACGGCCATGACTGTTTTTACAGGGCACCGGACACACCGTTGGTCCCTTCGGGTACGCGTGACATTGAAATTAGGGCAAGTCCCGTGATCTATTGTTTGTACCCAAGGGCCGTGTACCAACGAGTGGACTCTATGTTAGTGTCGTCTAAGGAAAGGTAATGACCGGGTGCTTACCCCGGGTACTTCAGGTACCGCGGGTCATGGATGACACGGAAGTTCCCCGGATCTTGTGGGTAAAGTGCGCAACCTCTGCAGAGTGTCAAACTATTCGAATAGCCGTGTCCACGGTCATGGACAGTTGGGTGGTGCTACTTAAACTATGTCCAAAATTTTACTTCTTCGATGCAAGTATGTGTGTGATGAGTCAAGGTGGTGACTTGACTCGATGAGTTGGATCATATTCATGTTGATATCGGAAACCTGTCTTCGAGGTTACGCGAGGTTATTGATGCATAAACTTGATGGTAGAATATTTATTCTAGCCCTTCGCTAGATTGTTCATTATCGTTCAATTGCATTGTTACTTTGAACCACATCATGGGTTGCTTGCGAGTACATTCAAAGTACTCATTGGCTTGCCACTGGTTATTTAATTGGCCAGGCATGGAAGAGCAGGAATATGAAGAAGAGTTCTTTGGAGACGAACATGCAAACTAGGACGCTATCCCAGTCAGAATGCCTGTAGGGTTAATGCAGATGGCATGGGTTCTACCCGTTATCGAAGACTTCCGCTATTTGAGTTATTTGCTATTCAGCCCGTGAGGCTCTATCTATGTAAGTCTTGGCCATAATGGCCTTAATTCGTGTAAGACCATTTGTATGGATGTAAGACTCTTGTTATTCAGCTTCTGTGTGTTCAGTGAGCATTGATCTCTGGGATCATTGTACACGTGCATTCGGTGATCTCGACTTCTAAGTCGGGGTCCCCACAGAGCTGGTATCAGAGCCATCCTGACTGTAGGAAGCCTTAGTTAGCATGGGCGTTAGTTAGTTGAGACCCTTTTTAAAAAACCTTCTGAACCTCTCTTCTTTTCTAAACCTGAGATTTCATCAGCTTATTAACCCCTCCTATTCCACCTTTGTAGATGGCCGCTGTACCCGAAGAGCACCTGACCACTGGGTTTCCCTTACTTCTCGAGGATAGCCTCCAGGAGTGTCAGTTCCACCGAGCACCCATCCTCACCTACCTTGAGCATTGGGTGAGCGACACTGAGGTGGAGTACCATGTGGAAGTGATCGTGAAGGCAAACGATCCTCCCACAAGTTGGTTCTTCGAGGGACCCCAGATGGCAACACTACCACTCGCTGTCGAGGCTGCTCCACTCAAGGCACTAACCCGTCTCCGCGAGCTTCTTCCGGAGATGGCAGCCAATATGACAACTCGCTTCTTACCTTACCGGAAGGAAGGTGAAGAAGAAAGCAGCGCACTAGCCCCTCCACTGAAGGAAGGACTCTCGCTTCGGTTCCAGACCTACTTCAGTCTATGTGCCGACAGCTTGGCACAACACTTGGCCTCGGAATCAATGAAGCTTCGAGAAGAACTTCACAAGACCAAGGCACTTCTTCGTCGAGCTCAAGAGAAGGAAAATAGGATCAAGAAGGAAGGAACACCTTCTGGACAGTCCGCTATCGCATATCGAGGCGGAAGGCCCTCCGAGGATGTATCTTCCAAGAATGAAGAACCACCTCGGCGACGCCGGATGACGGCGAGGGAATATCGCAAGCTTTTCCCTGCACCACCGACGAAACACCGTCGTATCCAACTCCTCCACTCACTCACACCCTCAAGTGACAAGGGGGCCCAGACAGATGAAGACAAGGAGGAAGACCCAGAAGAGCCAGAATACGCGACCGAGCATTCCGCCGCTTAGGCATTATTTGCTACTCGGATATGCCAGTTGTGACCTCTACGGTAGGATAGGTCGTGTAACCCCTATGCGCAGTCGAGTCCTTGTATGGTTCATATGAAACCATCTAGTGTTTGCTTTTGTTGTGTCTGGATGTAAGTCGTATTCTACCTTCGGGAATGTGTAAACGACTACATCACCCATTTGGATTTTTAATGGATGTGTTTTGGCCTTTCGGCCCTTGCATGATTTGATTAGTGTCACACCCACCCCCTTACTAGGCACCCATCTATCTTGCTTTCCCTCTTCCGAGTCATGAGACCTTTTATCGCTCCAACAGGATGCCTGTTGTAACTCGTACTGGTACCTCTACCCAGCAGCCTGAAGCCGGAGCATCCGCTCAACCAGAGGCAGGCCACGACCAAACCAATGACCAAGCTCCACCACCACCTCCTCCTCCAAGCATGGACATGGCTCAGCTTCTCCAAGCTTTCCGAGAGGAACGCCAAGCCAACACTGCAGCTCTTCAGCTGATTGCTCAAGCTGTCACCAACAACCGCCAGCCGGCAGGGAATGGCAATGGACGTTCCACGTTGGCAGAATTCAAGAAGCATGCACCGCCAACCTTCATCGAGACTGCTGAACCCCTGGATGCAGACGACTGGGTCCGTTCCATTGAGGAGATTCTGGAACTAGTCGGATGCACCAAAGACCGCGAGAAGGTGGCTTATGCAGCCCACTGCCTCGGGGGGACTGCTAGAGCTTGGTGGGATGGATTCAAGGTCATGCACGCTGAACAAGACATCACTTGGGTTAACTTCAAGGCAGAATTCCGCAAGGCCCACATTCCTTCCGGAATCATGGCTATCAAAAAGCGCGAGTTCCGAGCCCTGAAGCAAGGAAGTGGCACTGTCAAGGAGTACATGCAGAAGTTCAGTGTTCTGTCAAGGTATGCCCCTGGGATGTCAGCACTGATGCTGCAAAAAGGGAGCGCTTCATGGAAGGCCTCAACCAAACTCTGCAATACTCGCTTGTCGTGTGCGACTGCCCATCTTTCCCTGACCTGGTGAACAAGGCACTTATGCTTGAAGACAAGCGGCGTGCTTTGGAAGACACTCGCAAGCGCAAGTTGGTCATTAAGGGAAGTTCCAGCAACCAGAAGCCTCGTCCGTGGCAGTCAGCCCCGGCCAAGCCAACCTATCAGCAACCAAGAGCTCCTGCACCTCGTGCCAACCCTCAGCCTCAGCAGTATGCCAATCCCAGGCCAGCCTTCAACCCCAATACCACTGGTGGCAACAAGATCAATCCAAACCAAGTCACTTGCTTTGGATGTGGTCAGCCCAGGCACATCTCAAGGGTGTGCCCCAACAAGAAGCCTGATGCCCCGCGCCCCAATGCGCAGAACCAGGGACAAGGCCGTGGAATGCCACCAAGGAACCCAGCTCCTCGCAATCCACCGAACCAAGGGAAGGGGCGTGTGAATCACGTCACTGCTGAAGAAGCCCAGGAAGACCCGGACATCGTGCTGGGTACGTTCCTTGTCAACTCAGCACCTGCAACTGTCTTGTTTGATTCTGGAGCAACGCATTCATTTGTCACTCAAAGATTTGCATTAAAAAGTGGCATGACCCCTACACCCTTGAACAACCCTATGGTGGTACAAACCCCCGGAGCCGAGATGAGAGCCAAGATAGGCTGTAAAGGAGTCAGTATTACCATTAACGGTGTAGACTTCCTAGCAGACCTTATCGTCCTGAGATCGCAAGGCTTGGATGTGATCCTAGGCATGAACTGGCTAAGTAAGCACCAAGGCTTGTTAGACTGTGCCAATCGGACAGTCACTGTGACCAATGACCAAGGAGTCGAAGTCAAGTTTGCTTCCAACTCCTCTTCCACTCAAGCCTCTAAACTCAACTGTCTGTCTGAAGTTGGGCTAGATCAAGTACCGGTGGTATGTGAGTATCCTGATGTCTTTCCGGATGAACTACCGGGAATGCCCCCTGACCGTGACATTGAGTTCATCATCGAGCTTGTGCCTGGAGCAGGACCCATCTATAAGAAGCCTTATAGAATGGGGACGGAAGAATTAGCCGAGTTGAAGAAGCAGCTGGAGGAGCAGCTAAGGAAGGGATTTATTCGCCCAAGTGCCTCCCCTTGGGGATCTCCTGTTCTGTTTGTGGCAAAGAGGGACGGCACCATCCGCTTATGCATCGACTATCGTTCCCTCAATGAAATTACAATCAAGAACAAGTATCCACTTCCCAAGATCGAAGATCTGTTTGATCAGCTCAACGGAGCCAAGGTATTCTCCAAGATCGACCTCAGATCTGGGTACTACCAGCTGAAGATCAGACCCCAAGATATTCCGAAGACGGCATTCGTAACCAGGTATGGCCTGTACGAGTGCACGGTCATGTCCTTTGGGTTAACCAATGCCACAGCTTACTTCATGTATCTCATGAATAAAGTCTTCATGGAATATTTGGACAAGTTTGTCGTTGTCTTCATTGATGACATTCTTGTGTTCTCGAAGTCGGAGGAAGAGCACGAGCAGCATCTGAGGATGGTCCTAGACAAGCTTCGTGAGCACCAACTGTATGCCAAATTCAGCAAGTGTGAGTTCTGGCTGCATAAAGTTGGATTCTTAGGTCATTTCTTGACCGAGGAAGGAATATCTGTTGATCCTGCAAAGATCGAAGCTGTGACTCAATGGCAATCTCCAACGACCGTCAAGGAAGTTAGAAGCTTCCTCGGACTAGCGGGCTATTACCGCAAGTTCGTGGAGGGATTCTCTAGCATTGCACGACCAATGACTCAGCTCCTCAAGAAGGACAAGAAGTTCGAGTGGATGCCAAAATGCGAAGAGAGCTTCCAAGAGCTCAAGAAGAGATTGACCACCGCCCCAGTTCTGGCAACACCTGATATTCACAAGGAGTTCGTGATATATTGTGATGCCTCTCGAACCGGATTGGGAAGCATTCTGATGCAAGAAGGCCGCGTCATAGCATACCTCTCCAGGAAGCTACGACCCCATGAGGAGAACTACGTTACTCACGATCTTGAGCTAGCGGCAGTAGTTCATGCCTTGAAGACATGGCGGCATTACCTCCTAGGGAAACGGTTTGAGATCTACACAGACCACAAAAGTCTGAAGTACATTTTCACCCAAAAGGAATTGAACATGAGGCAGCGGAGATGGTTGGAACTCATCAAAGACTATGACCTCAGTGTTCAATATCACCCCGGGAAGGCTAACGTGGTGGCCGATGCCTTAAGCAGGAAGGCTTGCTCTTTGAATGCCGTTATTCAAGAAAGGCAGCCAGCCTTGTTTAAGGAGATCGAACAATTCAGTTTGTAGTTAGTCACCCCTGGATTTCTGGATCATTTGGAAGTCAGACCGACCCTGATGGATGAAGCCAAGAAGGCACAAGATGGACACGCAAGCATTGAAGGCATCAAAAGGAAGATGAAGCTGGGCAAGGCCCCAGGTTTCTCCGAAGACGAGCACGGGATTGTTTGGTACAAAGGCCGCATCTGCGTACCAAACAACACCAAGCTGAAGACCCTGATTCTGCAAGAAGCCCACGACACTCCGTATTCCATCCACCCCGGAGGAACCAAGATGTACCAAGACTTGAAGGCACGATTCTGGTGGCACGGGATGAATAGATAGATTGCAACCTATGTTGCAAAGTGTGATGTGTGCCAAAGGGTCAAGGCTGAATATCAGCGACCTACTGGATTGCTTCAACCACTCAAGGTTCCTGAGTGGAAGTGGGATAAAGTCGGAATGGACTTCATCACTGGATCACCAAGGTCGAATAGAGGACATGACTCTATCTGGGTCATAGTCGATCATTTGACCAAGGTGGCCCATTTCATTCCTGTCAAGACCACTTATGATGGCAACCGGCTGGCAGCTCTCTACATCGACCGAATCGTAAGTCTTCACGGCGTTCCCAAGGAGATTGTGTCAGATCGAGGAACCCAGTTCACCTCGAGGTTCTGGAAGAAGTTCCAATAAGCCTTGGGAACCAAGTTGTCTTTCAGCACAGCTTTCCACCCGCAGACCGGAGGTCAGACAGAACGAGTCAATCAGATTCTCGAAGACATGCTCCGAGCCTGTGTCCTGGCATATGGAGCCAAGTGGGAAGGTTGTCTCCCTTTTGCCGAGTTCTCCTATAACAACAGTTACCAGTCGAGCCTTCAGATGGCACCATTTGAGGTGTTGTACGGACGCAGATGCCGCACACCCCTCAACTGGTCAGAGACTGGAGAAGGACTAGTCTTTGGACCGGATATTCTCCGCGCAGCAGAAGAACAAGTCCAACTAGTCAGAGAACGTTTGAAGGCAGCCAAGTCAAGGCAGAAGAGTTATGCTGACACTCACCGTTGGAACATGAGTTTCCATGTCGGGGACCATGTGTACCTGCGGGTAACCCCTCTGAAGGGAACCAAGCGTTTCCATGTCAAGGGGAAGCTCGCACCAAGGTTCATCGGACCCTTTGAGATCACTGCACGACGAGGAGAAGTGGCTTACCAATTGGAACTACCACCTGAGCTATCCGATGTGCACAATGTGTTCCATGTGTCACAACTCCGGAAGTGTCTCCAAGTTCCAGACAAGCCCAATCTCTACAAGGATGTGGATCACCAAGCCATTGACCTGCAGCCTGATTTGACCTACCGTGAGAAGCCCATCCGCATTCTGGACGAAGCAGAACGACGGACGCGAAGCCGTACCATCAAGTACTTCAAGGTCCAGTGGAGCAACCACACCGAATCAGAAGTAACCTGGGAACGAGAAGACTATCTTAGATCCGAGTTTCCCGACCTCTTTTAAGCCCTAGTTTAGGAATCTCGGGGACGAGATTCTTGTAAGGGGGGTAGGTCTGTCACACCCTGCATTTTGTAGTATGTTATTTGTATCTTTGAAGCATGAAAATTTGGACCAGCAATTTTTTTTGGCATCATTTGGCTTTTATTTGGAGTTGAGTTTTCTTCATGTGCTTTTTCATGAGCTCATTAAAGTCAACTATGACCTCTTGTAGAATTCATCTCCATACCCAAAACTTCTGCCCAATGATCATACCAAGTGTTATATAACAGTATAGTATTTTCTTACAAAATTAATTTGGCCAAAATGTATTTTATAAATTTAGTTTTCCAAAAACCCCTGAATTGAGATTTGCACTGCAAGTACTTGATTTAGGGTGAGAAAATTATTTCAAAAGGTTTATTTGAGACCTAGTAGTCCTAGGACTCCCAGGAACCACAAAGGTATAATTTTAAAAGCTATTTTCCTATTTTATTTAAAAGCTTTTTCTTAAGGCCAGAAATGGTCTTTAATAGGGGGAAATTATTTAACTATTTCAAAAATATTTGCCAAAATTCAGGGAGACTCAGAGGACATATATTGTCCATATATAAGAGTTTCAACACTTGGTCATGTTCAAAATAATGGGCTAAACCCTCCAAAACCCTTTCTAGGTATTTCAAGCTTTTGAAATATTTACAAAGGAAACTTTCTCCAAAAATTCCAGGGAAATTCTATCATGTCATATATGACATATTTGATGATCTTGCCAAGTCCCATGCCTTGGGAAGCAAGAAAACATCCTCAAACCCCTTCATAACCATTCTGTCCATATTTGAAGTTTGAGCAACTTTACATTGCCAAACTTGTCCAACTGCTCTCAAATTTGGTGCACATGCTAGAAATGCCCAATGAGGCATCTAGACCAAATGACACATGATTTGGTATAGAGCAACTTGATCAGATCACCCCAAAACCCTTTCTGTTCAAATGCAAATTTGAACAACTTTACATTACCAACTTTTTACCTGGAGCTTCAAACTTTGTGGGCATGATCATAACCCCAAATGATGATACTACACCAAGTGATGCATCAAGGGGAGGTGATTAGCTTGACTCAATCAAGATGAAGCCATTTCTGTTGATTTCTAGGGTTCACCAAAGTTACATTGGCTAGTTTCTTCAAATGAGCCCAAATTTGGTGAAGCACCCTAATTTCATATGTTATTCAATCCTGTTAAGTGCCATGTCAAGTGGAGGTCATTTGCTTGACCAAACACTGATCAAACACCTTCTGCAGATTTACTAAAACCCTCATCTTGATCACTTTTACTCTTCTCCATGGCCTCAACTTTTTACCACATGTTCATTCAGTTACTGGCTACCTCCAGTAACTTTCCCAGCACCCCAGCTCCATGATTGAGGGGTAAGAACCCAAGTTTACCCTGCTGGACAGCAAGTTTTCACCAAGTCACCAGCGTCCTCACTCTCTCTCAGCATCTCCAGGGCATCCAAGGCCGCAGGCCAATTCTTTACTCCTCCCCCGACCTTCTAGACACTCTTGGGCACGTTGGTTTTGACCAGAGCGGCGAGGGCACGATGATGCCAGCCATACGCACGCTCTGGAGCACGCTACAGTGCACCTCCGCACGGTGGCTTCAGCCAATTGCTGGCCCCCGACAGCCTCGGGCCTCTCCGTCGCGCCAGTCGATGCTCCTCGACGTCCGCGACCGCCCCGGCGCTGTCCCCCCTCCTCCTGCGTCCTCCGGTGACCGTCGTCGCACGCGCACCGGCCGCCCGCAACGGCCACTCTTCCGCCTCGCACGCGCGCGCGGTCCAGAAGCTCCCCCGCTCCTCCTCTCACCTCTACTGGACGTGGAGCTCGTCCAGCAACTCCGTGGACTCATTCCCCTCGCCCCCCGTGCGCTGTAGCGTCGAGCCGGAGCTCGCGGTCGCACTGGACCACGGGCCTCCGTCGACCCCCTATAAATA
>LR738711.1:703263944-703298388 GCA_902687465.1 Secale cereale | reverse complement strand
AAATAGGCCCCCCCCCCCCCGGGCCTCTCCAGCAGCACCAGCAGCCTCACCTCACCTCACTGAGCCCTTCAGCACCACCAGTTCCTCCCCAGGAAGTCCCAGTGCTCGGGATCGACCGGAGCACCGCCGCGTCGGGCCGCCGGTGATCTCGCAGTACGGGCCTCCCTTGCCCTCCCTTTTGCCCGATTCGGAACCCCCTCACCTCACTGATCGTTTCCCCTCTGTTTCCCCCCTCCTATTGCAGTCGGAAACGACCGGGGCAACGACCTCCCGACAAGCCTCCGCCGTCTCACCTCGCCGCCGGCGAACCTGACCTCCCCGGCGTACCGTACCACAACCCCTACAACCGCCACTCGACGCTGGACCCATCCCTGCCCTCCGTTGCCGTCGCCGTGGCCGGAAACCTCGCCGGTGAGCTCGCCGTCGCCGTGGCCGCAAGGTTGGAGATGATAGGCGGGCCCCGCCTGTCATCCCCACACCTCTCTCCCCCTCCTCTCAGTCACTGACCGACGGGCCCCGCCGTCAGGTTCAAAAACCTGACGTGCGCGCGCAGGCACCCGTGCGGCTAGGCTGGTCCGCCCTGGGCCGTGCACTGTGGCTTCTCTGGCCCAGTTGCACAGGGCGTTTTCTCTTTTTCTTTTTTGTAAATAATTCAAACATTTTACATAAAAGAATAATGGTCCAAATTAAATAATTCCAACTCCTAAATTCTTGTAATATTCCAACCTATTTAATGGTACCACTTTCACTCATACCTATGAAACTTTTTTGTACTGTTCAAATTTAAATTCAAATTTGAGCAGTAAAACTCCTGTTCTAAAATCAATAGATTCCATTCTGTAACTCCAAAACTCCAACTAAGATTTTTTTCCCATCTTAGAAATTCGTCTAGTATTTTACAAAAATAAGTTGACATTTTTCTGAGCACTTTGATTTTTCTGTCTTATTTGTGGTCTTATTTTCCCGTGGTTATTATGCGACATATAGATCCCGTATTTGACGAAGTTGCTGAGGAAGGAGAAGGAGAAGGATTTGAAGACTTTGAAGACCAAGCCAATCCAGGCAAGCAGCCCTTTGACCATGATACACTTGTTTTGCGGAACCCTTTGTTTCCGATGCATGATGATGGATTCACGGTGGTGACCTAGTTGAAACCACCACATGATGCATGCTTGATCTTGATCTTGCTAAGTGCTAGATGACATGCAAATAGTTGGTTATGATGCTTAAATGATGCATGTGTGATTTTAACCTTCGTAGTTGAAATCTTTGCATGAACCCATCGGGTGCCCCTAATGCCCGAGGGTGATGATGTGTTAGGTCATCACTTGAGGAAGAAGTGATGTGCCGGTTAATCATGTGCATGGTGAAATGATGGATTAGATTTATGTGTGACTACCGTCCCAACCAAACATGTGCAACCACACTAACCCTTATGGGACGGGGCTTTATTGATTACTTAGGTCGATACTAGCATGGTGCCCGCATTACTAGTGACGGGAAGACTTGAGGTCTTTCCCAGGATGGGGTCGTGCTTGGAAAGACGGCCATGACTGTTTTTACAGGGC
The DNA here is from genome assembly GCA_902687465.1 of Secale cereale. Lineage (NCBI taxonomy): Eukaryota > Viridiplantae > Streptophyta > Magnoliopsida > Poales > Poaceae > Secale > Secale cereale. The sequence continues at coordinate 703,296,820 of LR738711.1, read as the reverse complement.
ACCGGACACACCGTTGGTCCCTTCGGGTACGCGTGACATTGAAATTAGGGCAAGTCCCGTGATCTATTGTTTGTACCCGAGGGCCGTGTACCAACGAGTGGACTATATGTTAGTGTCGTCTAAGGAAAGGTAATGACCGGGTGCTTACCCCGGGTACTTGAGGTACCGCGGGTCGTGGATGACACGGAAGTTCCCCGGATCTTGTGGGTAAAGTGCGCAACCTCTGCAGAGTGTCAAACTATTCGAATAGCCGTGTCCACGGTCATGGATAGTTGGGTGGTGCTACTTAAACTATGTCCAAAATTTTACTTCTTCGATGCAAGTATGTGTGTGATGAGTTAAGGTGGTGACTTGACTCGATGAGTTGGATCATATTCATGTTGATATCGGAAACCTGTCTTCGAGGTTACGCGAGGTTATTGATGCATAAACTTGATGGTAGAATATTTATTCTAGCCCTTCGCTAGATTGTTCATTATCGTTCAATTGCATTGTTACTTTGAACCACATCATGGGTTGCTTGCGAGTACATTCAAAGTACTCATTGGCTTGCCACTGGTTATTTAATTGGCCAGGCATGGAAGAGCAGGAATATGAGGAAGAGTTCTTTGGAGACGAACATGCAAACTAGGACGCTATCCCAGTCAGAATGCCTGTAGGGTTAAGGCAGATGGCATGGGTTCTACCCGTTATCGAAGACTTCCGCTATTTGAGTTATTTGCTATTCAGCCCGTGAGGCTCTATCTATGTAAGTCTTGGCCATAATGGCCTTAATTCGTGTAAGACCATTTGTATGGATGTAAGACTCTTGTTATTCAGCTTCTGTGTGTTCAGTGAGCATTGATATCTGGGATCACTGTACACGTGCATTCGGTGATCTCGACTTCTAAGTCGCGGTCCCCACAGAGCTGGTATCAGAGCCATCCTGACTGTAGGAAGCCTTAGTTAGCATGGGCGTTAGTTAGTTGAGACCCTTTTTAAAAAACCTTCTGAACCTCTCTTCTTTTCTAAACCTGAGATTTCATCAGCTTATTAACCCCTCCTATTCCACCTTTGTAGATGGCCGCTGTACCCGAAGAGCACCTGACCACTGGGTTGCCCTTACTTCTCGAGGATAGCCTCCAGGAGTGTCAGTTCCACCGAGCACCCATCCTCACCTACCTTGAGCATTGGGTGAGCGACACTGAGGTGGAGTACCATGTGGAAGTGATCGTGAAGGCAAACGATCCTCCCACAAGTTGGTTCTTGGAGGGACCCCAGATGGCAACACTACCACTCGCTGTCGAGGCTGCTGCACTCAAGGCACTAACCCGTCTCCGCGAGCTTCTTCCGGAGATGGCAGCCAAGATGACAACTCGCTTCTTACCTTACCGGAAGGAAGGTGAAGAAGAAAGCAGCGCACTAGCCCCTCCACTGAAGGAAGGACTCTCGCTTCGGTTCCAGACCTACTTCAGTCTATGTGCCGACAGCTTGGCACGAGACTTGGCCTCGGAATCAATGAAGCTTCGAGAAGAACTTCACAAGACCAAGGCACTTCTTCGTCGAGCTCAAGAGAAGGCAAATAGGATCAAGAAGGAAGGAGCACCTTCTGGACAGTCCGCTATCGCATATCGAGGCGGAAGGCCCTCCGAGGATGTATCTTCCAAGAATGAAGAACCACCTCGGCGACGCCGGATGACGGTGAGGGAATATCGCAAGCTTTTTCCTGCACCACCGACGAAACACCGTCGTATCCAACTCCTCCACTCACCCACACCCTCAAGTGACAAGGGGGCCCAGACAGATGAAGACAAGGAGGAAGACCCAGAAGAGCCAGAATACGCGACCGAGCATTCCGCCGCTTAGGCATTATTCGCTACTCGGATATGCCAGTTGTGACCTCTACGGTAGGATAGGTCGTGTAACCCCTATGCGCAGTCGAGTCCTTGTATGGTCCATGATCACGTGATATCCCATTGTCACCACAGGTAAACACGTGCAATACATACATCAAGTGTTCTCAAATCCTTAAAGACTCAATCCAATAAGATAACTTCAAAGGGAAAACTCAATCCATTACAAGAGAGTAGAGGGGGAGAAGCATTATAAGATCCAACTAGCATAGCAAAGCTCACGATACATCAAGATCGTGCCATCTCAAGAACATGAGAGAGAGAGAGATCAAACACATATCTACTGATACATACCCTCAGCCCCGAGGGTGGACTACTCCCTCCTCGTCATGGAGAGCACCGGGATGATGAAGATAGCCACCGGAAAGGGATTCCCCCCTCCGGTAGGGTGCCAGAACGGGTGTAGATTGGTTTTCGGTGGCTACACAGGCTTTCGGCGGCGGAACTCCTGATCTAGGTTAATTTCCGAAGGTTTCAGTATTTATAGGAATTTTTGCCGTAGGTCCGACGTCAGGGGGGCTTCTGGGCTGTCCATGAGATAGGAGGGCGCCACCACCTTCCCAGGGCGCGCCCTCCACCCTCGTGGGCAGCCCGTGGCTCTCCTGGCCCAACTCTTTTGCTTCGGGGGCTTCTTTTGGTCCAGAAAAAATCATAAAAAATTGGCTCGTCAATTGGACTCCATTTGATATTCCTTTTCTGTAAAACCCTAAAACAGGTGAAAAACAGAAACTGGCACTAGGCTCTGGGTTAATAGGTTAGTCCCAAAAATCATATAATAGTGTATAAAATAGCCCATAAGACATCCTAGAAGGATAATATAATAGCATGGAACAATCAAAAATTATAGATACGTTGGAGACGTATCATGGACACAGTGGCCTTACCTCAAAAGTAGCAAGTTATTTCTCCAGGTAAACACATGACTTCTAGTATGGTGGTTCCGGATAAATCTATTCACATGGGTGATTACAATTTTCTGGTTTCTCCGGTTATTCTCGGCAACTCCGACACTGATCTTATTCTTGGGATGGATTGGCTCTCCAAGCATGATGCAAACATTGATTGTGCAAATAAGGAATTCAAGCTAACTCATCCTGACGAAGACGTGATTATCTTCGCAGCTCGAGATAACACAATCAGGCTTTTCTCTCTCAATGACAAGGAAGAGATTAATGGGATTTCTCAGATTCCGGTGGTTCGTGAATATAAGGATGTTTTCCCTGAAGAGCTTCCAGGCATGCCTCCCCATCGTCAAGTTGAATTTGTCATTGAACTTGAGCCCGGTACCGAGCTAGCATGTCGGCGTCCGTACAAGCTTTCTCCTGATGAGTTGAAGGAGCTGAAGAAACAACTCGATGAGCAAGAACGTATGGGTCTAATCAGGCCTAGTACTTCTCCTTGGGGTTGTGGTGTTCTATTTGTCAAGAAGAAGGATGGCACGGAACGCCTTTGCGTTGATTACCAGCCATTGAACAAGAAGACAATAAAGAATAAGTACCCGCTCCCCAATATAAATGAATTGTTCGAGCAGCTCAAAGGAGCAAAGGTGTTCTCGAAGCTCGATCTCCGGATGGGTTACCATCAGATTCGTATCCGTGAAGAGGATATTCCTAAGACCGCATTCAGAACGAGTTTTGGCTCTTATGAATACACGGTCATGTCTTTCGGCTTTGCAAATGCTCCACCCACTTTCTCTCGGATGATGCACTTCATATTCAACCCCTACACCAATGAATTTGTTCTCGTCTATCTGGATGATATCTTGGTATTCTCCAAGAATGAAGAAGACCATGCCAAGCACCTCCGTTTGGTCCTTGACAGGCTCCGTGAACACAAGTACTATGCGAAGTTCTCCAAATGTGAATTCTGGCTGGATAAAGCCCTATATCTTGGCCATATTATCTCTGCCGAGGACATTTCTGTGAACCCCGAGAAGGTTGAAGCTATTGTCAACTAGGAACCTCCGCAGAATGTCAAGCAACTCCGAAGCTTCCTTGGTCTCGCTAGCTATTGCAGAAGGTTCGTTGAGAACTTCTCCAAGATTGCCAAGCATCTTTCCAACCAGTTGCAGAAGAATGTCAAGTACTCCTTGTAGGATCGAAAGTATGTCTAGAGGGGGGGTGATTAGACTACTTGACAATATAAAAATTTTGCCTTTTGATCATGAACAGTTTTTGGCAGTTTCACAATTATGATCAAGACAAGTATCACCCTACACATGCAATTCTAGAGTATAAGCAGCGGAAAGTAAATTGCACATGTAGTAAAGAGAGGTGGAGAAGATCAAACGCAATTTGGAGACACGGAGATTTTTCTCGTGGTTCCGATAGGTGGTGCTATCGTACATCCACGTTGATGGAGACTTCAACCCACGGAGGGTAACGGCTGCGCGAGTCCACGGAGGGCTCCACCCACGAAGGGTCCACGAAGAAGCAACCTTGTCTATTCCATCATGGCCTACGCCCACGGAGGACTAGCCTTACTCGGGGTAGATCTTCACGAAGTAGGCGATCTCCTTGCCCTTACAAACTTCTTGGTTCAACTCCACATCTCGAAGACGGAGGCTCCCAAGCGACACCTAACCAATCTAGGAGGCACCACCCTCCAAAAGGTAATAGATGTTGTTGATGATGATGAACTCCTTGCTCTTGTGCTTCAAATGATAATCTCCCCAACACTCAACTCTCCTCACTGATTTGGCTTTGGTGGAAGAAAGGATTGAGTGGAAAGCAACTTGGGAAGGTTAGAAATCAAGTTTCATATGGTAGGAATGGAGCAACTTGATCTCAACACAAGGGTAGGTGGTTCTCTTCTCAGAAAGTGTAAGGTAGGAGTGGTAGTACTTTCTGATGGCTCTCTCCACGAATGAAGAGGGGGTGGAGGGGTATATATAGCCTCCACACAAAATCCAACCGTTACACACATAATTGATCAATATCGGTGAGACCGAAGTGAAAAATCGGTCAGACCGAAAGTTCAAATATAGTGAACGTTGGGGTTTTCGGTGGGACCGAAAATACCATCTCGGTGTGTCCGATATGAGTCAAAGATAGGAGCTTGCCATTTTCGGTGGGACCGAAATTAACAACTCGGATATTCCGATATGATGTCAAATGGTTACAGAAGGTTGGCAGTCCAGTTTCGGTGAGACCGAACTCAAAATCGGATAGACCAAAATTTCTAGGGTTTGGAATATAGCTGAGGTGGTTCATCTCGGTGGGACTGAGTTGGAAGAATCGGTTTGTCCGAGATTACTTATGAGTGTGTTTAGAAGTGAAAGTTGCTGATAGTTAAAGGAGCTAAATCACTAAGCACTTGAGCAACCAGATCATCAACACAACCTCATCCCCTTTTAATAGTATTGGCTTTTCCTATGGACTCAATGTGATCGTTGATCACTAAACCAAAAATGGAGTCTTGAGCTTTTGCCAATGCTTGCCTTAGCATTTTGAGGGGTCCACTTCTTCAGACATTTCCATACCCATATCATCGAACTTCTCTGAAATGATTCTCAAGTAACTATTAGTTCAATGATATATATGTTGTTATTAATTACCAAAACCACCCGGGGATTAGTTGCACTTTCAATCTCCCCCTTTTTGGTAATTGATGACAACATATAGATCAAAGCTTCGACAAAAGATATAATCAATGAGTAATATCGTCGCTTTGAGAAGTATGTGATAAACAAGAGCTCCCCCTAAATTTGTGCATTATTAAAATTTGCGTTTGAATGCAAATGCACAATCGATTAGGATTATGGGTCACTCTTCCATGTCACATACATCTTGGTGGAGCGCACAAAATGATAAGAATGAATAACATGCACCCAATCACCAAGACATGAGTAAATAGCCATACAAGAAGGAATAGCATATGATAAGCATTAAACACACATTAAAGGATAGTATGACTAAGCACTCATTAAGGTAGCATCAAACGTAGTAGCAAGCACACTGAAAGTATCGAAAGACCAAAAGAACCAAATGTATCTCAAAGAAAACCGGCAAAAGAACGAAAGAGCACTCTCTCTCTCGAAGCCCTAAGATCTATACAATTTCTCCCCCTTTGGCAACAAGTTACCAAAAAGTTCGAAAAAGCATAGAGCTAAGCGTCACTGTGGGCTCTGCTGGCGGCTCCCGTCTGGGTAGATGTCGGAGTAGAAATGACGGCATCGGCGAAGACTTCAGCTGATGTCTGCGCTGGAGGAGTGGATGCTGGAGCTGTGGCTGGAGTAACTGCTGGAGCTGTAGGAGGTGCTGAAGTGGTAGCCCTGGAGTCAGTCACTGGGATAGCTGCTGATCGGGATCCTCTGGGAACCTGAGCAGTCTGGCGATGAGAGTCCTGGACTAGATCATCCTGCATGAGCTCTGCTCTCTCCTGCCTAGCTTCCTCCATGTCTGCCTCAAGCTTGTTGACAGTCACCTGAATCTCAGTCAGCTTCACGTCCAAAGCGTGGATCTTGTCGTCAACAATCCTCTCTAGGCTTTCCTGAGATTGTTCAATGCTGGCCAGGCGTTGTTCAATTCTCTAGGTAGCTTCAAGAATCTGCTCTCCGAAGCTCTTTGGTTTAGCTGCTGCTGCTGCTGCCTCTTTGTCAGCTTTGGCTTTCTTAGCAGCTTCAATTTTGGCTTGACCTTCGACTGAGGTTGGATCCTCCTCATCCAACACAACAACGTTATCTTCATGCTCTGGCTGCAGTGGCAAGTGCTTCCTATCCAACATGAATTTGCCCGTGCTTGGCATTGATGAGCATCTGAATCTGCGGGGCAAATCCACACGACCTCTTCTGGTCAGCTGCAGTCCTCTTAATGGTCTCTACCATTAAGTCCATCACCTTAAAAGGTGCCTTCTCATCAAGAATGTGCAGCATGTTGATAGAATAGCCTCGAATCATGCGGTGGTCTCCAGACTTGGGCATCAATGTATGCCTCAGAATAGTGTTTGTGGTGGTCAGACCTGCCTGGAGATAGTACACTGAGCCAAGCTTCCATCCTTCCAAATCAGCTGCGGGGATCTCCTTGTACATGTTCTTCATGGAATCATGGTTCTTCTTAGGAATCCCATAGACATCAATGTCTTCCTCTCTCTGCACTGGAGCATTCAGAAGTTCTGCCCATTCTTCAACAGACGAAGAAAACCTTTGACCTTCAGTCATCCAGGTGATCTTCCCATCAGGATAAAAGTGGGCTGTGGCGTAGAACTGCATAATCATCTCGTCGTTCCAATATGTCAGCTTCTGACCCACGAACTCATCAACTCCACATGCAGTGAAGCTCTCATGCACATGGGGAAAGAAGTCTCGGTGCTCTTCACTGTCAATGTACTCCTAGTCAACATACCTGGTGTCTGCAACAATAGGCTTCTTATCCATCAGCACGGTCTCATAGAAGTCCTGCTGCTCTCTGGTGTGGAATCTGGGGTCCACAGCAGTCCTTCTCCTCACGGCATATGGATCAGACTGTCTCCATAGCCTGAGACCTCTGTCCTTCCTTGCCTTCATATCCTCGGCTTGAGGATGAGCATCGTTGTGGAGTGGCAACTTTGGACGGAGCTTCAGCAACACATGTTCTTCATCAGATTCAGACGGTGGCATATCACCTTTGTTCTTCTCAGAGGCTGGGATGTTCCTGGTTGTCCTCTTGGGCTTGGCAGAAGGCTTAGCTAGAGCTGCCTTTGCTTGAGCAGGCTTCTTGGGCTTAGAAGTGGCTTGAGCCCTAATAGCATCACCCATGAGTTTTTGCTTCTGAGGAGCAGGCTGGGGTGCTTCTTCTTCTTCTTCATCCACTACTGCATCAACATGAGGTTCAGCATACACAACTCTCTTCCTCTTGGAAGTTTTCTTCACTTTACTTGGAGCTGGCTCTTCCAAGTTCAGCTTCTTGGCAACAGCTGATTGCTTGACCTTGCTGGTGCCTTTCTTCGACTGCTGCCCTTCGTGCTCTTTGGCAACAACTTTTCTCTTGGGCTTGGAGGTTACTTCCTCAGCAACGAAGTCAGAGTCCTCATCATCAAAATTTCTCTGCTTTCTGGTTCTGGTGGCTGCAGGAGGCAAACCACTGGGGGTGCTCCTCTCACCATCATCACTAGGACTACTAGCCTCAGGACTAGTATCTGCCTCAGGAATCTCTGCAAACGGTGACTCAGACCTGTTCTGGCTGTCACTGGCATCTTACATGGCTGACAACCTGTGAATAGATAAGGTATAGGCAGAGTAGAAGAGTTATCACAACTGTAGAGGTTTTTGCAAAAAAAAATGAGTTCAAATCTTAGTTTTGAGTTTTCACAGAATGCATTTCGATCAAACCGATATTCAGTTTCGGTGAATCCGAAGTGTATACAGAGGCTTATCACACCACTTTCGGTCAGACCGAAGTGGGTTTCGGTCCTACCGAAACACTAGGGTTTCACTGAGACTCTACATCGGTCACACCGATTTGCACGACTCGGTTAGACCGAAAGGTGCAGTGCAATGGCCAGAGGCCAAATCGGTCATTCCGAGTTTTCAAAATCGGATTCACCGAGATGTATTCCGTGGAAACCTAAACCTAAGAATTTCGCTCGAAACTAAAACGATCTGATCTGATGTTAAGGAATTTTCCAATCGTGGCTAGATACATGGCAAACCAATCGTGCAAGAATCAGATGGGGAGCACGAGAGGGATCGAGACTCACCCTAACTTGGTGGAGTCCCTCTACGGCGGCAACGGCGCGGAGAAGAAAACCGTTGACGTCAGCGGAGACCTGCGGCGAGGGCGCACAGGCGACGACGGCGACGATCCGAAGACCAGGGCGACGGCAGCAGGGGACTTGGGGGCGAAACGGTTTGAAGAAATAATCGCGCGCTGCCCTCAGTATATATATCCCCTTGCTGTCGGTGGGACCGAGTTGAAAAACTCGGTGACACCAAAATGTATAACTGTTGTGCAGTTAGGCATATCGGTCACGCCGAGATTTTGAACTCGGTTTCACCGAGATGAAACCTAGATCAGTCTAAGCGTTTTGGTTGGACCGAGTGGGAAAAGTTGGTTAGACCGAAAATGACTTAGAAGGTTTTGGAAGTCAGCCTTAGACGGATCAGTGGCTCCGAGTGCTCCTCACTCGGAGGGTCCGAAAATGACTTGTTCAAAGTTGTGATATGAGCATGAATAGAATTTGAGACAAGAAAGCATAGATAGCTAGGGAAGGTGCTTAGGCATTCTTGTCCATCCATTTGGCCAGAAAAATCAAAACAATCAAAACAACAAATGGATGTCCTTGAATGGATAAAATCATGCATTCAACATGCTCACACAACAGGATAGCAAATGAAATATGTGTCAAACATGCACAACCGAAACTCTAGCTACTAGCACACAATTTGTCGATGACTAGGTCATCTATATATGAGTATATTGACTTAGGAGTCAAATGAGAACATTTGATCACAGGTCATACTCATCGTTTAAGCACAAGTGGGGTTACCACTTTTATATAAAGCATTGATGTGTTCACATCATTTGGAGATGCTTTAGCTCAATTTTTAGAGCAAAGCTCCCCCTAGATGTGAGAACCCCTTTTAAAGGGTCAAACTAACCTTGGGTTGTCGTAGAAGACTTCATGTAGATGTTGAAGATGTGGATGCTCAATGTTGATGTAGATCATCAAGAGTTGGGAGCTATCCTTTGGATTAGGGCACTTTCAATACCTACATGGGTTAGTCCCACAAGGAACAAACAAGGATATCCATAGACATAGATTGAAGTACACAAAAGATGATGTCCATGAAAGCAATGATTACCTTGTCCCTTGACTTACCAACAAGAGGGTTTGTGACTCCATGAACTAGTGCATGATGTGGAAGTTGATTGCACAAGTTCTTGCCAAAATGAATATGAGTGAAGTATATTGGCGGAGTCACCCTCAAGAACCTTCTAGTTCTTCTTCTTCGGGATCCACATCATCTTGATGGGAATCCTTGGGGTTGTAGTTGAGCTTGACAAAGTAGAACTTGACGTGTCCTTGGGAACCCACTTGACCATGGCTTGAGGTGCTTCAATGAATGCATCAATCTCCTCTTGAAGCTTGTCCTTGGCTTTTAGCTTGTGGTCTTGTGGTGGAAGGTCATCTTGAGCTTGTTCCACATTGGAAGAAGTAGGATCATACTTCTCCTTTTGAGAAACAAACTGTGGAGTAGGGTATTGACCTTCTTCCCACTCAACACCTTCGGCGTTGAACTTTCGCTCAAAACCAATCCCTTGATTCTTCCGGTGCCTTCCTTGCTTGCGAACAATTTCCTCAAAGTTCTTGCTTCCGGCAAGACTCTTGTAGACACCTTTCTCTATGATTTCCTTCAATAAGCTATTTTCTTGCTCAAGTGTAACTTGGCTTGAAACATTGTTAGTGGAATCAAGAGAACTACTAGAAGCAACAACATTGGATTTAACATGGTTATTGTTACTACTAGAGGAAGAATTTTTCTTATGCTTGTCATGCTTAGTCTTAATAGGTGGCAAGAAATTAGACAAGAGAAGTCGTTTGGCAAGATATGAAGAACTCTTCTTTCGAAGATCGTCATTGATCGCTTTTAGAAACTCATGTTCTTGCTCTAGAGTGAGCTTCTCGAAGCGTATCTTCTCATGAGATCTTAGGAGCTCTCTATGATCTTCTTGAGTTGTTTCATGAGCTAACTTAAGAGTGTTTAGTTCTTTAGTTAGACGCTCAATCTCCTTCATAGCATTGTCATTCGACTCTTCTCGACTATAAAGACTACTAGCATTTTCATCATTACTAAGCTCACTAGATTTATCATGCAAGAGCTCATCTTCACCAAGCAAGTCATCCTCATCACTATCAAAGTCAATGAATTCAGGGTGTGTTACCTTGGGGCCTTTAGCCATGAAGCATCTTCCAATTCCCTCATTTGGTGAATCAAATAAGTCGTAGGAGTTGGAGTTGGAGGATACGAGAGCAAGTCCGGCAACACCTTCATCTTGACTGTAGTCGGAGTCGGAGTGATAGCTTCCATCGGATTGATTGTCGGAGTCGGAGCCAGAGACCCATTCACCTATATGAGCTTGATGTCTTCTTCTTGTGTAGCTCCTTGATGACTTGTCCTTTCTCTCCGAACCCTTGCTTCTCCGAGAGGGTCTTCGTTCATAACGATCATCTCTACTCCTTCTCTCTCTTCGAGGTGACTCATCTCTTGCTCTTCTTCTTGGAGATTCTTCTCTTCTCTTGTGGGGAGCCGTACACTCATTTGAGAAGTGTCCGGGTCTTTCACAATTGTAGCAGTTTCGATCACGACTAGGAGATCTCTTTTCATCATATGATCTAGACTTTGAGCTTCTTTCTTTGCCTCTATTCTTGTAGAACTTGTTGAAGTTCTTAACCATTAGGCTTATCTCTTCATTGGAAATTAACTTGTCACTTGAGGTTGTGGGAGCATCACTTGTAGCTTTGTAAGCACCACTTGACTTGTTGTGAAGCTCTTCCTTATCCTTAAGTGTCATCTCATGAGCAACAATTCTTGCAATGACTTCAGTTGACTTGAGAGTCTTGTAGTTTGGCATCATTTGGATCAAAGTGCACACGGTGTCATATTTTCCATCCAAAGCTCTTAGAATCTTCTTGATGATGAAACGGTCGGTCATTTCTTCGCTTCCTAAGCCGGCAATCTTATTTGTGATGAGAGCAAGCCTAGAGTACATTTCAGCGACTCCTTCACCATCCTTCATCTTGAACTTGTCAAGTTGACCTTGAAGAATATCTAGCTTTGATTCCTTCACAGATTCCGTACCTTCGTGCATTTCAACCAAAGTATCCCAAATCTCTTTAGCATTCTCAAGACGGCTGATTTTGTTGAACTCCTCAGGACACAAGGCATTGAAGAGAATGTCACAAGCTTGAGCATTGTTTTGCAACATCCGCAACTCTTCCGGTGTAGCTTCGCGATCCGGAACTTTTCCTTCCTCGAAGAATTCACCTTGCATACCAACACAAATAATGCCCATGCGGCTGGGTTATGACCAAGAATATGCATTTTCATTTTATGCTTCCAACTAGCAAAATTTGTACCATCAAAGTAAGGACCTCTACGATAATTACCCTCACTAGACGCCATACTCTCCTAGGTTGTGAAACCAAGCTTATGGAGTCCAATGCAATGGAAACCAAAACAATGGAGACCAAAGCTCTGATACCACTTGTAGGATCGAAAGTATGTCTAGAGGGGGGGTGATTAGACTACTTGACAATATAAAAATTCTGCCTTTTGATCATGAACAGTTTTTGGCAGTTTCACAATTATGATCAAGACAAGTATCACCCTACACATGCAATTCTAGAGTATAAGAAGCGGAAAGTAAATTGCACATGTAGTAAAGAGAGGTGGAGAAGATCAAACGCAATTTGGAGACACGGAGATTTTTCTCGTGGTTCCGATAGGTGGTGCTATCGTACATCCACGTTGATGGAGACTTCAACCCACGGAGGGTAACGGCTGCGCGAGTCCACGGAGGGCTCCACCCACGAAGGGTCCACGAAGAAGCAACCTTGTCTATTCCATCATGGCCTACGCCCACGGAGGACTAGCCTTACTCGGGGTAGATCTTCACGAAGTAGGCGATCTCCTTGCCCTTACAAACTTCTTGGTTCAACTCCACATCTCGAAGACGGAGGCTCCCAAGCGACACCTAACCAATCTAGGAGGCACCACCCTCCAAAAGGTAATAGATGTTGTTGATGATGATGAACTCCTTGCTCTTGTGCTTCAAATGATAATCTCCCCAACACTCAACTCTCCTCACTGATTTGGCTTTGGTGGAAGAAAGGATTGAGTGGAAAGCAACTTGGGAAGGTTAGAAATCAAGTTTCATATGGTAGGAATGGAGCAACTTGATCTCAACACAAGGGTAGGTGGTTCTCTTCTCAGAAAGTGTAAGGTAGGAGTAGTAGTACTTTCTGATGGCTCTCTCCACGAATGAAGAGGGGGTGGACGGGTATATATAGCCTCGACACAAAATCCAACCGTTACACACATAATTGATCAATATCGGTGAGACCGAAGTGAAAAATCGGTCAGACCGAAAGTTCAAATATAGTGAACGTTGGGGTTTTCGGTGGGACCGAAAATACCATCTCGGTGTGTCCGATATGAGTCAAAGATAGGAGCTTGCCATTTTAGGTGGGACCGAAATTAACAACTCGGATATTCTGATATGATGTCAAATGGTTACAGAAGGTTGGCAGTCCAGTTTCGGTGAGACCGAACTCAAAATCGGATAGACCGAAATTTCTAGGGTTTGGAATATAGCTGAGGTGGTTCATCTCGGTGGGACTGAGTTGGAAGAATCGGTTTGTCCGAGATTACTTATGAGTGTGTTTAGAAGTGAAAGTTGCTGATAGTTAAAGGAGCTAAATCACTAAGCACTTGAGCAACCAGATCATCAACACAACCTCATCCCCTTTTAATAGTATTGGCTTTTCCTATGGACTCAATGTGATCGTTGATCACTAAACCAAAAATGGAGTCTTGAGCTTTTGCCAATGCTTGCCTTAGCATTTTGAGGGGTCCAGTTCTTCAGACATTTCCATACCCATATCATCGAACTTCTCTGAAATGATTCTCAAGTAACCATTAGTTCAATGATATATATGTTGTTATTAATTACCAAAACCACCCGGGGATTAGTTGCACTTTCACTCCTGGGCTCATGATTGTGATGTGGCATTCAAAACACTCAAAGAGAAGCTCATTTCTGCTCCGGTTCTTACTCCTCCGGATGAGTCCGAGCCTTATGAAGTCTTTTGCGATGCTTCATTGCAAGGTCTTGGTGGTGTTCTCATGCAAGACAAGAAGATTGTGGCATACACTTCACGTCAGCTGAAACCAAATGAGTAGAATTACCCCACACATGATCTTGAGCTAGTAGCAGTTGTACATGCCTTGATCACGTGGAGACACCTTCTGTTGGGCAGAAAAGTGGAAATCTTCACCGATCACAAGAGCTTGAAGTACATCTTCACACAGCCAAACCTTAACCTTCGCCATACTCGTTGGGTTGAGATGATTCAAGAGTATGATCCAAGCATTGAGTATACTCCTGGCAAGGCCAATGTCATTGCAGATGCCTTGAGCAAAAAGGCGTATTGCAACAGTCTCCTTCTCAAACCATTCCAGCCTGAGCTTTGTGAATCATTCAGGAAGCTCAACCTCCAAGTCGTTCCGCAAGGCTTTCTTGCAAACCTTCAAGTTGCTCCTACCATGGAAGATCAAATCCGTGAGGCCCAAATCAGTGATGCTATGGTGCATAAAGTGAAACATGGTATTGCTAAGGGTACTCCCAAGTACAAGTACTATCGCGTTGATGAGAAATACACCTTGTTCTTTGAGGACGGGATTGTGGTTCCCAAGGGTGATCTCGGGAAGCTCATAATGAACTAAGCACATGACTCCCTCCTCTCGATACATCCCGGAAGTTCTAAGATGTACCAAGACCTCAAGCAATCATATTGGTGGACTCGCATGAAAAGGGAGATTGCCCAATTCGCGAATGAATGTGATGTATGCAGAAGTGTGAAGGCAGAGCATCAACGTCCGGCCAGACTCCTTCAACCTCTACCTATTCCCGAGTGGAAATTCGATCACATTGAGATGGATTTCGTCACTGGGTTTCCCAAGTCCAAGAAGGGAAATGATGCTATCTTTGTGGTGATTAACAAGCTAACTAAAGTAGCTCATTTTCTTCCCGTCAAAGAATCCATCAACGCAGCTCAGTTGGCAGAGCTGTACACCTCCAGAATTGTTTCCTTGCATGGCATTCCTCAAGTGATCTCCTCAGACCGTGGAAGCTTCTTCACATCCAAGTTCTGGGATTCTTTTTAGTCAGCCATGGGCACAAAGATTCGCTTCAGCACTGCGTTTCACCCTCAGACTAGTGGTCAAGTCGAAAGAGTGAACCAGATCTTTGCTACTTCTCGAGCTTGCGTTGTATTCCCTCGAAGAGGAAAGGGAGATGCAGCACAGTAGCATAAGTATTTCCCTCAGTTTTTGAGAACCAAGGTATCAATCCAGTAGGAGACCACGCGCGAGTCCCTCGCACATGCACAAACAAATAAGAACTTCACAGCCAATGCGATAAGGGGTTGTCAATCCCTTTACGATCACTTACAAAAGTGAGATCTGATAGAGATGATAGTTTATATTTTTGGTATTTGTGGTTTATAAGAACAACAAATAAAAGCAATAAAAGTAAAGTCGATGTAGAATGATATGTTGAGAATAGACTCGGGGGCCATAGTGTTCTCTAGTGGCTTCTCTCATGATAGCGATATTCTACGGCGGGTAAACAAATTACTGTCGAGCAATTGATAGAAAAGCAAATAATTATGAGACTATCTAGGCATGATCATTGTATATAGGCATCACGTCCGAGACAAGTAGACCGAAACGATTCTGCATCTACTACTATTACTCCACACATCGACCGCTATCCAACATGCATCTAGTGTATTGAGTTCATAAGAACAGAGTAACGCCTTAAGTAAGATGACATGATGTAGAGGGATAAACTCAAGCAACATGATATAAACCCCATCTTTTTATCCTCGATGGCAACAATACAATATGTGTCTTGCTGCCCCTACTGTCACTGGGAAAGGACACCGCAAGATTGAACCCAAAGCTAAGCACTTCTCCCATTGCAAGAACTATAGAGCTAGTAGGCCAAACCAAACCAATAATTCGAAGAGACTTGCAAGGATATTATGAGCACACATAAAAAAAATCAGAGAAGAACCAAATATTTCTCATAGATAATCTTCATCATAAACTCACAATTCATCGGATCTCGACAAACACACCGCAAGAAGAGATTACATCGAATAGATCTCCTCAAAGACCGAGGAGAACTTTGTATTGAGATCCAGAGAGAGAGAAGAAGCCATCTAGATACTAGCTATGGACCCGAAGGTGTGTGGTAAACTACTCACAACTCATGGTGAGGGCGATGATGATGATGATGATGAACTCCGTGATGGATCCCCCTCCGGTGGAGCTCCGGAACAGGCTCCAAGATGGGATCTCACGGGAACAGAAGGTTACAGCGGTGGAATTAGGGTTTTCTCTCTGTTGTCGAAGGTTTCGAGGTACGTAGACTTATATAGGAGCAAGGAGCACACCGGGGAGTGCTCGAGGGACCCACGAGGCAGGGGGAGCGCCTTGGGAAGGGGGGCGCGCCTCCCACCCTCGTGGGCACCCCAAGGCTCCCCTGATGTAGTTATCAAGTCCCATGTGCGTGATTTTCTCCAAAAATATCTCTCGCGAAGGTTTCATTCCGTTTGGTCTCCGTTTGATATTCTTTTTCTGCAAAACCCTGGAACAGGCAAAAATCAGCAATTTGGACCGGGCCTTTGGGTTAGTAGGTTAGTCCCAAAAATGATATAAAAGTGTATGACAAAGCCCATTAAACATCCAAGACTTCATAAATAATAGCATGGAACAATAAAAAATTATAGATACGTTGGAGACGTATCAAGCATCCCCAAGCTTAATTCCTGCTCGTCCTCGAGTAGATAAATGATAAAGAAAGAATTTTTGATGTGGAATGCTAACCAATATAGTTTTTCAATGTAATTCTATTAATTTTGGCATGAATGTCAGATCTGAAAGATTCAAGATAAAAGTCTATATTGACATAAGAAATAACAATACTTCAAGCATACTAAAAAAGCAATTATTTCTTCTCAAAATACTATGGCAAAAGAAAGTTATCCCTACAGAATCATATAGTCTGGCTATGCTCCCTCTTCATCACACAAAATATTCATATCATGCACAACCACGATTTCAGCCAAGCACTTGCTTTCATACTCTATTATTTCAAGCCTTTCAACTTTCACACAATACATGAGCGTGAGCCATGGACATAGCACTATGGGTGGAATAGAGGTGGTTGTGGAGAAGACAAAAAGGAGGGAGATAGTCTCACATCGACTAGGCGTATCAACGGGCTATGGAGATGCCCATCAATATATATCAATGTGAGTGAGTAGGGATTGCCATGCAACGGATGCACTAGAGCTAAAAAGTGTATGAAAGCTCAACAAAAGAAACTAAGTGGGTGTGCATCCAACTTGCTTGCTCACGAAGACCTAGGGCATTTGAGGAAGCCCATCGTTGGAATATACAAGCCAAGTTCTATAACGAAAAATTCCCACTAGTATATAAAGTGACTAAACATGAGACTCTCTACAATGAAGAACATGGTGCTACTTTGAAGCACAAGTGTGGAAAAAAGATAGTAGCAATTGTCCCCTTTTCTTTTCTTTTTTCCCTTTTTTGGCCTTTCTTTTTTCTTTGGCCTTTCTTCATTTTTTTCTTTTTTTGCGGAGGGGCTTTATATATTTACCTTTCCTCTCATGGGACAATGCTCTTATAATGATGATCATCACACTTTTATTACAACTCGATACTACAACAAAGTATGACTCTATATGAATGCCTCCGGCGGTGTACCGGGATGTGCAATGAAACAAGAGTGACATGTATGAAAAGTTATGCATGGTGGCTTTGCCACAAATACGATGTCAACTACATGATCATGCATGGCAATATGACAATATGATGCGTGTCATATGAACGGAGCGGTGGAAAGTTGCATGGCAATATATCTCGGAATGGCTATGGGAATGCCATGATAGGTAGGTATGGTGGCTGTTTTGAGGAATAATATGGTGGCTGTTTTGAGGAAGGATATATAGTGGGTTTATGGTATCGGCGAAAGTTGCGCGGTACAAGAGAGACTAGCAATGGTGGAAGGGTGAGAGTGCCTATAATCCATGGACTCAACATTAGTCATAAGAACTCATATACTTATTGCAAAAATCTATGAGTCATCAAAACAAAGCAATCAACGCATGCTCCTAGGGGGAAGGTTGCTAGGAGTTAACCATCGCGCGCCCCCGACCTCCACACAAAGGTTGACACTTTACAAATACCTCATGCTCTAACTTCGTCACATAGCGGTTCACCATACGTGCATGCTACGGGAGTCACTAACCTTAACACAAGTATTTCTCAATTTCATAATAACTCCACTAGCATGACTCTAACATCACTATCCTCATATCTCAAAACAATTATCAAGCATCCAACATCTCATTCTATTCAATGCACTTAGTGTGAAATTTTTTACTACATTGACATTGGATGTCTATCATGTGAAGACTAGTTTTTTTAGCCTAAACACATTACCATGCTGTTTTAATAGACTCTCAAATAGATATAAGCGAAGCATGAGAATTCAACAATTTCTACAAAATATAACCACCACCGTGCTCTAAAAGATATAAGTGAAGCACTAGAGCAAAAAACTATTCAACTCAAAATATATAAGTGAAGTACATAGAGTGTTCTAGCAATTCCTAGGCAATATTTAACTCTCTCAAATAGGTGTGTCCAGCAAGGAAGATTGTGGCAAACTAACAAGCAAAGACTCAAACTATACAAGACGCTCCAAAAAAAACACATATCCTGTGGTGAATAAAAATATAGTTCCAAGTATAGTTACCGATGGATGAAGACGAAAGAGGGGATGCCTTCCCGGGGCATCCCCAAGCTTAGTCTTTTGATTATCCTTGAATTTTACTTGGGGTGCCATGGGCATCCCCAAGCTTAGGCCTTTGCTACTCTTTGTTCCATAGTCCATCAAAGCAATACTCAAAACTTGAAAACTTCACAACACAAAACTTACACAAAAATTCTCGTGAGCTCCGTTAGTATAAGAAAGCAAACAACTACTCAAAGGTACAGCAATGAATTCATTCTTTGTTTATATTGGTGTTAAACCTACTGTATTACAACTTCTCTATGGTTCATACCTCCAAATATTACTCATAGATGCATTGAAATCAGCAAACAACACACGAAAAACAGAATCTGTCAAAAACAGAATAGTCTGTAGTAATCTGCATGTTTCGCCTACTTATGGAACTCCAAAAACTTCAAACTAAATTGGTAAATTTTAGGAATTTGTCTATTAATCATCTGCAAAAATAATCAACTAAATAGCTCACTCCAGTAAAATCTGACGACCACTTTAGCGAGCGCTAACGATTCTATTTTTCACAGCAAGATCACATAAACTTCACACAAGTCTTCCTAAAGGTTCTACTTGGAACAAACACTAAACAAAACTTGAAACCACATCTAATCAGAGGCTAGATTCAATATTTATTCCCTAACAGCAACAAAAACAAAAAATATAAAATTGGGTTGCCTCCCAACAAGCGCTATCGTTTTACGCCCCTAGCTAGGCACGATACAAGATAAATCTAGGTATTGCCATCTTTGGAAGGCAATTCTTTGATTAAGCACTTATGATTCTTAGGCGCTTCTTTGTCCCTATTAATAATCAAACTCTTGGGAAAGAAATCAAGAAATTCTAAAGTGTCAAAAGGGTCTCTTGCAAAAGTAAGAAAATTAGGGTGAACACTTATGGATTTGAGATCCGCAATTCTAGATGTTTCACCTTTGTCTTTAGGGACATACATGAACTTAGATAATTTAGTGGTAGATGTATTTGGAGTAGTTTTTATAGCGGAAAAAGCAGAACCCACATTAGTGATAACATCCTCAAGCTTATTGATTCTAGTAGAATCCTGATCTAGCTTTTTTTTAACTATGGGCTCCTTTTCCTTATGATTTTTGAGAAGAACTCCTACCTTAGATCCATATTGGGTAATTTCAATATGGATTTTTCTATCCAAGTTCTCTACCAGTTCTACCATAGCAACTTTGTTTTCAATGATTTCTAACCTTTGCATAACATGCTCCAAAGTTAAAACGGTCCCATTGACCATAAGAGGTGGTGAGCCAAATAATTCAGTCATAGCATTATAAGAATCAAAGGTATGGCTACCCAAGAAATTCCCTCCGGTAATGGTATCTAAGATAAATCTATTCCATAGAGTTATGCCAACATAAAAATTGCGAAGAAGCACGGAAGAGGAAAGCTTCCTGATAGATCTATTTTGAGCATTGCAAATTCTATACCAGGCATCTTTTAAGTTTTCTTCCTCCCTTTGTTTAAAGTTGAGGACCTCACTCTCGGGAGTGTTGATAATGATAGGTGTGCTAGACATGATGACAAGCAAGCAAGCATCACACACAAGCAAACAAGAAGCGAGCGAACGATAAACACACGGCAGAAGAAGGGCAAATAAAACGGCAAGGGTGAAGTGGGGGAGAGGAAAACGAGAGGCAAAAAATGTAATGCGAAGGATAAGGGTTTGTGATAGGTATTTGGTATATGACTTTTGCGTAAGCCTCCCCGGCAACAGCGCCAGAAAATCTTCCTGCTACTTCTCGAGCTTGCGTTGTATTCCCTCGAAGAGGAAAGGGAGATGCAACACAGTAGCGTAAGTATTTCCCTCAGTTTTTGAGAACCAAGGTATCAATCCAGTAGGAGACCACGCGCGAGTCCCTCGCACGTGCACAAACAAATAAGAACTTCGTAGCCAACGCGATAAGGGGTTGTCAATCCCTTTACAGTCACTTATGAAAGTGAGATCTGATAGAGATGATAGTTTATATTTTTGGTATTTTTGGTTTATAAGAACAGCAAATAAAAGCAATAAAAGTAAAGTTGATGTAGATTGATATGTTGAGAATAGACCCGGGGGGCATAGTGTTCTCTAGTGGCTTCTCTCATGATAGCGATATTCTACGGCGGGTAAACAAATTACTGTCGAGCAATTGATAGAAAAGCGAATAATTATGAGACTATCTGGGCATGATCATTGTATATAGGCATCACGTCTGAGACAAGTAGACCGAAATGATTCTGCATCTATTACTATTACTCCACACATCGACCGCTATCCAGCATGCATCTAGTGTATTGAGTTCATAAGAACAGAGTAACGCCTTAAGCAAGATGACATGATGTAGAGGGATAAAATCAAGCAATATGATATAAAACCCATCTTTTTATCCTCGATGGCAACAATACAATACGTGCCTTTCTGCCCCTACTGTCACTGGGAAGGACACCGCAAGATTGAACCCAAAGCCAAGCACTTCTCCCATTGCAAGAACTATAGATTTAGTAGGCCAAACCAAACCAATAATTCGAAGAGACTTGCAAGGATATTATGAGCACACATAAAAAGTTTAGAGAAGAACCAAATATTTCTCATAGATAATATTGATCATAAACTCACAATTCATCAGATCTCGACAAACACACTGCAAAAAGAGATTACATCGAATAGATCTCCTCGAAGACCGAGGAGAACTTTGTATTGAGATCCAAAGAGATAGAAGAAGCCATCTAGATACTGGCTATGGACCTGAAGGTCTGTTGTAAACTACTCACAACTCATGGTGAGGGCGATGATGATGATGATTAAGAACTCCGTGATGGATCCCCCTCCGGTGGAGCTCCGAAACAGGCTCTAAGATGGGATCTCACGAGAACAGAACGTTACGGCGGTGGAATTAGGGTTTTCTCTCTGTTGTCGAAGGTTTCGGGGTTGGTAGACTTATATAGGAGGAAGGAGGACCCCGGGGGTGCTCGAGGGGCCCATGAGGCAGGGGGCTCGCCCTGGGAAGGGGGCGCGCCCCCCCACCCTCGAGGACACCCCGAGGCTCCCCTGACGTGGTTCTCAAGTCCCCTGTGCGTGATTTTCTCCAAAAAATATCTCTCGCGAAGGTTTCATTCAGTTTGGACTCCGTTTGATATTCTTTTTCTGCAAAACCCTGAAACAGGCAAAAAACAGCAATCTGGACTAGGCCTTTGGGTTAGTAGGTTAGTCCCAAAAATTATATAAAAGTGTATGACAAAGCCCATTAAACATCCAAGACTTCATAAATAATAGCATGGAACAATCAAAAATTATACATATGTTGGAGACGTATCAATCGGCGAAGATATGCTAAGAGCTTGTGTCATCTCCTTCGGTATGAAATGGGAAGATTGCCTTCCATTTGCCGAATTCTCCTACACCAACAGCTTCCAAGCAAGTGCCGGCAAAGCTCCTTTTGAAATCCTCTATGGCAGAAAGTGACGTACCCCTCTCAACTGGTCCGAGACTGCTGAACGTCAACTTCTTGGAAATGATTTGATCTCAGAAGCCTAAGAAATGTGCAAAGTCATACGTGAAAATCTCAAAGCCGCACAATCGCGTCAAAATAGCTACTATGACGGCAAGCATCGTGACTTGGCTTTCGACATTGGAGACCATGTCTATCTCCGTGTTTCTCCCATGAAGGGCACTCAGAGGTTCGGTATCAAGGGCAAGCTTGCTCCAAGATACGTGGGCCCTTTCAAGATTCTTGGCAAGAGAGGCGATCTAGCCTACAAACTCGAGCTTCCCTCCAACTTCGCAAATGTGCATGATGTGTTTCACGTGTCTCAACTCAGCAAGTGCTTCAAGACGCCTGAACGCACCATTCCGTTTGAAGAGATTGATCTTCAACAAGACTTGTCTTATCGTGAGCACCCCGTTGCTATTCTTGAAGAAACTGAGCGCAAGACCCGCAACAAGTCCATCAAATTCTTGAAAGTGAAGTGGTCACACCATACTGACTGAGAAGCTACGTGGGAACGAGAAGATCATCTCTGTTCCGAGTATCCCTCCTTCTTTCAGTCCTAGATCTCGGGATGAGATATTTTTGTAGTGGAGGAGAGTTTGTAACACCCCATATGTGATACTTTCCAATTATGGCAGTAAAGCATTTATCATTTTGATCCTTGTCCTTATCCTTGGGGGTTCTTGTCATTTAGCCGTTATTTTGTTTTGCATTGTCATTTTTATTTTTCTTATGCATCCATGCATTGCTTCATCATCATCATGGCATCATATTCATCTTAGCTTCTTTTACTTGTCTTTGGTTGTGATGTGAGTCACCTTGATCATTGTGGTGTGATGGTGGTGCCTAGCCATGCGTTGCTTAAACCCTAGACCCCTCCTTCTTCACCTCTTCTCCTTCCTCCTTTTTCTTCCTTTCATTAATTATTTTTGCAAGTGACCTAGCCTATTCCATTAATGTTCAACTCCTCTCCATTTCTTTGTTGCTTTGACATGAGTCACCATGCAAAGCTATGCCCCATTTTAAAGTGATTTGGTTAGGTTCAAAAATGACAAAAGTTTGAACCATATTCAAACTCATTTTATTTTTCTACCTCTAAAAATGTCCAAACCAATTTATAAAATAGGGCATTAATCCAGGAGCATGGGGATATTTTATTTATCTCCTAACTCTATTTCCTTGAGCCTGCACTTTTCCTTTTATTTTCTGTCTCAGGGAAATAGAAAAAGAAAAGAAATGGCAGCAGCAGCAGCCGCAGCAGTGCAGCCCAACCAGCAGGCCCATCTCTTCCCCTGGCCCAGCTCCAGCCGGCGCGCGCCAACGGCCCGCGCGTCCCTCGCACCTCTTTTCACCGACGCGCCCACTTACCCCCGCTAGCTGTCGCACACGTGGACTCCCTGGCCCCACTCGTCAGCGACTGCGCCCGCAGATCTACCCACCTTTTCTTCCACCTCCATCGACGCCATGGGCACCACGGGCCCGACGCCGTCGTCGCATCGTCGCGCCTTTGGCCCCCCTTTTAAGCTCTCAACGTGTCCAACCCACTCCCTAGGGTTCCTCCTTCCTCCTCCCGCCGCCTGGTGAGCTAAGGCCCACCAGATCCGCCGCACTGTAGCTGTCCCGAATGCATCTGGGAGCGCGAGCACGTCGCCGGCGTGCCTCCCGTCGACCTTGGCCTCGCCAACCTTGCCGAACTGCTTCCTCGTCGTCGACTACGTCGCCTACATCCTCTACGCGGAGCCGATCGCCTCGTCTGCTACGTCTTCTTCCTCTTCTTCCACTCCGGCGGCCGTAGCTGTTTGAGTGTCGTCGTCACCGACTCCGACCACCTCCGGGCCAGCCAAACACCTCGCTGTGTTCGTGGTGAGCATCTCCACCTTCCCGTGCAGTTTTCCCCTTCCTTCGTGCCATCTAGACCATAGTTCGTCGTGCACCCGAGCTTGTCGCTATCGGGACTCATCACCGGCGAGTATTTCAACCATCGTATGGCTTCTTCTCTTGCCCATCTGCTCCGCCTTGTCGCATAGGAGCTCTTAGCGCAGTCGCCGCACCGTTTAGACCTCTGCTGTGTCTCGTCGACGTTCGTCGCCACCGTTCTGTTGTGAGCTCGCCGCCGGTGTTGTAGTTGTTGGTAGGAGCTGCCAGTGCCTGGCGTGGACGCGGAGTTGCCCCAGGAACAGCCTGCACCCCTCCGCCGTCCGTTTGGGTCGCCGGAGCAGCTCCGACGAGCCCATGTTTTTCTCCTGCTGCTGCATCTTCAGTTTACTCTTCAGGCGCAACACCTGTATTCCGTCAGTAACGTTCTGCTAGCGTAGTGGCTTTGCTCTTCGTCAGTTAATGGAGAGGTCCTGGGTTGGAAACCTATCGGGGACACTGGGATTATTCCCCCCAATTTTTGCCTCCTGTGAGTTTGGAGGCAGGCCCCACCTGTCATTCTCTCTGTGCTACTCCACCCACTCGCTCACCCACTCATGCCACCTTAGCGCCCCTGACCCCACAGCTCAGTGGGTGCGACTAGCTCATCTTGGGTCAGTCTGGCCTTTGTCGTTTGTTTTCTGTTTTTCTGTTTTTCTTTTTCTTTTTCTTTTATGCATTTAATTTGCATATTTAATATCTGTTTAATTATGCATTTGATGAAGATGAGTTATATATGAAAACTGCTTAGTTTTTCATGTAGAATATCTATATGCTATTTGTTGCCATGTTTAAAACTTTTAAAATGATGTTTGAATTATTTTGTGTTTAAAATGTGCTTAAACTTGTAAAAATCATAACTAAATATCTACAACTCCAAAGTTAGCAAACTTTATATGCATTTGGGGGTGGAAAAATGTGTAGAATAATGTGGTGCTGTTATTTTGCATGTTTAACAACTTTAAAATACGAGTTTCTCAGATCTGTCCCAAATGCATTTAAATGAATATGCGAGTTCCCGGAAATTATTGTTTGTTCTTTCCGGCCCATTTAAAATTGCTAGCATGTTGTTGTAGTCCTAGATGCACCCTTGCCATGTTAATCAACTCTTTTAAACTTGTTGGGTGCTTGTTTTAATAATCTACATAACCTTGTGAACATGTTAGTTTTGATCTTTTGCTTGTGTTCATGCACCATGTGTTGTGATCTTGTTTGCTATGATGTTTGTGCACTCTTGTGTCCCTAGGAGATGCATCATATCTATTCATGTCCATATGCATCATACCCATGCATCATGTGTTTGAGCATTGCATGATGAATGATTGTGTTCCGGTGTTGCATTGTTGTGTTGGTTAGAGCCCGGTGACGATTCGGAGTTCGAGGTTCCTACCAAGGCTGAGTTTGAGGAGCAAGGTTACGATCCCTCCGTGGAATCAACAGGCAAGATGACCGTTCCCAGATATCACTTCTATCTTTGCCTATGCTAGATGTCTCGCTCTTTAGATATTGCCTTGATGCCTATTCCTGTTTGTCAGCCCTCCTGTTGTTGCCATGAAACTCTCTGACCACCTTCCTAGCAAACCGTTGTTTGGCTAAGTACGCATCGCTCAGCCGCTCTTATAGTGTTGATGGTTGCAGGTGAAGTTTTGAAGATTTCCCCGTGATGAAGTTGTTGTTGGGATATCACAATATATAATCTGTTAAACTAATTCAGCTATAAATATTGGTAATGGGTGGAAGGCTAAGCCTCTTGCTTGGTGTTTTGTTCCACTCATGCCACCCTAGGAACCGATAAACCGGTGTTATGTTCCTTGATTTTGCGTTCCTAACACGGTTGGGGATTATGGCCCCCCTTGATAATTCGCTCTATGCTAAAGCTTTTCCAGCAAGGCCCAACATTGGTTTTACATTCGCCTAACAACTAAAACTTGCATAGGGCATTGCAAACCCGACTTCTTAATTAACAACCCGGGCCAGTGCTCCTCATGAGTGTTGGTCCAAACTGGGCAACCTGTGGGGCCACCTCGGGGAAACTCAAGGTCTGGTATACATCCGTAGCTTGTCCCATCCGGTCGTGGCCTGAGTCGAGATATGCACAGCTACTATTAGGGTGTCGGCACGCCGGGAGGTTTTGCTGGATTAGTTTTAGCTTTGTCGAAATATCTTGAGCACGGGATTCCGAGAATACTCGGGTCTTCCCACTTTGGAGTTGCGACTCCGCAGATCGTGAGCTTGTGATGGGATAAGTTGGGACACCCCTGCAGGGTTTGATCTTTCGAAAGTCGTGCCCGCGGTTATGTGACAGATGGGAATTTGTTAATATCCGGTTGTAGATAACTTGACACCATATTCATGAATACACTACCTGCGTGAGTAACCATGATGGTCTCTTTCCGAAGGGCTTCTGGAAGTGAACACGGTGGGGTTATGTTTGATCGTGAGTAGTTAGGATCACTTCTTGATCAACTTGGCGATAGATGGCACTTCTTCTCTTCTCGCTCTAAACACGTAAGCTAGTGCTTAGTGCTTGTTGCAACCTTTTGTTAACAGCCTTTCCACGCCTAAGGCTTTGGTAGTTTTGATACCCGGGAACGGGATTGCTGAGTCCTGTGTTGCTCACAGATTCAACACACACCAGATGCAGGTACCGTTGAGAACTATACATGAGATGGTTCAGAGATGTACTGGGAGTTCGATGAAGAGCGTGGACGTTACTATGTGTCTTATCCCGACGATCAGTAGTGGTTCTTACTAGGAGGATCCGGGCTTGTGTTATTTATGGTATCTTTTCGTTTGGATTTCATCCGTAGTCGGAATCTGATGTTATTTGGATGATGTATGTTACTGTATTTCATTGTGTTACATGGCGAGTGTAAGCCAACTATCATTTTACACTTTTGTCCCTAAATTTTACATGAGTTGTGCAAAGATACCATACTTGACATCATTCTAGTATGCATTTATGTCTTTAAGTCGTGCCTCGACATGTGGGGAACATAGCCGCATACTGGGCATTACATACAGTCCGTAGTTCGGCTAGACCCTATTCGGACCTGAAACTTATCTTCTCTTGGTTCATTAAAACGGACCAGACTTACTTTGGCCACACTGGATTGACTTCTTTGTTTCCAGGTTTTATTTCTTTTTTCTACAGATGGCCATCATACTCATACCTTCAAGGACACATTACAGAGGAGAAAACGGCGCAGACGTGCAGCAGTGACCGCAGCAGGGACCTGCAGTAAGGTTTCTTTTTAGATTAAGACCATGTGTAAGCCTTTTTTCTCTTTCTTGTTATATACCTTTTTGGCATGTAAAATGTCCAAAAAAGGTCGTTGGCATTATCTGTAAAGTTTGCGGCTCGCCGTACTATAGAGGGATATTGATAGAACAATTTTACTCATATCATCTACAAAGTTTTATTCACTCACCATGGAATGTTCTTGTCGGGGAACGAATCCACGAGCACCTATGGGACCGGCGGATCGAGCCCCTTTCGGTTCGGCAGGGGCGAAGATCGCACGAAGAGCGGATCGAGGCGAAACACACGAGCAGTTTACCCAGGTTCGGGCCGCACGGATGCGTAAAACCCTACTCCTGCTTTGTGGTTTGTATTGAGTTCTTGCTCGGGAACGCTGAGTGCTATAGTACACATCAGCAGCTAACGAGACCGAGCATGAGTGTTCTTCTCCCCTCTCTACGTTGCGCATGGGCCTCCTTTTATATGCTCAAGGGGTCACCGACAGGTGGCAACGTAAAAAAGGGTAAAAATGGAAAGGTGTTGCGGTTGGTACAACTACCTGTTATAGTGTATCATACCTAACTCTGACGGCAGGGGACAAGGGCATTGAATGCCCATCTGCGTCGCACAAATAGTGCAAAAGGGACCGTCAGGGACGCCACCGCTCGCCACGATGGCAATCTTGTCAGCACCGCTTGCCACCGCGCACCGCTGGCTGCACAGCCTCCCGCCACGTACGCCTGGAAGGGTCCTAGAGCGACACGTTGGTGGATGTGCTGGAGCGCGGGTACAGAGTGGTAGCTTGCCGCGGCAAGCGCCTTGCCGCGGTCGTTGTCTTGTCGCGTCCGGGAGCTCGTCGCTCACCGGGCCTTGCCGGGATGCGTGGCGTGTCGTGGCAAGTTCCTTGAGATGCCTTGGTTGGCCTTCCCGGCAAGCTCCTCTTGCCGGGGTCTTGTCTCCTTGGCTTGAATACTTTGTTCTTGGATGGCTCTAAAGGAACCACGGAGGACCTTGGCGGTCACCCGGCAAGCCTTGCCGTGGGATGCTGCGACTGCCCGTGCACAAGTTCGGGATACTAGGGTACCCCTACTCTAGTACACCGACAGGAGCCCCCGGCCCTGGGCCACACACGGTGACGAGCGATGTTGGGCCAGGCCCAAAACAGGGCACGGGCACGCGCGGCCTGGGTCACGCCGTATCTCTCTTCGTATCCACCGTGCCCTCCCGAACAACACGCGTTGAATGCGGCGTCGTGGGAGAGATCGTGGGTGGTTTCTTTATTCGGAAAGACGGAACGTCCGCCCCTCCCTCCTTATAAGCAGGGGAAACAGGGGCAGTTCGCCCACTCGCCAGTTGCTATTCCAATCTCGGAAACCTCCGCCGCTCCCCCTTCTTCCCAAAGCTGAAAGAGAGCAGCGCTCTGCCCCCCATCGCCACCAGCACCACCAACGCCGTCGACCTCCCCCACCACTTCCACCATGGCTCCGAAAGCTGACAAGGGGAAGGTCGTGAAGTCGACCGAGGCACGGCGGCTCGTGGCGCTGCGAAAGGAGCGGGCAATCTTCCCCCCCCCCCAAGCTCGCCGCGAGGGAGCTGAGGGAGTATTACTACCTCTTCTGGTCGACGGAGACGCGGGCGCATCCGCGCACGAAGGTACTTCCAGCCATCGCTTCGGGAATGGCTCCAAATGGATATCCCTTCTTCGCCTTGTTCTTCTACTGCGGGCTCTGCCCGCCTTTCTCTGAGTTTTTCTGCGATCTTATGAACACCTACGGGTTCCGCCTCCTTGACTTCACCCCCAATGTTGTTCTGACCATGGCAGTTTTCGCACATCTCTGCGAAAACTTTGTCGGGGTCTATCCAAACGAAGCCCTTTTTCGCCACTTCTTTATGCCCCGAGTTGAGAGAGGAGAGCATTTATCCGGCGGAATCGCCTGGATCTCGAGAGCCGGCAAGAAGGAAGCTTATCTGGAGGGAGAGTTCTGCGGCAAGTGGGAGGAATGGAGAGCAGACTGGTGCTGGATTGTCGAGGAGAACCCGCAGCCGTTTACCGCCCGACGCCAAGCCCCAGTAACGCGCGGCAGTGATTGGAGCAACGTGGCCCCGGAAGACGATAGGCTGAACATTGCCGTCACCCGGATCCAACGCCTTAGGCTTGCCGGGCTTACTGTAGGAGCGGTTGGCGCAGATTTTCTTCGCGGCCGCATCGCCCCCCTGCAGGAGAGGAGGAGACCCGCCTGGGACTTCAAGAATGCGGAGGACATCATGAGGCTGCGCCCGGGCCTCAACTTCAACTTCACCGTTCTGGAACTTGACGCAATGCTCCGGGAGCTGTTCAAGTACGACCCTCAACATCCCGAAGTATTCAGGTTGCCGAAGGATGTCGTTCCGCTGTGCAACAACTCCTCGCTCAGCCGCATCCGTGCAATGATGCCGCTGTGCGACTCGCATGGAATTGTCCCAACTTGGCAAGAGCCTGCAGACGACGTCGTGCAGGAGTTCTTTGACGGCTTGGTGGAAGTGCCGGTCCGCTCCGACGAGCAGAAAAGCCTCACTCGCGCCACCACTGATGCAGAGATGAAACGCATCGCCACTAGGCTGGAAGAGGCGGCGGTAGCCGCAACCGCGGGCGAGTTTGGATTCACCGTGGAGGAGGCAGAGGTAGCAGAGGCGGCAAGCCGTGCCGAGCGAGAGGAGCTTGCCGGCGAGGAAGAGCTTGCCGGGCATGACGTCGAGTCGAGCGAGCCCGCCGAGGATACGAGCGGCTCGTTGGAGATCAACTCCTCTTCCTCCTCATCTTCAGACAGCTCGCCGCAAGCAGAGCCCCCAGCTCCACCAAGAAGGCGTCTCCGCAAGGCCGGGGACATAGCGGAGTGGCGGGCGAGTCGACAGTCGCCACGCCGCGTGACACGCTCCACCGCGGCAAGCACTATTGCCGCGGGAGCACCTCACGCTGCTGCGGCAACTGGAGCGGGGTCCACCCGGACCACCGCTTCTGCTCCTACCGCTTCTCACGCCGCGGCGGCCGCCGGAGCGGGGTCGTCTCGGACCACCGCCACTGTTCCCGCCAAGCGGCCAAGGGAACCTACTCCTCCGCCTCCTCGCGCCGGAGGTGAGCCGGACTTCGACTTCTCCGCGTTCAGCTCCGACGAGGAAGACGAAGAGTAAGATTCTTTATTGTACTTGTAGTTCTTCAATTCTTGTTGTTTTGTATTGTATCTCATTTGCTTTACTCCGAACTTATTCCTTTTTAGGACTCTGGCCCAGAGAGCGGCGAAGAGAGCCAAGGTCCCGGCGCGTCCAAAGGAGGTGATTATCGTCGAGGACGAACCCACCACGACAGTGGAGGATGCGTCCGAGACCACCTTGCCGGACCCGGCAACTATTCTCCAGAGCAGCCCCCAGCATAAGTATATGGTTCGCTTTCCGCTGTTAGGCGCGCATGGATGCTCTTTCTTTGCTGACATCTGATTGTTGGTTTGCGTAGGAGTAGAGCAGCCCCACCAGGAGCGCCCGGAGGCCGCCCCCGACATGCCAAGGGAGAGTTCTCCGGCAAGGGAGAGTTCTCCAGCAAGGGATAGTTCTCCGGCATGGGAGAGTTCTCCGGCAAGGGACAGCACCAGCGGCCCCCCGGCGGCGGAGACTACGACTGCAGAACCCGGTACAGGTAATCCTCTCGCTTGAAAACTTCCCTTGGGGTCTTCTTCTTTTGATCTTCTTTTTGGATATTTGCTTGACTTTTCTCCCTTTTTTGGCCGTCAGACCCATCTGGTGCGGAGCCGATGGAGACCGAGGTTGCTGGCGACGACGCCGCTGCCACCGAAGAAGCAGCCGGCGCTGATGATCCTGCCGGCGGAGAGGCCGCCAAAGCTGTCGCCGTAGAAGCTGGCGAGGGGTCTGGCGATCGCACTGATGGCCCTGAGGCCGCAGGAGCGCCAGGCGCTACGCCGACCGCCGACCCTTCCGCCGCTGCCGCAGCGCCAGGCTCCGAAGAGCCCCAGCCAGGCGTCTACTTGAAGGCCGGCGAAAACGTCTTCATCAACCTCCCCTGGGCGTCAAGCTCTAGGGCGCCGGTCGAAGGAGAAAGCTTCGATGGAGAGGTGCTCGCCTCCGTTGGGCCGACGCTGGTTGATGCGCCGAGCAGCAACAGCGGCGAGCCTGAGGAGGAGCGGCTGCTGCGGAAGCTGGTGTCGCTCTACCGTGCTCGGCAGGCCAAGCTGGAATCCCGAGAGGCGCTTGTCGCGAAGGCGGGAGTGGACATCGAGAAGCGCGCGGAGGAGCTCCGGGGTCTTAACCAGGAAGCTCTCCGGTTCCTGGCAGAGGAGCGGGCGCAGCTCGCCGAGGAGTAGAAGGCCTTCCTCCTCGAGAAGGCTGAAGTCGAAGAACAACAGCGGCTTGCCGCAGAGAAGCTGTCTGCGCAGGAGGGCGAGCTGGCGCAGCGGAAGGTTAACCTTGACAGCCACGAGGAGGAGCTTACCGCGCGCGAGAAATCATTTGGCGGAGCCCTCCCGCAAGCAAAGGATGCTGCCGCAGCTGCCGAGGCCACCAAGAAGGAGCTGGAGATGAAGGTGGCGCGGCTGGAGGCCGATCTCAAGGCGAGCGGTGAAGAGCTTGCCGCGCTCAAGTGTGAGCGGGAGAAGGACGCCTACACCTTGTCAGAGCTGCAGGTTCGTCTCGCCGAGAAGTGCAAGGAACTTGGCGCCACCAAGGACTCCAACGCAGATCTTGAGTTGAAGCTGACTACTTTGACCAAGACGCTGGACGGCGCCAGGGAGGAGGAGGTGGCATTGAAGGAGGAGATCGAGGCCGATAAGGCGCTGCTAGCGAGTGCTGCTGCCGCCCAGAACGCTTTTAGGGAGAATGTGGAGAACTGGACGGAGGGTCTCGTGGATGCTGCCGCAGACATTGACAGGGAGCTGGAGATGGAGGATCTCGGGTATCCCTCCGATGAGAACCTCCAACCCAGCGCCAAGCTCACCTTGTTTTTCAAAGGCGTGGCGACGGCCCTCCAGCGACTCCGGGAGAAGATTCCAAAGCAGCTGGCCGACGAGTCGCGCAAGATCTGCGTGGGAGCTCTTCAAAAGGTGTTGCTGAAGGTGGCCTTCCGCAACCCGGGCCTCAACCTCACCAACGTCCTCAAGACCCTGCCGCAGGATGCTGATCTGGAAGCGCTCAAGACCCTTGTCGCACCCATTGTGGACAAGGTGAGCAGGATCAAGAGGATTGAGGGCGATCGCGTAGACTAGGCCGCCCGTTTTCTTCTTTTCTTGTCACTGCTGGTCATGTTATGAGAACAATCTGTTAGAGCCGCGACAAGCTACCGTGTAATATAACTCTATTTTGGGTAATGATTGCAATGTTATTTCCTTTACTTGATTCCTTCCTTTGTATGTTTTTGCCCTACGCTTTTAGGGAACTTGCCGGCGCAGGCACCTTAGCCGCGAGCGCTGAGTGCGGGACGTCAGCAGCCTGCTGGCGGTGCCGTTACCGACAAGAAACCTTGTTGCAACTAGTCGCAGCACACTTAAGTTGTTGAACGGACTCGAAACAAAGTAAGGGCGCAACTAGCTACGAGTTGGTTCCTCCGCGCACTGGTTTTCCATACAAAGCACGATCGTTAAAGGAAGATAACTTAAAAAATTAAAAAAATCTGATTGCTCAAACTTTGGCAACTTAGCTTTTCTATTGTTTGCTTCCCGGTAAGGCAAAACTTTCTTGAACGACGCCTGGTCCATACCATTATCTTCTCCTCCCC
>LR738711.1:703169044-703263865 GCA_902687465.1 Secale cereale | reverse complement strand
CCCCCGGCAAACTTGTGGGCGAGGGAACCTTTCTTTCCTTGAGAAAAAGAAAGAAGAGAAAATAAAGATATGGAGCCTTACGGCTCGTTATTGCTTACCGGGGGTAGGTGTTGCACAAAGTGTCAGATAACACATGCAAAAAATAGAAAGCATGAAATTGTCAAGATGTGCGGAGCACACGAGCTTTATCTATGCACGGGGTCTGCGCACGGCTTTGTACAAAGGATTACATGCAACAGCGGCAAGACTTGTACAAAAGGTGGTTGCCGGAACAGGTTCCGGCAACCGTGCCTTACGGGTAAAACTTATGAAGATGCTCAATGTTCCAGGAGTTGCTCACCGGAATGCCATCCTCGGTCTCAAGGCGGACAGTGCCAGGCCTAGTGACTCGTTTCACCCGGTAAGGGCCTTTCCACTACGGCGTCAACTTGTTGGAATTCTTGGCGGACTGAACGCGCCGAAGAACAAGGTCGCCTTCCTCGAGACTTCTGGCGTTAACTTTGTGGCTATGGTAGCGGCGCAAAGCTTGCTGGTAGCGAGCAGCTCGTACAGCAGCCTGAAGACGGTCTTCCTCAAGGAGCAGCGCGTCATCTTGTCGTAGCTGCTCTTGCTCAAGCTCATCATAAGCGAGCACTCGAGGTGACCCATATACGAGTTCCGTGGGGAGAACTGCCTCTGCTCCATAGACTAGAGTGACAGGTGTCTGGCCGGTGGCTCGATTTGGCATCGTCCTGATCGACCAAAGAACTACCGGCAGCTCCTCGATCCAGTTTCTTCCGCACTTGCGCAGCCTGTCGAAAGTCCTGGTCCTGAGCCCACGCAGCACTTCAGCATTTGCCCTCTCCGCTTGACCGTTGCTTCTTGGGTGAGCAACAGAAGCGAAGCAGACCTTGGCGCCAAGATCTTGGACGTACTGCATGAAGGTGCGGCTCGTGAATTACGTACCGTTGTCGGTGATGATCCTGTTAGGGATCCCGAAGCGGCAAACAATCGACCTGAAGAACTTGACTGCTGACTGTGCTGTCACCTTCCACACTGCTTCCACTTCCGGCCACTTTGTGAACTTGTCGATTGCAACGTACAAGTACTCAAAGCCCCCGACTGCTCGGGGAAAGGGGCCGAGGATATCGAGCCCCCAGACCGAAAATGGCCAGGATAAAGGGATCGTCTGGAGAGCTTGATCTGGCTGGTGTATCTGCTTGGAATGGAACTGGCACGCTTCACACTTGGTTACTTGTAAAGTTGCATCCTGGAGGACTGTCGGCCAAAAGAAACCTTGCCTGAATGCTTTGCCGGCAAGTGCTCTTGCGCCAATGTGGTGACCACATATGCCTCCATGTATCTCTGCCAACAGCTTTTGTCCGCCTTCCCGGTGAATACACTTCAATTTCACACCGTTGAGTCTTCTTCTGTACAGTGTGTTGTCGACAAACTGGTACATACTTGACTGCCGGGCTACTCTTTCCGCTTCTTCTTGCTCTTCGGGAAGTTCTCCTATCTGAAGGAAACGGACAATCTGATGTGCCCATGCTGGAGCTTGTGGCTCGACAACAAGGACCAAAGGCACATCTGCTG
Organism: Secale cereale; assembly: GCA_902687465.1. Lineage (NCBI taxonomy): Eukaryota > Viridiplantae > Streptophyta > Magnoliopsida > Poales > Poaceae > Secale > Secale cereale. The sequence continues at coordinate 703,262,290 of LR738711.1, read as the reverse complement.
CTGTGGGAACATCCGCTTCTACGGCGAGAACTTGTGGCTCAGTCGGAGCTTGACGTTCCCCGGCAAGCTTGCCAGAGCAAAACTTGTCGGGTGCCTCTGCTTCAACAGAACAAACCCTAGGGCTTGCCGGAGCATATTGCTCCTCAGCACTCTTGGTGTTGATCTTGGGGACCTTCTTGGCGGCGGCTTCGGGAAGCTCTGCCGGAAAATAGTCACCAGAAATCAACTTCCTCTTCTTGCTCTGTCCAGTTGATGGTGTTACAGACGGTTGAGTCAGCTTGAGCACAAACATCCCTGGTTCCACAGGTAACTTAAGTGCGGCGCACTTTGACAGGCCATCGACAATGTCGTTCTGAACTCTTGGAACATGCTCCATCTATAGGCCGTCAAAGTGCTCTTCTAGCTTTATCACTTCATCAACGTAGGCTTCCATCAACGGACTCTGATAACTCTTGTTCACTTGGCGGACGACAAGCTGCGAGTCACCCCTGACAATGAGCTTCTTGATCCCAAGGTCTGCCGCGATCCTGAGACCGGCAAGCAAACCTTCATATTCTGTGGTATTGTTTGTGGCTTGCTCCTTGGGAAAGTGCATCTGGACTACGTACTTGAGGTGCTCTCCGGTGGGTGCAACAAGCAGCACGCCAGCACCGGCGCCTTGCAGCGAGAAGGCACCATCAAAGTACATCAGCCACTCTTTGCTTGCTTCCTTGACGGGGATGCTCGTTTCTGGAATTTCTTCATCTGGTGTTGGCGTCCACTCTGCTATGAATTCTGCCAATGCTCTGGTTTGTGTAGTTGAAGTGCTCTCAAACTTGAGGCCAAAGCTTGACAGTTCCAGTGCCCACTCAACAATCCTGCCTGTTGCTTCTGGATTCTGCAGTATCCTCTTCAGCGGAAAACGAGTGACAACTGTGATCTCATGTGCTTGGAAGTAATGGCGCAGCTTTCTCGAGGCCATGAGAAGGCCGAAAAGCAATTTCTGCACACCATAGTACCTTGACCTAGCCCCCTGCAGAAGGCAACTGACAAAGTAAACTGGGCGCTCCACCATTCTCTTCTGTATCTCCTCGCGCGCCTGCGCAGATCCATCTTTGTCGGGACCAGAGCTTGTCGGGGAAGCCCCCTGCTTGTCGCTGGATGCGCCTGCCGCGGTTGCTGGCTCATCATCTGCCTCCCTCTCCGCTACTAACGCAGCACTAACCACTTGATTGGTTGCCGCTATATACAGCATCAACTTCTCTTGTGGCTTAGGTGCGACAAGCATTGGAGTGGAGGACATGTATCTCTTCAAGTCTTGCAGCGCAGCCTCTGCTTCCGGAGTCCATTTCATTGGACCTGCCTTTTTCAATATTTTGAAAAACGGCAGGGCGCGCTCAGCAGACTTGGAGATAAACTTGCTGAGAGCAGCCACGCAACCGGTAAGTCTTCGTACATCCTTGACTCGCTTTGGTGTGTCAATCTGCTCAATGGCCTTGATCTTTTCGGGATTGGCTTCAATTCCCCGCTGAGACACGAAGAACCCGAGAAGCTTGCGGGAAGGGACTCCAAACACACACTTCTCGGGGTTGAGCTTGAGGCTGATCTTGCGCAGATTTGCAAAGGTCTCGTCTAAATCTTGAATCAGAGTTGCCTTGTCCTTGCTCTTGACCACTATGTCATCCATGTAGGCTTCCACATTTCTGTGTATTTGTGGCTCAAAAGCGACATGGACTACCCTTGCAAATGTTGACCCAGCGTTCTTTAAACCGAAAGGCATCCGTATGAAACAGTATGTGCCACATGGAGTGATGAATGCGGTCTTCTCCTCATCCTCTTCTGCCATGAAGATCTGATGGTATCCTGAGTATGCGTCAAGAAATGAAAGCAAGTCACATCCGGCCGTGGAGTCAACAATCTGGTCAATGCGCGGCAAGGGAAATGGGTCTGTGGGACAAGCTTTGTTAACATCGGTAAAGTCGATACAAAGCCTCCATTTCCCGTTTGCCTTGCGCACGACTACAGGATTGGCCAACCACGTAGGATGGAGCACCCCTCTGACAAGGCCTGCTGCTTCCAACTTCTTGATCTCTTCTGCGATGAATTCTTGGCGCTCCACTGTTTGTTTCCTGACCTTCTGCTTGACGGGCCGCGCATGAGGACAGACGGCAAGATGGTGCTCAATTACTTTCCTGGGAACACCGGGGATGTCAGACGGTTGCCACGCAAACACGTCGACGTTCGCCCGCAGGAAAGCAATGAGCGCGCTTTCCTATTTAGGGTCAAGAGTGGCACTGATGGTGAAGGTACCACCAGTGCCGTCCTCCTTGGCGGACACCTTCTTGGTCTCTGGCGGAGCTGCCATTGTCTTCTTACACTTGCCGGTGGAGCTCGATGGGCGTCCTCGACGGTAGTGCAGCACTCCGAAGAGGTGCGCTTGCCGGAGTGGGCATCAGAACTCTTGCCGGACTTGGTCTTCTTCTTCCCCCCGGGAGCTTCAACGGCAGGTGACTTGCGATCTGTTGTGGCTGCCGCTTCCCGGTAGATCTTGTCGGCGCAGATAAGAGCATCCTTCTTGTCGCCAGGGACAGAGATGACACTTATCGGGCCTGGCATCTTCAGCATGTTGTATGCGTAGTGAGAGGCTGCCATGAACTTGGCGAGTGCTGGACGGCCGAGTATCCCATTGTAAGGCAATGGAAAATCGGCAACGTCAAAAGTGATCCTCTCAGTCCTGAAGTTCAACTCGCTGCCAAATGTCACCGACAACGTGATCTTCCCGGGTTGATTCCTTGGAATGTGCCGGTCTCTTCAAGCTCGCTGTCAGGGATCTGGAGTTTCTGGAGTACAGCGGAGGAGATCAGGTTCAAGCCGGCCCCGCCGTCAACTAGCATCTTAGTGACCTTGAGGTTGTGGATAGTTGGTGAAACCAACATAGGCAAGCACCCGACTGCAGTTGTGCGATCAGGGTGGTCCTCAATATCAAAGATGATAGGCGTGTTGGACCATTTCAGAAGCTTGCGTGACTCGACAGGTGGTTCTGCCGCATTTACTTCTCGCACCCACTGCTTGAGTTGGCGGTGTGAAGTATGCAGAGAAGCACCGCCGTCAACGCACAAGACCTCTGTGGCTTTCTGGAACTCCTGCTCACTGGTCTCGACATCATCCATGTATTCATCGTCGTCGTCATCTTCATCCTTGTCGCGGCCGCGGGGAGGTCTGTCTCCTTGCCGCTGCTTGGCCTTGCCGCGGCGTCCTCCCCGGCCGGCGCGCTTCTTGTCGGATTCTCCAGCACCTCCTTGGGCCTTCTCCTTGTCGCGTCGCTCGTATTCAGCCTTTTGCTGCTCGACAAGCTGCTCGACCTTCTTGCAGCTCTGGAGGTCATGGCCCTTGGTGCGGTGGATCTTGCAGTACTGCTTGTCGGTTCCGTCCTGCTTGTCGGCGATCGCCACAGCCTGACAGTTGGTGCATGCGGCAATCTCCTTGCCGGAGCTACCAGCTTTGGCTTTCTTGGCGCGACCTTCGTTGCCGGACTGCTCAACGACTAGCACATCTTTGTCTTTCTTCTTCCTGTTGTTCCGCCGCCGATTTTTCTTTGCCGGGGCAGCATCCTCGCTGTCAGATCCTCCTACTCCTGTATTCTCTCCGGGGAGTTTCCTCCCTTCCTCAGCACGTGCACACTTGTCGGCCAGGGCATACAGCTCACTGACGTCTCTGATCTTGCACATCGCCATCTCCTCCCGCATCCTGCGGTTACGCACGTTCTGATGGAACGCGCTGATGACCGCGGCAGGGTGGACATCTGGGATGTTATGCTGTACATGGCTGAATCTCTGAATGTACTTGCGTAGGGGCTCTCCTTCCTTCTGGGCGAGCAGGTGAAGGTCACTCTCTTGGCCATGAGGTTTGTGGCCGCCTGTAAAGGCGCCGATAAACTGATGGCATAGGTCCGCCCAGGAGGATATGGAGTTGTCCGGCAAGTGCATGAGCCAGGACCTGACGTTGGGCTTGAGCACCAGCGGGAAGTAGTTGGCAAGGATCTTGTCGTCCCGCCCCCGGCAGCCTGCACCGCGATGGTGTAGATGCTGAGGAACTCCGACGGATGCGACTTGCCGTCGTACTTCTCTGGTACGTCTGGCTTGAAATTCTTCTTGCTGGGCCACTAGACTTGCCGCAGCTCACGAGTAAACGCAGGGCAACCTACCGCGTACGGCAAGTCGCCTGGTTCCCTGGGCGCATGCATGTCGACAGAGGGCCCAGCGCGCTGGTCCGATTGACGCCGCGCTTCTCTTCGGCGCTCGATGCGAGTACGAGCGTCTTCTTGCTGTCGTTCGTGAAGAACTTGGCGCTGATCGTGACGAGCTTGTGGATCTGACGACGCAGTGGAGTCGCTGTTGAGGTGGATCCGGCGAGTCAGCGATCTTGGTCTTCGGGGCGGAGAGTGCACGGTGGTGTCCACCCCCACCAGTCTTGTCGCCACCGGCTCGTGCCTGGCTGACTTGCCGCGGCTGCGATGTACTCGGCTGCCGTGGAGTGTCGCCATTGGCGAAGCCGATGAGACTCTGAATGGTGGCCCTCCAGTTGTCGATCTTGTCTGCCGCTGGAGGGTAGTCCAGGAGCAGTTGAGCTCGCGCCAAAGCTTCTGCTGAAGTGGTGGGTGGCGGTGGCGAACGGTGTGAGGAGCGGGATATGCTCGGACTTCTAACTATGTTAGAAGGAGCAGTATCCCGTCCAGGCGACCGTGCCTCGCTCGTGCCAGCATGTTGGCGTGCATGCTGGTCTTGAGCACTCCGAGATCCACCAGCTCGATCTTGGTCCAGCAAACGTATGGTACCATGAGTACCATGACGCTGCCGGTCCCGCGCCTCCTGAGATGGGCGCCGTCCATGTACGGACGTCGAGGTCTTGGAGTGCGCCCGGTCATTGTGGGAGCCGACTACGCCGCCGATGGGCAGCGCAGCCTTGTCCTTGGACCTGGCAGCACCGTGAGATCCCTCGTCGACGCCCGTTCTTCCGCCGGCGTCTACCCCACCAGCCGTTTGCTCCAGCGGTGGTGGGTTCGGCGCGGACGGAGCAGCCGCCTCCGAAGCCTTCTTCTTCGGCGGCATGTCGATGAAGACGATGAAGATCTAGCTCGTGTGAATGCCAGATCAGGTTCACACAACCTCCACGCCCCTACCTGGCGCGCCAAAGATGTCGGAGAACGAATCCACGAGCACCTATGGGACCGGCGGACCGAGCCCCTTTCGGTTCGGCAGGGGCGAAGATCGCACGAAGAGCGGATCGAGGCGAAACACACGAGCAGTTTACCCAGGTTCGGGCCGCACGGATGCGTAAAACCCTACTCCTGCTTTGTGGTTTGTATTGAGTTCTTGCTCTGGAACGCTGAGTGCTACAGTACACACCAGCAGCTAACAAGACCGAGTGTGAGTGTTCTCCTCCCCTCTCTACGTTGCACATGGGCCTCCTTTTATATGCTCAAGGGGTCACCGACAGTTGGCAACGTAAACAAGGGTAAAAATGGAAAGGTGTTGCGGTTGGTACAACTACCTGTTATAGTGTATCATACCTAACTCTGACGGCAGGGGACAAGGGCATTGAATGCCCATCTGCGTCGCCCAAATAGTGCAAAAGGGACCGTCAGGGACGCCACCGCTCGCCACGATGGCAATCTTGTCAGCACCGCTTGCCACCGCGCACCGCTGGCTGCACAGCCTCCCGCCACGTATGCCTGGAAGGGTCCTAGAGCGACACGTTGGTGGATGTGCTGGAGCGCGGGTACAGAGTGGTAGCTTGCCGCGGCAAGCGCCTTGCCGCGGTTGTTGTCTTGTCGCGTCCGGGAGCTTGTCGCTCACCGGGCCTTGCCGGGACGCGTGGCGTGTCGCGGCAAGTTCCTTGAGATGCCTTGGTTGGCCTTCCCGGCAAGCTCCTCTTGCCGGGGTCTTGTCTCCTTAGCTCGAATACTTTGTTCTTGAATGGCTCTAAAGGAACCACGGAGGACCTTGGCGGTCACCCGGCAAGCCTTGTCGCGGGATGCTGCGACTGCCCGTGCACAAGTTCGGGATACTAGGGTACCCCTACTCTAGTACACCGACAGTTCTCTTCTCGCATCAGATTGCAACATGTGCCTTGTCAATAAAGGTTCATTACCAGGGGCTGTCTTCAGTCCTGGTATAAGTTGAAAAGACCGAACACCTATAGGGAGTATTCGGCATCCTGGATGTCTGCATTATATGCATTAGTTCCGAATCATGATTTCGATCAATAGTTGGGTTGCCCGGCTCCTGTGCTTACCCCTATGTTCCCAATTATTCGGTAGGGTGTAAAGGGAGAACTACTGCGATAGTACTTTTGGCTAGTCAGGTCAAGTACCTCAATAGAGAAAGCCGAAAACTGACTGTCGTGATAAGCAAGAACCTGGTCCGCAATCCGGTGACTTAGTGTTATACTACGATCGCTAGAGATCTACCCCGTGTTATACGAAGGGTTGGTTTTTTCGCCCAGCCAAGTGCAACTGGATACTTCATCCGCACTAGGGGCTAGTACCTAGCCCCACTTGTCAAACTCCTAAGACTAAGTGAAAGAAATAATGCCACATAGTCTGATTGCCTGGTTCGCTCCGCATACACCTCTTATACGGACCAAGACGTTGGATAAAGTGTGTATTTCCATATGACCGAACACCCTAGTACTATGTACCTGGGGGCTGAAGCCGACGATTGGAAACTTTTAGATTTAAGATAAACAGTCACACAGGAGGAAAAAAGACGTTGATATGATAAATAGCGCAAAAGTTATATACACCGGATTCACAAGCATAATCTTTATATCCGGATGCAATTAATCGAAAACAACATCTTTCGAACACTGGCCTTCTACAAGGCGGGCGCCCTCGATGACGTCCTCGAAGTACTTCTCCGGCTTGCGGTGCTCCTTGCCTGCGGGCGGGCCTGCAGTTGCTATATGCATTGTGTTCATCTTCGCCCAGTGCACTGTGACGCGCGCGAAGGCCATCTGAGCCCCTTCTATGCAAGCCGACCGTGTTAAAATGTCAACCCGCGGACTCGCCTCGGCGAGCCGCTTCACCAACCCAAAGTAACTACATGGGATTGGCTCAGCGGGCCATAGCCGGACTATCAAGTCCTTCATGGCCGAACTCGCTATATTGTGCAGCTCGACCAGCTGCTTCATCTGGTCGCTGAGGGGCATCAGATGTTTTAGCGCCTCGAACTGTGACCAAAATAGCTTTTCCGTGTTGTTCCCCTCCAGGGCAAGGAAATACTGGGCGGCGTCTGCGCTGCTCCTTGGAAGATTAGCAAACACGCCTGGAGAACTCCACAATCATGTCAGCCCAATATACTTCCGCCCTTCGAAGATGCTCTGTAAGAGAAATATCTTACCAGATGCTATCTATTGTGCCTGCTTGATCTCTTGACGAGCACTGCGCGCCTCGCCTCGCGTGTCCTGGGCAGACTTTACTGCCGCAAATAGCTCGGTCACCTGTTCCGAAGCCGTCTTCTCTGATGCCTCACACTTACGGATGGCATCTTGAAGCTCGACCTCGACTTTGGACACCCGAGACTTGTGCATCTCGCACTCCGCCTTTTCGGCCTCTAAATCAGCAACCGATTTATCAGCGGCCGCCTTGTTCGCCTTGGCCTCCTCCTTGGCCCTGGCAACCTCGCCCTTGAGGGCCTTGAGCTCAGCGGCGCCAACTGTGTAATACATAATACAATGTTAGAGTGTGTACTCATACTTAATAATTTAAGTCTTATTGATTTTTAAATAAAAATCCACGTACCTTGCATTTCATCAAAACGCCGGTTGATGCGGTCGAGGTCCGCATTGGCCACCTCGAGCTTCCGATTTAGTTCGGCGACCTCTGCGTCTCGCGGAGTCGCCCTAACTAAAGAAGCCCGCACAACAGTTCAGCTCTATAAGTATGCTACTCTATGGATACTTCGTCCGATTCTTTTCAGAATCACACAAAGCATCAGGGGCTACTGGCTATATATGTGCACTCAAAACGAATAAAATTTATTAAAAAGCATTACATGGCTTACCTCAAAGCCTGTTAAAAGGTTGTTGAAGGCTTCATTCAGTCTGCCCTTGACGGACTAAATCTTCTTCATCACCGCACCCATCATGGTGCGGTGTTCTTCAATGACGAGAGCACCTTGCAGTGCTCCCTCCATAGAATCTGGCGCCTCCGAATTAACTCCGGGCGCCACCGTATCCTCCTCCGCTTGAGGAGCGGGATCTTCAACCCACGGAGCCGCGCTAGGCTCCGGAACGGTGTTCGGTGGGACCCCACATCTTCGGTCTCCATGGGGGCCGTTTCCCCATGGTTAGTGGCCGTCAAGGTATTACCCTTGGCCTCCCTATCTCATGCCCCGCCCTCATCTCCTTGGGCGGAGAGAATCTGCTAGGATGACACTTCGGTGTCCCCGCCGATTACGACGATGGAGCCCGGATTGGCGGGTCACTCTCCATCTCCCTAGGCGCCAGAGAGTTCCCCTCCGATGATGTAACATCGGGGTCTCCACCGGGAGGGCTGTAGGTCAGCAGGAGAAAAATGTTAAGTAGGTATCATAAATACTGAATAAACAAAGGTGAAATAGTCAGTCCGGACAGACTTACGATTCGAGCAGGGATTTTACCCTAGGCTTCACCATGAAGCTGTGTTCGGATGAATCCAAACTGTCTCCGAGCTTCAGCTTCCTCTTCCTCCGAGTCATGGCTGCGCTCACGTCAGCAACGGCCCCCCTCGTACATTTTCTTCCTCCTCTTCCTCCTCATCATCTTCCTCCGTCTCGTCGAAGGAAAGGATATGGAGGTCCTCGGGCTGCTTGCCCGCAGGACTGGGGTTGTTTCCAGCCCCCTTGCCCTTCGTCTTCTTGGGCTTCTTGGTCAGCGCCTTGTACGGCGCCGGAACCAGCATTGCCGTCAGTAGAGGCAATGCTGGGTCTTCAGGCAGAGGTGCCGGACACTTGATCCGGGTGGCCTTCTTTGTCCAAGCCTGTATATCGCATAAAAGTTCCAACTCCTATTATCATTAAGTAATTGGAAAGGACAAGTGTTCGGCAGAGATCATTATTACCTCAATGGCGGAAACTTCAGTACTGAAGCCCGCATCCTCATTCTCTTCAGGCCATTCCTCCTGGCTCTTGAAGAGGTGATTCCAGATCTCTTTGTGCGTGGATCCGAAGAGATGCTTTAGCGGCTTGTCTCCTGCCGGGTTGAACTCCCACAGGGATGAATCCTGGCTTTGGCAAGGGAGAACAAGTCGGGTCAGCATCACCTGGACCACGGAGGAAAGCAAGTGCCCCTTGGAGATCACGCCAGACACACGGCCCACAAGAGTCGTCACCTCAGTGGGCGACCCCCAGTTCAGAACCTTTTTGGTCCAGGAGGTTAGCCTCTCCGGGGGTCCGGATCTGAAAGCAGGCTCCGCCGCCCAGTTGGTGTCGCGGGGCTCGGTGATATAGAACCACTTATGCTGCTAGACTTTATTCGTCTCCATGAATGAGCCTTTGGGCCAAGTTGCGTTCGGAAACTTCCTAATCATAGCGCCCCCGCACTCTGCGTGTTCCCCGTTCATCACCTTCGGCTTCACGTTAAAGGTCTTAAGCCACAGGCCGAAGTGTGGGGGCATGCGGAGAAAAGCTTCACACATCACTATGAATGCGGATATGTGAAGTATTGAGTTCGGAGCTAGATCGTGGAAATCTAGCCCGTAGAAAAACAAAAGACCCCGAACGAACGGGTGGAGTGGAAACCCTAGCCCCCTAACAAAATGAGAGGTGAATACTACCCTCTCGCCCGCCTTTGGGATGGGAGTCACCTGGCCCTTAGGGGGGACTCGATGTGCGATGTCGTCGATGAGATACCCCACACTCTGTAGATCCTTCACGGTCTTTTCGGTGACCGCAAAAGTCTCCCACTTGCCTCTGGCACCGGATCCAGCCATTGCTGGGAAGGGGAGTAGTGGTTGAGGAACGAGGAGTTGCGGGCGCAGGAGATGAGAGTACGGGGGCAAAGGAGATTGGAGAGCTCGAGCTTGAGGAAGGCGTGGGGTTGGTGAAAGGGATTGGTATCCTTCTATAATGCTGCAAATACAGAGCGTCCCCCCACCTTAGCCATAAAACTCACCGGTTCCCAAAGCAGTCGTGCGTAATGCGCGGCGTGGGTGCTCACGTCACATAATGAGAATCCTACAATAAGCGGGAACACTCTCTATTCTGACGGGACGTGTCAATGAGGATATGCCTCGAAACGCGAAACTTGGACCAAATAAAACGGTTCAATGTGTTAGTGGGTTGGACATGACGTTTCACCCAAAAAGTTGTCAGTAAAGACACATTATTCATTTTCTTTAAAAGCCTTGCCTTTGAGGCTAAGGGTTGTACTAATCTTGCAGAGCCGAACACAAATCCATCAATTTGTAGAAGATATATTTAGGAGGAGGAACCCGCCTTGCAATGCCGAAGACAATACGGAACCCGAACTCGTCGTCATCAAAGACAGGTTCAGGGGCTACTGAGGGAGTCCTGGATAGAGGGGTCCTCATGTGGCCGGACAAACTCCTGGTGGGCCGGACTGGTGGGCCATGAAGATTATTATAGAAGATCATCTCCCGTATCCGGATAGGACTCCTGAATTCTTGTAATGGCAAGTTTAGGCTCGGGTGTAGATTTTCCTTCCGCTGCAAGATAATATGTACAAACCCTAGGCCCCTCCGGTGTGTATATAAACCGGAGGGTTTAGTCCGTAGAGGCTAATATAGAATCATTCAATCCTAATAGGCTAAAACTTAGGTTTTAGCCTTTACGATCTCGAGGTAGATCAACTCTTGTACACATATTCATCCATATTAATATAGCAGGAAGTAGGGTTTTACCTCGATCGAGACAGCCTGAACCTGGGTAAATGCTACCTCTTGAGCTTGCGTTGTATTCCCTCGAAGAGGAAAGGGAGATGTAGCACAGTAGCGTAAGTATTTCCCTCAGTTTTTGAGAACCAAGGTATCAATCCAGTAGGAAACCACGCACGAGTCCCTCGCACCTGCACAAACAAATAAGAACTTTGCAGCCAACGCGATAAGGGGTTGTCAATCCCTTTACGGTCACTTACGAGAGTGAGATCTGATAGAGATCATAGTTTATATTTTTGGTATTTTTGGTTTAACAAAACAACAAATAAAAGCGGTAAAAGTAAAGTAGATGTAGATTGATATGTTGAGAATAGACCCGGGGGCATAGTTTTCTCTAGTGGCTTCTCTCATGATAGCGATATTCTACGGCGGGTAAACAAATTACTGGCGAGCAATTGATAGAAAAGCGAATAATTATGAGACTATCTAGGCATGATCATTGTATATAGGCATCACGTCCGAGACAAGTAGACTGACTCCTGCCTGCATCTACTACTATTACTCCACACATCGACCGCTATCCAGCATGCATCTAGTGTATTGAGATCATAAGAACAGAGTAACGCCTTAAGCAAGATGACATGATGTAGAGGGATAAACTCAAGCAATATGATGTAAACCCCATCTTTCTATCCTCGGTGGCAACAATACAATACGTGCTTTGCTACCCCTATTGTCACTGGGAAAGGACACCGCAAGATTGAACCCAAAGCCAAGCACTTCACCCATTGCAAGAACTATTGATCTAGTAGGCCAAACCAAACCGATAATTCGAAGAGACTTGCAAGGATATTATGAGCACACATAAAAAGTTCAGAGAAGAACCAAATATCTTTCACAGATAACCTTGATCATAAACTCACAATTCATCGGATCTCGACAAACACACCACAAAAAGATATTACATCAAATAGATCTCTTCGAAGACCGAGGAGAACTTTGTATTGAGATCTAGAGAGAGAGAGAATAAGCCATCTAGATACTAGCTATGGACCCGAAGGTCTTTGGTAAACTATTCACAACTCATGGTGAGGGCAATGATGATGATGATGAAGGCCTCCGTGATAGATCCCCCTCCGGTGGAGCTCCGGAACAGGCTCCAAGATGGGATCTCCACAGGAACAGAAGCTACGGCGATGGAATTAGGGTTTGCTCTGTGTTCACTAAGTTTCTGGGGTACGTGGACTTATAAAGGAAGAAGGAGGGCACCGGGGGACGCTCGAGTGGGCCTCGAGGCAGGGGGCGCGCCCTGGGAAGGGGGGCGCGCCCCCCACCCTCGAGGGCCACTCGAGGCTCCCCTGACGTGGTTCTCAAGTTCCTCAGGCGTGATTTTCTCCAAAAATATCTCTCGCGAAGGTTTCATTCTGTTTGGACTCCGTTTGATATTCCTTTTCTGCAAAACCCTGAAATAGGCAAAAAAAAAACAGCAATCTGGAATGGGCCTTTGGGTTAGTAGGTTAGTCCCAAAAATGATATAAAAGTGAATGATAAAGCCCATTAAACATCCAAGACTTCATAAATAATAGCATGGAACAATAAAAAATTATAGATACGTTGGAGACGTATGAAGCATCCCCAAGCTTAATTCCTGCTCGTCCTCGAGTAGGTAAATGATAAAGAAAGAATTTTTTATGTGGAATGCTAACCAATATAGTTTTTTCAATGTAATTCTCTTAATTGTGGCATGAATGTTCAGATCTGAAAGTTTCAAGATAAAAGTCTATATTGACATAAGAAATAACAATACTTCAAACAATACTAACAAAGCAATCATGTCTTCTCAAAATACTATGGCTAAAGAAAGTTATCCCTACAAAATCATATAGTCTGGCTATGCTCCCTCTTCATTACACAAAATATTCATATCATGCACAACCCCGATTTCAGCCAAGCGTTTGTTTTCATACTCTGTCTTTTCAAACCTTTCAACTTTCACGCAATACATGAGCGTGAGCCATGGATATAGCACTATGGGTGGAATAGAGGTGGTTGTGGAGAAGACAAAAAGGAGGGAGATAGTCTCACATCGACTAGGAGTATCAATGGGCTATGGAGATGCCCATCAATAGATATCAATGTGAGTGAGTAGGGATTGCCATGCAACGGATGCACTAGAGCTAAATATGAATGAAAGCTCAACAAAAGAAACTAGTGGGTGTGCATCCAACTTGCTTGCTCACGAAGACCTAGGGCATTTGAGGAAGCCCATCATTGGAATATACAAGCGAAGTTCTATGACGAAAATTCCCACTAGTATATGAAAGTGACTAAGCATGAGACTCTCTACAATGAAGGACATGGTGCTACTTTGAAGCACAAGTGTGGAAAAAGATAGTAGCAATTGTCCCTTTTTTTTCTTTTCTTTTCTTGTTCTTTTTTTTTGCGGAGGGGCTTTGTAAATTCAGCCTTTCCTCCCATGGGACAATGCTCTAATAATGATGATCATCACACTTTCATTACAACTCGATACTACAACAACAAAGTATGACTCTATATGAATGCCCCCGGCAGTGTACCGGTATGTGCAATGAAACAAGAGTGACATGTATGAAAATTTATGCATGGTGGCTTTGCCACAACTATGATGTCAACAACATGATCATGCATGGCACTATGACAATGTGATGCGTGTCGTATAAACGGAACGGTGGAAAGTTGCATGGCAATATATCTCGGAATGGCTATGAAAATGCCATGATAGGTAGGTATGGTGGCTGTTTTGAGGAACAATATGGTGGCTGTTTTGAGGAACAATATGGTGGCTGTTTTGAGGAAGGATATATAATGGGTTTATGGCACCGGCGAAAGTTGCGCGGTACAAGAGAGGCTAGCAATGGTGGAAGGGTGAGAGTGCGTATAATACATGGACTCAACATTAGTCATAAGAACTCATATACTTATTGCAAAAATTTACGAGTCATCAAAACAAGGCAATCAACGCATGCTCCTAGGGGGAGGTTGGTATGAGTTAACCATCGCGCGCCCCCGACCTCCACACAAAGGTTGGCACTCTACAAATACCTCATGCTCTAACTTCGTCACATAGCGGTTCACCATACGTGCATGATACGGGAATCACTAACCATAACTCAAGTATTTCTCAATTTCATAATAACTCCACCATCATGACTCTAATATCACTATCCTCATATCTCAAAACAATTATCAGTCATCCAACATCTCATTCTATTCAATGCACTTAGTGTGAATTTTTTTACTACATTGACATTGGATATCTATCATGTGAAGACTAGTTTCTTTAGCCTAAACACTTTACCATGCTGTTTTAATAGACTCTCAAATAGATATAAGTGAAGCATGAGATTTCAACAATTTCTACAAAATATTACCACCACCATGCTCTAAAAGATATAAGTGAAGCACTAGAGCAAAAACTACTCAACTCAAAAGATATAAGTGAAGCACATATAGTGTTCTAACAATTTCTAGGCCATATTTAACTCTCTCAAATAGGTGTGCCCAGCAAGGATGATTGTGGCAAACTAACAAGCAAAGACTCAAATTATACAAGACGCTCCAAGCAAAACACATATCATGTTGCGAATAAAAATATAGCTCCAAGTATAGTTACCGATGGATGAAGACGAAAGAGGGGATGCCTTCCCAGGGCATCCCCAAGCTTAGGCTTTTGATTATATTGAATTTACTTGGGGTGGCATGGGCATCCCCAAGCTTAGGCCTTTGCTACTCCTTGTTCCATAGTCCATCAAAGCAATACTTAAAACTTGAAAACTTCACAACACAAAACTTAGACAAAAATTCTCATGAGCTCCGTTAGTATAAGTAAGCAAACCACTACTCAAAGGTACATCAATGAATTAATTATTTGTTTATATTGGTGTTAAACCTACTGTAGTCCAACTTCTCTATGGTTCATATCCTCCAATACTACTGATAGATGCATCGGAATAAGCAAACAACACACGAAAAACAGAATCTGTCAAAGACAGAATAGTCTGTAGTAATCTGCAATGTACGCCTACTTCTGGAACTCTAAAAATTTCAAACTAAATTGGTAAATTTGCGCAATTTGTCTACAATCATCTGCAAAAATAATCAACTAAAAAGCACGCTCCAGTAAAATCCCACGACTACTTTAGCGAGCGCTAACGATTCTGTTTTTCACAACAATATCATATAAACTTCACACAAGTCTTCCCAAAGGTTCTACTTGGCACAAACACTAAACAAAACATGAAACCACATCTAATCAGAGGATAGATGCAATATTTATTCCCTAACAGCAACAAAAACAAAAAAACATAAAATTGGGCTGCCTCCGAACAAGCGCTATCGTTTTACGCCCCTAGCTAGGCACGATACAAGATAAATGTAGGTATTGCCATCTTTGGAAGGCAATCCATAAGTGGCTCTCATGATAGATTCATATGGTAATTTTATTTTCTTTCTAGGAGAGTGTTCCATGCCTTTCCTTAATGGAAATTGGAATCTAATATTTCCTTCCTTTATATCAATAATTGGACCAATCGTTCTAAGGAAAGGTCTACCAAGAATAATAGGACATGAAAGATTGCAATCTATATCAAGAACAATGAAATCTACGAGCACATAATTCCTATTGGCAACAATAATTAAAAAAGTTAATTCTTCCCATAGGTTTCTTAATAGTGGAATCCGCAAGATGCAAATTTAAAGAACAATCATCAAGCTCATGGAACCCTAGCAAATCACACAAAGTTTTTGGGATAGTGGAGACACTTGCACCCAAATCACACAAAGCATAGCATTCATGATCTTTTATTTTTATTTTTATAGTAGGTTCCCACTCATCGTAAAGCTTTCTAGGTATAGAAACTTCCAACTCAAGTTTTTCTAGGTATCGTAAAGCATCAACTATATGTTTAGTGAAAGCTTTATTTTGACTATAAGCATGCGGAGAATTTAGCACGGATTGCAACAAGGAAATACAATCAATCAAAGAGCAATTATCATAATTGAATCCCTTGAAATCCAAAGTAGTGGGTTCATCACTATGCAAAGTTTTAATCTCTTCACTCCCACTTTTAGCAATTTTAGTATCACGATCTAAAAACTCTGAATCATTGGGACACCTTAAAGCAGAATCATCTCCAATCCTATTCTCATCAAGATTAATACTAGAAAACAATGATCTAATAGGATACACATCAATAACTTTCAGATCTTCATCTTTATTTTCATGATAACTAGAAGAACACGATTTGATATAATCTTCTCTTTTAGCACGCATTCTAGCGGTTCTTTCTTTGCATTCATTAATGGAAATTCTCATGGATTTGAGAGATTCATAGATATCATGCTTAGGGGGGATAGATCTAAGTTTCAAAGAATCAACATCAAGAGTAATTCTATCCACACTTCTAGCCAATTCATCAACCTTAAGCAATTTCTCTTCAAGCAAAGCACTGAAATTCTTTTGTGAGATCATAAACTCTTTAACACTAGCTTCAAATTCAGAAGGCATCTTTCCATAAGAGTTGTTGTAGGAATTACCATAATTATTGGAGGAATTACTAGGGAAAGGCCTAGGATTAAAATTACCTCTATAAGCATTGTTACCAAAATTATTCCTACCAACAAAATTCACATCCAAAGATTCATTGTTATTCTCAATCAAAGTGGAGAAAGGCAAATCATTAGGATCAGAAGAAGCACTCTTAGCAGCAAACAATTTCATAAGTTCATCCATCCTTCCACTCAAAACACTAATTTCTTCGATAGCATGCACTTTTTTACTAGTAGATCTTTCGGTGTGCCATTGAGAATAATTAACCATAATATTATCTAGGAGTTTGGTAGATTCTCCTAAGGTGGTTTCCATGAAAGTGCCTCCCGCGACCGAATCTAAAAGATTTCTATAAGCAAAATTCAAGCCAGCATAAAAGTTCTGAATAATCATCCATAGATTCAAACCATGTGTAGGGCAATTACGTATCATCAATTTCATTCTATCCCAAGCTTGTGCAACATGCTCATGATCTAGTTGCTTAAAATTCATAATATCGTTTCTAAGAGTGATGATCTTAGCAAGTGGGAAATACTTAGAGATAAAAGCATCTTTGCACTTATTCCACGAATCAATACTATTTCTGGGCAAAGAGGAGAACCAAATTTTGGCACAATCTCTAAGTGAAAACAGAAATAACTTCAATTTAACAATATCGTTATCTGTATCCCTTTTCTTTTGCATATCACACAAATCAACAAAGTTGTTTAGATGGGTAGCGGCATTTTCACTAGGAAGGCCGGAGAATTGATCTTCATGACAAGATTCAACAAAGCAGCGTTGATCTCTCAAGATTCAGCATCGGTAATAGGAGCAATCAGAGTGCTAATAAAGTCATTGTTGTTGGTCTTGGAGAAGTCACACAATTTGGTATTTTTCTTAGCCATAGTGACAAGCAAGCAATCCAACACACACAAGCAAACAAGAAGCAAGGGAACAATAAACACACGGCGGAAGAAGAGAGAATAAAACGGCAAGGGTGAAGTGGGGGAGAGAATAACGAGAGGCAAAAAATGTAATGCGAAGGATAAGGGTTTGTGATAGGTACTTGGTATATGACTTTTGCGTAAGCCTCCCCGACAACGGCGCCAGAAATTCTTCTTGCTACCTCTTGAGATTCCGTTGTATTCCCTCGAAGAGGAAAGGGAGATGCAGCACAGTAGCGTAAGTATTTCCCTCGGTTTTTGAGAACCAAGGTATCAATCCAGTAGGAGACCACGCCCGAGTCCCTCGCACAACAAATAAGAACTTCGCAGCCAACGCGATAAGGGGTTGTCAATCCATTTACGGTCACTTATGAGAGTGAGATCTGATAGAGATTATAGTTTAAATTTTTGGTATTTTTGGTTTAATAAAACTGCAAATAAAAGCGGTAAAAGTAAAGTAGATGTAGATTGATATGTTGAGAATAGACCCGGGGGCCATAGTTTTCTCTAGTGGCTTCTCTCATGATAGCGACATTCTACGACGGGTAAACAAATTAATGTCGAGCAATTGATAAAAAAGCGAATAATTATCAGACTATCTAGGCATGATCATTGTATATAGGCATCACGTCCGAGACAAGTAGACCGACTCCTGCCTGCATCTACTGCTATTACTCCACACATCGACCGCTATCGAGCATGCATCTAGTGTATTGAGTTCATAAGAACAGAGTAACGCCTTAAGCAAGATGACATGATGTAGAGGGATAAACTCAAGCAATATGATGTAAACCCCATCTTTTTATCCTCGATGGCAACAATACAATACGTGCCTTGCTGCCCCTACTATCACTGGGAAAGGACACCGCAAGATTGAACCCAAAGCCAAGCCACTTCTCCCATTGCAAGAACTATAGATCTAGTAGGCCAAACCAAACCGATAATTCGAAGAGACTTGCAAGGATATTATGAGCACACATAAAAAGTTCAGAGAAGAACAAAATATATTTCATAGATAACCTTGATCATAAACTCACAATTCATTGGATCTCGACAAACACACCGCAAAAAGAGATTACATCGAATAGATCCCCTGAAGACCGAGGAGAACTTTGTATTGAGATCCAGAGAGAGAGAGGAAGCCATCTAGATACTAGCTATGGACCCGAAGGTCTGTGGTAAACTACTCACAACTCATGGTGAGGGCGATGATGATGATGAAGAAGGCCTCCGTGATGGATCCCCCTCCGATGGAGCTCCGGAACAGGCTCCAAGATGGGATCTCCACGGGAACAAAAGCTATGGCGGTGGAATTAGGGTTTTCTCTTTGTTCACGGAGTTCTGGGGTACGTGGACTTATATAAGAAGAAGGAGGGCACCGGGGGATGCTCGAGTGGGCCTCGAGGTAGGGAGGCGCGCCCTGGGAAGGGGGGCGTGCCCCCACCCTCGAGGGCCACTCGAGGCTCCCCTGACGTGGTTCTCAAGTTCCTCTGGCGTGATTTTCTCCAAAAATATCTCTTGCGAAGGTTTCATTCCGTTTGGACTCCGTTTAATATTCCTTTTCCGCAAAACCCTGAAATAGGCAAAAAAACAGCAATCTGGACTGGGCCTTTGGGTTAGTAGGTTAGTCCCAAAAATGATATAAAAGTGAATGATAAAGCCCATTAAACATCCAAAACTTCATAAATAATAGCATGGAACAATAAAAAATAATAGATATGTTGGAGACGTATCAGTAAACATCGTGTCCCCTGCCTCCTGTTAACATCAATCCTCAAACGCATAGTTCGGGACCCCCTACCCGAGATCCACCGGTTTTGACACTGACAGCTATTCCAGCGCTCGCGGCCTCGGGCGCCCTCGGCGCCCCCTTTACCCGCGGCCCCGGCGCCCTCGGCAACCCTACGGCCCTGGGCCGTGGCCCTGGCGCTCTCGGCTCCCTCTTCAACCGCGGCCTCATCGGCCAGCGGTCGGTCCCGCCTGCGGACCGGGATCTAGCGGCCCCGTCTTCGGCTGTTGCTTCGTCGGACTCTTCACCATTGGCTGCGGACTAACCACCCGCGGTCGGTCCGGTCACTCGCACTCGTACGGGAGTTTTTCGCCCGAGCTCGCACTATGCTTTGGACGAGTACATCCACATGACATCCACCTCTACGCCGTCCCCATTGCCGTCCTCCATTCGAGCCGCTCTTCGTGACCCGCTCTGATAGTCGCGATGCAAGAGGAGTTTGATGCCTTGCTGCGCAACCAGACGTGGTAGCTTGTTCCTCGTCCCCGGCACGCTAAAATGATTATCGGAAAGTGGGTCTTCAAACACAATTTCCGTCCTGATGGTACCCTTGACCGCTATAAATCGCGCTGGGTTGTTCGTGGTTTTCGGCAACGTGCTGACATCGACTTTACCAACACCTTCGCTCCGGTTGTCAAGCCCGGGACGATTCGCGCGGTTCTCCACCATGCGGTCTCTCGTTCTTGGCCGGTGCACCAGATGGACGTCTCCAACGCCTTCCTTCACGGTCACCTTGAGGAGCAGGTCTTATGCCAGCATCCCATGGGGTTAGTTGATCCGGCACATCCCTACCATGTGTGTCTTATCTTGCGGTCCTTCTACGGACTCAAGCAGGCTCCTTGCGCTTGGTACCAGCGCATCACGACACTTCTGCACCAGCTCGGGTTTCGCTCTACCCACTCGGAAGCACCGCTCTTCTTCTATCACCAGGGCTCTGAGACGGCGTACTTGCTCCTTTATGTCAATGACATCATCCTCACGACATGTACGGCTTGTCTTCTCAGTCAGCTCATGATACGTCTCCAACGTATCTATAATTTTTTATTCTTCCATGCTGCTATATTATCATTCTTGGATGATTCACAATCATTTTATAGTAATTTTGTATCATTTTTGGTACTAACCTATTGACATAGTGCCAAGTGCCAGTTGTTGTTTTCTGCATGTTTTTCACATCGCAGGAAATCAATATCAAATGGAGTCCAAATGCAGCAAAATGTTTTGTGGATTTTTTTTTCGACCAGAAGACACCCAATGGGCCAAGGCAGCACCTAGGGGGTGCTCCGAGGGGAGCACAACCCACCAGGGCACGCCAAGAGGCCCAAGCGCGCCCTGGTGGGTTGTGCCCACCTCGGGTGCCCCCCGGACCGCCTCTTTGCTCTATAAATACCCCAATATTCCAGAAACCCTAGGGGAGTAGATGGAATTTCGATCCAGCCATCGTAGAGTCCAGATCACCAGATCCAATCTAGACACCATCACGGAGGGGTTCACCACTTCCATTGGTGCCTCTCCGATGATGCGTGAGTAGTTCCTTATAGACATACATGTCCGTAGTTAGTAGCTAGATGGCTTCATCTCTCTCTTTTGATTATCAATACAATGGTGTCTTGGAGAGTCATATGATGTAACTCTTTTGTGGTTGTTTGTTGGGATCCGATGAACTTTGTTGGGATCAGATCTATCTTTTTATATCCATGAAAGTTATTTGAGTCTTCTTTTGATCTCTTATATGCATGATTGCTTATAACCTCGTATTTCTTCTCCGATATTTGGGTTTTGTTTGGCCAACTTGATCTATTTATGTGACGCCCCCGATTTGACCGTACACTAATCATGCACGCAAATGTGTACGACCAAGATCAGGGAATCACTGGGAGATATCACAACACAACTCTAAAAGTAAAAATAGTCATACAAGCTTCTTATTACAAGCCAGGGGCCTCGAGGGCTCGAATACAAGTGCTCGATCATAGACGAGTCAGCGGAAGCAACAAATATCCGAGTACATACATAAAGTTAAACAATTTGCCATAAGATGGCTAACACAAACTGGGATACAGATCAAAAGAGGAGCATGCCTCCTACCTGGGATCCTCCTAAACTACTCCTGGTCGTCGTCGGTAGACTACACGTAGTAGTAGGCGCCTCCGGCATAGTAGGAGTTGTCATAGGTGGCGTCTAGCTCCTGGGCTCCACCATCTAGTTGCATCATCCGAGAAAAAGGAACAGAAGGGGGAAAAGGGGGAGCAAAGCAACCGTGAGTACTCATCCAAAGTACTCACAAGCAAGGATCTATACAACATATGCAATGGTAACAATGATATGGGTAGTATCTGTGGACTGAATTGCAGAAAGCCAGAATAAGGGGGGTAGCTAATCCTATCGAAGACTACGCTTCTGGCAACCTCCATCTTGCAACAGTAGAAGAGAGTTCATGGTAAGTTCACCAAGTAACATCGTATAGCATAATCCTACCCGCGATCCTCCCCTTGTCGCCCTATGGGAAAGGGATCACCGGGTAGTCTCTGGAACCTATCTGGGTGTGTTTTATTAAGTATCTGGTTCTGTATTTTTATTCGTCACATGATATGTGTTTTGCTTGGAGCATCTTGTATGCTATGAGTCTTTGCTTACTTTGTTTTACTTTTTAAGTCATCAATCCTTCCTGTACACATCTATTTGAGAGAGCCAAAATTATGTCATGACTTGTTAGAATAGCTCTCTATGCTTCACTTAAATTTTTATGAGCTATGGATTTGCTCTAGTGCTCCACTTATATCTTTTTGAACATGGTGTGCTTTAATACTTTCAAAGAAATACACTCTTTCTTCACTTAGATTTATTTGAGAGTTAGTAAATTTTTAAGAAATTCTATATTGCTTCACTTAAATTATTTTGAGATAAAGAAAATTATTATGCTCGTGATCTTCACTTATATTTGTTTGAGCTTATCAAAAGCAACACATGAAAATTAGTCCCAAAGTGATAGATATCCAAGAAGGATATAATAAAAATTTCATGAAGATCACTGGACAAAATAAACTTGATTCTTGTAATAGTTTTGAGGCATGATGATATGATATGTGAGTCATGTTAATGAGTAATTATGCTTTAGTAAGATTATTCGTGTTAAAGTTTGTGATTCCCTATGCAAGCACGAAAGTCAATAATTATGCAATGAAATTATATCCTACTTGTGGTGCATTATTCGGTGTTATTTATGCTCAATGTTCGCTTATGAGATTATTCGTTTCATGGTTGGTCACTTCCCAGTCTTTTGCTAGCCTTCATTTTGCACTAAGTATGATCTCTACTTGTGCATCTAAAATCCTTTATCCCAGTTTTGCCACATGAGTCCATCATACCTACATATATGTAGTATTTCCTTGCCATTCTAAGCAAATTTGTATGTGCCATCTCTAATTGTCAAAATAAATTTCCCTTTTGTGCGCTCGTACCGCTCGTGAGGCGGTGAGGGGTGGCCAATATTTTCCATGCTAGATGTGTTACTCTCACGATGAGTGTTTATTCACTTGTCATTGCACGAGAGTAAGGCAAAGGTATTAGGGATGCCTAGTCCCAAAATGAAAAACAAATTTACTTTATGTTTTCAAATAATGAATACCTTGGGAAGTGTTGGTATGGAAGGCAACCATGGATTCGGCTAGCCATGGCTTGTGAAAGTTTGGTGGAAAAGGAATAAACTTTATTTTATGTTTGGGAACCGCCTATGATATTTCTAGCATGGAAAGTGTTGGGAACCTCAAGCCATTTTCGTTGGTGGGAAAAGTATACCTTCCAAAAAAATTATCTCTGAATTTAAGCTTTGAGCTCTGGCACCTCTACAAATCCCTATTTCCCTCTACGAAGGGCCTTTCTTTTACTTATGCAATTTTTATTTTGAGTTTGAATCTCCATCTTCTCTTACAAGCACCAACTAGGAAACACTATGATCGTACTTGAGCATTGGGTGAACTACTATGCGAGTGTGTTTCATGAATGGATCAATGGTTGAGCATGATGGGCTAGGGATAACTTATTTTAGCATTGATATTTTGAAAGACATGATTGCTTATTGATATGTTTGAGTATTTAAATCTCATGTCAAAACTTGACTATTGCTTTGAACCATATAAAAGTCCAAATGTACATGCTATAAAGAAAATAATATGATATGACATGATAGGGAACATTCCACATCAAAAATCTGTGTTTATCACTTACCTACTCGACGATGAGCATGTGTTAAGCTTGGGGATGCTGATACGTCTCCAACGTATCTATATTTTTTTTATTGTTCCATACTGTTATATTATCATTCTTGGATGTTTTACAATCATTTTATATCATTTTTTGGTACTAACCTATTGACAAAGTGCCAAGTGTCGGTTGCTGTTTTCTGCATGTTTTAACATCGCAGGAAATCAATATCAAACGGAGTCCAAACGCAAAGAAACGTTTTGTAAATTTTTTTTGGACCAGAAGACACCCAATGGGCCAAGGCAGCACCTGGGGGGGGTGCTCCGACGGGAGCACAACCCACCAGGGCACGCCAGGAGGCCCATGTGCACCCTGGTGGGTTGTGCCCACCTCGGGTGCCCCCCGGGGCGCCTCTTTGCTCTATAAATACCCCAATATTCCAGAAACCCTAGGGGAGTAGACGGAATTTTGATCCAGCCGCCGCATAGTCTAGAACCACCAGATCCAATCTAGACACCATCACGGAGGGGTTCTCCACTTCCATTGGTGCCTCTTCGATGATGTGTGAGTAGTTTCCTTGTGTTGGGGATCGTTGCAGAAATCAAAAAGATTCTACACATCACCAAGATCAATCTATGGAGAGACCAGCAACGAGAAGGGGGGGGTGCATCTTCACACCCTTGAAGATCGCAAAGTGGAAGCATTACTAGAACGCGGTTGGTGTAGTCATACACGCAGCGATTCAGATCGTGGTCGATTCTGATCCAAGCGTTGAACGACGGCGCCTCCGCATTCAACACACGTACAGGCCGGGGTCGTCTCCTCCTTCTTGATCTAGCAAGGGGGAGGAGAAGCTGGGGAAGAGCTCCGACAGCATGACGGCGTGGTGGTGGGGCTTGCAGTTCTCTGGCAGGGCTTCGCCAAGCCCTATGGAGGAAGAGGGGGAGAGTTGCGCCAGGGAAGTGTGCGGCTGCCCTCTCTCTCCCTCAATATATATAGGGGGAAGGGGGAGGAGGAGGTGCCCTAGGGTTTCCCTAGGGGGGGCGGCGGCCACAGGGGAAACCCTTGATGGGTTCGGGCGCCCCCACCCCTAGGAAACTTGCCCCCATGCCGGGAGGGGCGGCTGCCCTAGGGGAGGCGCCCACACCTCTCCATGTTATGTGAGATGGGGTGGGATGGGCCCACAGCCCCTTAGTGGGCTGGTGTGCCCCCTCCCCTTGGCCCATAAGGCCCCCAACGCTTGTCGGGGCCTCCGAAACCTTTTTCGGACACGCTGGTCGTCACCCGGTACGCCTAGAACAATTTCGGACTTGAATACCCTTCATCCAATATATCAATTTTCACCTCCGGACCATTCCGGAGTTCCTCGTCATGTTCGTGATCTCATCCAGGACTCCTAACAACCTTCGGTAACCACATATTATTCCCATAACAACTCTAGCGTCACCGAACCTTAAGTGTGTAGACCCTACGGGTTCGGGAACCATGCAGACATGACCGAGATACCTCTTTGGCCAATAACAAATAGCGGGATCTGGATACCCGTATTGGCTCCCACATGTTCCACGATGATCTCATCTGATGAACCATGATGTTGGGGATTCAATCAATCCTTTATACAATTCCCTTTGTCCATCGGTATGTTACTTGCCCGAGATTCGATCGTCGGTATCCCCATACCTCGTTACCGGCAAGTCTCTTTACTCGTTCCGTAACGCATGATCCTGTGGCTAACTCCTTAGTCACATTGAGATCATTATGATGATGCATTACCGAGTGGGCCAAGAGATACCTTTCCGTCATACGGAGTGACAAATCCCAGTCTCGATTCATGCCAACTCAACAGACACTTTCGGAGATACCTGTAGTGCACCTTTATAGCCACATAGTTATGTTGTGACGTTTGATACACCCAAAGCATACCTACGGTATCTGGGAGTTGCACAATCTCATGGTCTAAGGAAATGATACTTGACATTAGAAAAACTTTAGCAGACGAACTACATGATCTTGTGCTATGCTTAGGATTGGGTCTTGTCCATCACATCATTCTCCTAATGATGTGATCCCGTTATCGATGACATCTAATGTCCATGGTCAGGAAACCATAACCATCTATGGATCAACGAGCTAGTCAACTAGAGGCTCACTAGGGACATGTTGTGGTCTATGGGCATGTTTGGTTCATAACTAACTTTGCCACAACTAAACTTAGGCAAAGTGTGGCTGCCACAAAAAGTGTGGCTGACAAAATGGCCACCACAAGTGTGGCAAGATTTGGCAAATAATTGAGCCTATGACATGTGGACCATGTTGCTAGAAAAGTGTGGCAAGCCACAAGTGTGGCAACAAACCAAACACATGCCTAAGATGTTGTGGCAGGACTAAGGTTAGGCGTGGCAACCTTAGGCTGTAAACCAAACATGCCCTATGTATCACACATGCATTACAGTTTCCGGTTAATACAATTATAGCATGAATAATAGACAATTGTCATGAACAAGGAAATATAATAATAACCATTTTATTATTGCCTCTGGGGCATATTTCCAACAGTCTCCCACTTGCACTAGAGTCAATAATCTAGTTCACATCGCCATGTGATCAACACTCATAGTTCACATCGCCATGTGACTAACACCCAAGAGCTTACTAGAGTCAATAATCTAGTTCACATCACCATGTGATTAAACACTCAATGAGTTCTAGGGTTTGATTATGTTATGCTTACGAGAGAGGTTGTAGTCAACGGGTCTGCAACATTCAGATCCGTGTGTTCTTCGCAAATTTCTATTTCATATTGTAGATGTTGCTACTATGCTCCACTTGGAGCTATTCCAAATGGTTGCTCCACTATACGTATCCGGATTGCTACTCAGAGTCATCCGGATAGGTGTTAAAGCTTGCATCAACGTAACCCTTTACGCCGAACTCTTCATCGCCTCCATAATCGAGAAACATTTCCATATTATCAAGGACAATTTTGATCACTGCCTAATGATCCATTCTGGGATCACTCTTATACACCTTTGCCAGACATGTGGCAAGGCACATCATGGTACACAACATGGCATATCGTATAGAGCCTATGGCTAAGGCATAGGGAACGACTTTTGTCCTTTCTCTTCCTTCTGTCGTGGTCGAGCTTCAAGTCTTAACATCACACCTTACAACTCGGGCAAGAACTCATTCTTTGATTGATCCATCTTGAAGTCCTTCAAGATCATGTCAAGGTATGTGCTCTGTGAAAGCCTTATCAGGCGTCTTGATCCATCTCTATAGATCTTGATACCCAACATGTAAGCAGTTTTACATAGGTCTTCCTTTTAAAAACTCCATTCAAACAACCCTTTATGCTTTCCATAAATTCTACATCATTTCTGATCAACAATATGTCATCCACATATACTTATCAAAATGTTGTAGTGCTCCCGCTCACTTTCTTTCAAATACAAGTTTCTTGCAAACTTTGTATAAACCCAAATGCTTTGATCACCTCATCAAAGCATATGTTCCAACTCCGAGATGCTTGCTCTAGTCCATAGATGGATCGCTGGAGTTTGCATACCTTTTAACATCCTTAGGATCGACAAAACCCCTTGGCTGTATTACATACAACCTTTCCTCACAGAAACCGTCAAGGAAACTTTGTTTTGACATCTATCTGCCAGATTTCATAAATGAAAAATGCAGCAACTGCTAACATGATTCTAACATACTTTAGCATCACTATGATTGAGAAAGTCTCATCACAGTCAACTCCTTGAACTTATCGGAAACTTCTTTGAGACAAGTCAAGCTTCATAAATGGTGACATTACCATCAGCGTCTGCCTTCTTCTTACAGATCCATTTATTCTAAATGGCTTGCCGATCATCTGGCAAGTCCACCAAAGTCCATTCTTTGTTATTATACATGGATCCTATCTCAGATTTCATGGCTCCTAGCCATTTGTTGGAATCCGGTCCCACCATGGCTTCTTCATAGCTCATAGGTTCATCGTTGTCCAACAACGTGACCTTTAAGACAGGGTTACCACTCAGAAGTTGTACACACCCTTATCGGCCAACGAGGTTCGATAGTAACTTGATATGAAGCTCTATGATCATCATCATTAGCTTTCTCTTTCAACTGAGGTAGGTGCCACAGAAACATCTTTCTGTGCTGCGCTACTCTCTGGTTGAAGCAAAGGTTCAACAACCTCATCAAGTTCTATCTTCCTCCCACTCAATTCTTTCAAGAGAAACTCTTCCTCGAGAAAGGACCTGTTCTTAGTGACAAACACTTTGCCCTCAGATCTGATATAGAAGGTATGCCCAATTGTCTTCTTTGGGTATTCTATGAATACACAATTGTCCGCTTTGGGTTCGAGCTTTTCTAACTGAAGCCTATCGACATAAGCATCACAGCCCCGAACCTTAAGAAACAACAGCTTAGGTTTCTTGCCAAACCATAGTTCATACGGTGTCGTCTCCATGGACTTAGATGGTGCCTTATTTAAAGTGAACGTAGTTGTCTCTAATGCATAACCTCAAAATGACAGCGGTAGATCGGTAAGGGACATCATAGATCCCACCATATCCAATAGAGTGTGATTACAATGTTCGGACGCACCATTACGCTATGGTATTCCAGGTGGCATCAATTGTGAAACGATTCCACTTTGTCTTAAGTTATTGCCAAACTCATAACTCAGATACTCTTCCCTTGATCATATCGTAGGAACTTGATCTTCTTGTTACGATGATTGTCAACTTCACTCTGAAATTGCTTGAACTTTTCAAACGTTTCAGACATATGCTTCATTAAGTAAACATGCTCATATCTACTCAATTCATCGGTGAAGGTGAGAAAATAACGATATCCACCGCATGTGTCAACACTCATCGGACTGCATACATCAGCATATATGATTTCCAACAAGTCACTTGCCCGTTCCATTGTTCCAAAGAACGGGGTTTTAGTCATCTTTCCAATGAGGCATGCTTCGCATGTATCAAGTGATTCAAAATCAAGTGACTTCAAAAGTCCATCGACATGGAGGTTCTTCATGCGCTTTACACCAATATGACCTAAGCGGCAGTGCCACAAGAAAGTGGCACTATCATTATCAACTCTACATCTTTTGGCATCAATGTTATGAACATGTGTATCACTACGGCCGAGATTCAATAAACCATTTACATTGGGTGCATGACCATAGAAGGTGTTATTCATGTAAACAGAATAACCATTATTCTCTGACTTTAATGAATAACCGTATTGCAATAAACATGATCTAATCATGTTCATGTTCAACGCAGACACTAATGCAAACAACATGTATCTAGGTTCAACACTAATCCCGAAGGTAGAGGGAGCGTGCAATGGTGATCACATCAACCTTGGAAACAGTTACATCATCACCTCGCCCTTGGCTAGTCTCAGTTTATTCTGTAGCTTTTGTTTCAAGTTACCAATATTAGCAACTAAACTGGTATCTAATACCCAGGTGCTACTAGGAGTACTAGTAAGATACACATAAATAACACATATATCAAATATACTTTCGTTGAAGTTGCCAGCCTTCTTATCTACCAAGTATTTTGAGGTAGTTCCACTACAAGTGACCGTTCCCCTTGCAATATAAGCATTTAGTCTCAGGTTTGGGTTCAACCTTGGGTTTCTTCATTGGAGCGGCAACTGGCTTGCCATTCATGAAGTTTCCCTTTTTGCCATCGCCCTACTTGAAACCAATGGTCTTGTTAACCATCAACACTTGATGCTCCTTCTTGATTTCTACTTCCGCGGCCTACCGTGAACTGCTCCGGGATCATTTCCATCCCTTGCATGTTATAGTTCATCATGAAGTTCTAGTAGCTTGGTGATAGTGATTGGAGAACTTTTGTCAATCAATCTCTTATCTGGAATATTAACTCCCACTTGATTCAAGCGATTGAAGTACCCAGACATTTTGAGCACATGCTCACTGGCTGATCTATTTTCCTCCATCTTGTAGGCAAAGATGTTGTCAGAGGTCTCAAATCTCTCAACACGGGCATGAGCCTGAAATACCAATTTCAGCTCTTGGAACATCTCTTATGTTCCATGGCGTTCAAAACGCCTTTGGAGCCCTAATTCTAAGTTGTAAAGCATGGCGCACTAAACTATCAAGTAGTCATCAGAACGTGTGTGCCAGACGTTCACAACATCCAAAAACGATGCTAGAGGGGTTGGCACGCTGAGCGGTGCATCAAGGACAAAAGCCTTCTGTGTAGCAGTGAGGATAATCCTCAGATTACGGCCCTAGACCGCACAATTGCTCACAATATCTTTCAACTTAGTATTTCTCTAGGAACGTATTAAAACAGGGAGCTAAAGCGTGAGCTATTGATCCACAACATAATTTTCAAAGATAATTTAGACTATGTTCATGATAATGAGTTCAACTAATCAAAATATTTAATGAACTCCCACTCAGGTAGACATCTCTCTAGTCATCTAAGTGATACATGATCCGAATCGACTAGGCTGTGTCCGATCATCACGTGAGACGGACTAGTCATCAACGGTGAACATCTCCATGTTGATCGTATCTTCTATACGACTCATGTTTGACCTTTTGGTCTCCCGTGTTCCGAGGCCATGTTTGTACATGCTAGGCTCGTCAAGTCAACCTAAGTGTATTGCGTGTGTAAATCTAGCTTACACCGTTGTATGCGAACGTTAGAGCCTATCACACCCGATCATCACGTGGTACTTTGGAACAACGAACCTTAGCAACGGTGCATAGTTAGGGGGAACAAAATTCTTGAAATTTTAGTGAGAGGTCATCTTATTTAAGCTACCGTCGTTCTAAGCAAATAAGATGTAGAAACATGATAAACATCACATGCAATCAAATAGTGACATGATATGGCCAATATCATTTTGCTCCTTTTGATCTCCATCTTCGGGGCTCCATGATTGTCACACCCTGATTTTCATGCCACATTGCTTAAGCTAATTATCATGCTAAAAATGTGGATTTACAAAAACTTTTGAGTGTTTTTGACTTTGCTTGATTGATTTTCTGTCTACTGTTTGCTAGTGCTCTAAAATCAAATAAATCCTCCAACTCTTATACTTCATCTCCTTGATCCAAAACCTTCTCCCAATGTTCATGCCATGTGTATAGAACAGTATAGTATTTTCTTATAAAAATATTTTGGCCAAATAGCATTTTCTAAAATTAGTTTTCCAAAACCCCTGAATTGAGGTTTGCACTACAAGTACCTTATTTAGGGTGTTAAAAATCTTTCAAAAAGTATATTTGAATCTTATTAGGTATAGGACTCCCAGAAACCACAAAATTATAATTTTAAAATTTATTTTTATATTTTATTTAAAAGCTTTTTCTTAAGGCCGGAAATGGTCTCTATAGGAAAAAATTATTTAATTATTTCAAAAATATTTGCCAAAATTCAGGTAAACTCATAGGACATATATTGTCCATATATAAGAGTTTCGACACATGGTCATGTTCAAAATATTGGACAAATCCTTCCAAAACCCTTTCTGGATATTTCAAGCTTTTGAAATATTTACAAAGGAAATATTCTCCAAAAATTCCAGGGAAATTCTATCATGATACATATGACATATTTGATGATCTTGCAAAGCCTAATGCCTTGAAGATCAAGGAAACATCATCTAATCCCCTCAAAACCATTTTTGTCCATTTTGAAGTTTGAGCAACTTTACATTGCCAAACTTGTCCAAATGCTCTCAACTTGGTGCACATGCTAAAATGATGAAATTATTCAGCTATGCCAAATGGCGCAAGTTTTGGAGAAGCATAACTTGATCTAAGTGCCCCAAAACCCTTTCTGACCAGATCCAAATTTGAACAACTCTACATTACCAACTTTTTACCTAGGGCTTCAAACTTTGTGGGCATGATCATAACCCCAAATAATGACACTACACCAAGTGGTGCATCAAGGGAGATGATTTGCTTAACTTAATCTTGGAGAATCCATTTCTGTTGATTTCTAGGGTTTACAAAAGTTGCATTGGCAACTTTGCCCAAATGAGCTCAAATTTGGTGGAAGGGCCTAAATGTATGTGACATTCCATCCTGTTAAGTCCCATGTCAATTGGAAGTCATTTGCTTGCCCAAAACTACATCAAACACCTTCAGCCATTTTACCAAAACCATTGTTTTGGCCCCTTTTACTATTCTACTTGAGCTCAACTTCCTACCACAGCTTCTCCTAGTCATATTCTACCTCCAGTAACTCTCCCCTGCCTCAGCTCAATCATTGGAGGGGGTAAAACCCCAATTTACTCTTCTGGACAGCAGCTTTCTCCTCCTCTTTCACCTCCCTCCTCACTCGAGTGGCCCTCCATGGCATCCAAGACCATCACACATTTGTTTACTACTCCCTCGACCCCCTAGACATCATTGGGCAAGGTGGACGCGTCCAGAGCGGCGAGGACACGGCCATGCCGGCCAAACGGGCGCTCTGGAGAGCGCTACAGTGCCCTGGCGCAACTGTAGCCACCCCCAATCAGCTACACCCGACAGCCTGGGGCGATGGGATTGTGTCCCCCGAGGCCACCTCGGCGTCCGGGACACGCTGGACGGTCGGCCCCCTCCTCTCTCCCCCTCTCTCACCCCTGCTCGCACGCGCGCCATGGCCGCCCGAGCGCTCCAGTGAACAGCCCCACACGCGCGACGCTCAGACCCTTCCCCGCTACCTCTCTTCTCTCCACTCGCCCTAGACCAACCCCAGGAGCACCCCGGACACACCCACAGGCGCCCCCGTGGCTTGCAGCGACGGGAACAAGCTCGCCGGCGCACGAGCCCTCGGTGGACCGTCGCCCACCCATTTATAGGGCACCCCAGACTCGCCTCGCGGCTCCGTTGGCACCCTCTCCCTCTAGTGTACCTCCCCGTCAGGCCTAATGCTCTCCTCGTGCCCTCCAACCATCTCTATGGCCGGAGCAGAGCCGTCGGACGCCGCTCGAATTCAAGCAACCCCGAGCCTCTCTCTCCCTCCTGGCCACTCCGGTGACATCGCACGACCTCCAGGAAGCTCCCCACCTCCGCCAATCCTCCCCGGGATGCCCGTGCGCTCGAAGCCCAAGATGGCCGAAGCTCTTCTCCGCCATGGTTGGACCCCTGCTCGATCTGGTCCTCCCGGGCAGGCGTGTCACCCATGGCTGGATGCGCCTCTCCGCGCTGGTCATTCCGGTGGCCGGGGCGTCGCCGGAGACGGCCTGAATCGACGGCGACACGCCGGCGAACGCTCGGCCCTGCCTCTCCTGCCTCGCCTCTGTTCGAGCGGGAGGAGGAAGGCGAACCTGCCAGGCGGGGCCTGCTTGTAAGCGACCGAGGGGCCGGGCCCGCACATAAGTGGAGACGCATCCGTGGGAGCCGCGTCCCTGCGGAGAAGACGCCTGGCACGAAGGCGCCTTCGGCGTCGCCTGGCTCTGTCTGCGCGCAGCTGAGCAGCTTGGCCGGCCCAGGGCGCTGCGGCGCTATACTGTGCCCAAAACGCAGTATAGGTATAACCCCCTCTCCTTTTCCATTTTCTTTTTGCATTTCTAGTCAACTTCAAGAACCCATAAATAATTCAAATGAACTCCAAATTTGATGATTCAAATTTCTGGTAGTTTCTAAAATCATGCTCTATCACATGGTGCAAGATGCACATTTTTCCAGAAACATTTCCTTCACAAATAATTATCAAATGCCATTATTCCATTTTCTGTGATGAACTTTAGAAAATCACAGAGGGCTCAAATTTGATCCAAATGCAGTAGTTCAAATTCCTAGGTGCTTGTCATATCCAAACTTAGTTTTGGAACATTTTTATTAATACCTTCTGTACCCCACCAAATAATGAGCCATTTCTTCATATTTATCAACTTTGCAAAATCCTAGGAGATTCATTTGGACTCCAAATCTAGTGAGACCAACTCCTAGATGCTTCTAAAATCATGACTTGATTAATGGGTGCCTTTGCTCATTATTCAAAAATACATTTCTGTACACTTCTTCCAAATCCATAAACCCCTTGATTCCATCATATTGAAATGTGCCAAACCATCCATTGATCATACTCCAATGAAACCACCTTGGTTATTTTTCATATGACCAGAGGTATCCTAGAAAAGTCCAATTCCTATTTTTAGAGCACTTTTATTTTTGCTTCATTGTGTTGCTTATTATGATTGTTTCCATCGTTAGTTGACGAAATAAACGGAGTACTCGGAGATGGACCAGAAGGTTTGAAGACTCGGAAGGATAAGGCAAGCAGCCCTTTGACCATGTTTGAGAAACCTTTTTATGCATGTCATATAGTGCCATAATGTTGTTGTTACGGAAACATGATGTGGTGAAACCCCTTTGATGGTCTGCCACTGCACTTCCTCGTTGATGCTTGCATGACCCTACCTTCTTATGAGGGTTATGCCGGTGGGAGTAGATAGATGTATGCTATAGTAGTTGGCTACGCAAAATGGGTCAGGGTTATGCATTGAGTGAAACAAGTGTGGTAAGACATACTTGCAGATAACCCAGTGGGTGCCACTAATGCCCCTGGGAGTTGACGAGGAACTAGGGCACTACTTGGTGAAGAAGTAGTGTACCGAGGCTTGATGAAAGTGTTGTTTACAGAGATGGATTAGATTTATGTGTGACTACCGTCCCAACCAAACATGCGCAACCACTCTACCCTTATATGGGAAAGGGCATTATTGATTACCTAGGTCGATACTAGCATGGTGCCCGCATTACTAGTGACGGGGGTGACATGAGGTCACTCTCGGGACGGGGTCGTGCTTGGATAGGCGGCCATGACTGTTTTTACAGGGCACCGATCACACCGTTGGTACCCCGTGTCCAGTGGTATGTGATGAATATGGGAGCAAGTCTCCACAATTTCTAAGATGTGAAATGTTTGGCACGGGGCTGTTACCAATCGAGTGGACTCTGTGTTAGTGTCGTCTAGGGAAAGATAGTGATCGGGTGCTTACCCCGGGTACTTGAGGTACCGTGGGTCATGAATGACACGGAAGTTCCCCGGATCTTGTGGGTAAAGTGTGCAACCTCTGCAGAGTGTCAAACTATTCGAATAGCCGTGTCCGCGGTCAACGACAGTTGGGTGGTGCTACTTAGACTATGTCCATAAGTTTCTGGAAAACAACACGGTTCGGGTGAATCTGTTGATGTGATTGTGAGAAAGTCACGATGAGCGTGAGCAAGAGTTGTTCATGACTCTTTCTCCATATTGATGTCTGAAACCTCCTGATACTTGTTGCAGACACATGCATGTCCATGATTATATGTTGATCATACTTGCATATGAAAAACTAGCTTTCCGCAAAACTGCCAATCTAGCAGTAGAGCCTTGCATAATTATTTTATCATCACACTTGGGTTGCTTGCGATCGAGTACATTCAAAGTACTCATTGGCTTGCCACTGGTTATTTTATTGGCCAGGCAGGAGAGAACAGGATATGATGAAGATATGTTGGTGACGAGCATGCGAGCTAGGACGCTTCCCAGTCAGAATGCCTGTAGGGTTAAGGCAGATGGCATGGGTCCAAGTTGTCATTGAAGATTTCCGCTGCGATGATATACTCAATACTTGACCATAATGGTCCTATTTATGTAATACGGTAGGTATGGATGTAAGACTCTTGTTATTCAGCTTCTGTGTGTTCAGTGAGCATTGATCTCTGGGATCACTGTACACGTGCACTCGGTGATCTCGACTTATGAGTTGGGGTCCCCATAGAGCTGGTATCAGAGCCATCCTGACTGTAGGAAGCCTTAGTTAGCATGGCCGTTAGTTAGGGTAAAACTATTTTCAAAACTATTACTAGTTTTCAAAACTATCTATACTTCTCTTCCCTCCTCAGTTTTTCGAAAGCTAGGCTATACCTAATCTCTTCCCCCTTCAAAACTGTTGGTCGCTAGAACCCTTATGCCCCTGACCACTGGATTTTCTGTAATCCTCGTGGAGTGCACCTTGGCAAACACTCACCCACCGCTTCTGCACGCAAGAGAGGCGACACCACGACAAGACGATACCAACAAAAGATACATTCTCGAGGAATGAAGACATGAAGACCCAGAAGATGGTGACATCCATGCCACTGCCCCAGGATGGTGCAACCTTAGCCTACGATGACCATGGCATGAGTTGTGCAAAATCATGATATACATCGCTAATAGAGTAATCCTGTCACTACCGTTGTTGTATCGGCAACCACCCGTGGATGAGAACCTCGCCATATGGTCCGCCTCACTATAGTGAGCAGGAAAACGGTTCTCTTCGTCCCCCGCTCTTGGTGTCGATGTTGTCATCAACGTAACCGACATGTTGAACCTCTATTATGCCTTGTTATTGTCATTGCTTACGGATTGCCTACCTGGTACCCTCGACGCCCCAGAAGGCACAAGGGATCGTCATGATTAAAGAGACAAGAGAAGACTAAGTCAACGCCATCTACAAGGAGACACCTTCACTACATCATCTCGTCAGGCGAGAAAAGATTCTTCAGGCTCAACCCGGATCGTTCATCAAACAACTACAAGGGACATAGCAACACCTGAGGAAAGCTCAGAAGACTGCACGAGGCACAAGTCACGACTGCTGAGTCCGAGAACCCCTAGGGTAGGATGAGTCGTGTACCCCCTATGCGCAGTCGAGTCCGTATGATGGTTTGAATAGAACCATGATTGTGTGTTGCTTGCTTTTATTTGTTTGTGTTTTGATATAAGTCGCACTTTTGCCCTAGGCAACAAGTGCATGGCTATATCATCTTCTTTGCCTTGTTTCTTTTGTTTGGGCCTTTTTGCACCTGTTTGTTTGCACCTGCACTATAGAACCCCCCCTTTAGGCATTCCCCTCCTCTACGCTACATTTCCCTCTCCTCTCTCTCCTCAACTGAAGGCTCCTGCTACAACCTCCACGACCAAGTGCAACCCCGTAGAATTATGTTTAACCCTCCAGACAAGTAACCCAGTCCTAGACCCTTTGAGACTTCACGAGATGCTCCAGCATGAATCCTTAACCATGTGCCTAACCAACAGTATTGCGAGGGAACCAGTTAAGCCTTTATAACCTTGCACAACACTGGGTTCGTAATGGAACTAGTGGACACAGTGAGTGAGCACCTTTCATCCTAATATAGCACAAGAACTGAAGATGCCATAGATAGACCAATTTGAGGATATAAGACAGATGACTTGGTGGCTTTATATCAGTGACTTCGAGGAATTATCTGAGACCTTGATGGATTGTGAGATTTCATATTGGTGGGATCATGACTCTGGGGAAGCATGTAGGTGATTCTGGTTGGGTATAGATGTTGTATATGTCTGCATGGTTTGGAGTAAACTGGATTTAGACTGATGGTCTCGATCATGATATCATGCTTCTCGGTGGACAATAAACTAGGAGATTGGATTATTTGTCGGAGTTGATTTAGGGATCTATATAATCATGACCTTGGAGTTTACTTGACCCGGATGTTGGGAATTTGGTGGACTTACTATCGTAATGCATAGTCCTTCCAAGTATTTGGGTATTATAGGGACTTGAGATCTTGTGGAACACCGTAGACATCGGATTTGTAAAATTGTTGGATTATGTGGTGATTGGTGGAAATTACCAGGCTATTGGAGTTGATTTATAGGAAGGAAACAAAATCTTGGAGTGGCATATGACGTGTTTCCTTGGAATAGATATGCATTATCGTGAGCCTTGCAAGAATAGGTTGAGCGCTTGGATTGTGGTGTTTAATTCAAGCTTAGCAGCTTGTATGACCTACCCATGGATTTTAGGGGAAGACATACATATGGATTTGGGGATCGTAGACTAGTACAATTTTGTTAGATCGCCTCTTGAATGTCATGAGGTCATGTATGGCATGAGTGGTGATTGAAGTTGGTCTATGCGAGAGGATGCTTTTTCGTTCGAGTACTAGATAGAGCTATTGGCATCTCAGAAACCGTGCTTAAGGATAAGATAATAAACATTCACTCACTCACTAGAATCCTTGAAACCCTTAAGCCCCACCGAGCCACAACATGGTCAGATCCTGACCACAGCCTTGACTCTGAGTCAAGAAGACCTCTGCCAATACTCAACGGAGACCACCACCAATACCCCAGCCTACCTTGCGTATCCCCATAGACCTCATGGAGTAATTGGACAAGTTGGGTAACATCATTATTTGATGGCCTACTCGTCTGCCTGAAGACAAAAGAAGAGCCGGACAGCTGGATAGAAGACATTTGAAGACCGCCCTGTCAAGAAGGAAGAACTACATCGACCACCATCATCAAGAAGTGAACTCCTGCATCCAAGACCGGGCGTATCTGTAAACCACTCCTCTCGAAGGGACGCTCACACCAAGATTTATCGACCTTCTTCAAGTTCACTGCAAGTCAAATAGTAGACGGCTACCAGCTAGATTTACCACCTGAGATACCCTCCGTGCACCAAATATTCCACAGATCACCACCCTGGAAGTACTTCTTACTTCCTAACTAGCCTGATCCCCGCAAAGACATCGATCACCGAGCCTTTGACAACTAACCCAACCTAACCTATGCAAGAGACCCCCTCAGCAACCTGCATCAAAGGCAACAAGCAAGAAGCCGCACCACCAAGTACTTCAAGATTTCATGGAGCGCCACTCGGAAGAAGAACCAACAAGAAGAAGTGAAGACTACCCCGTATCCAAGACTCCGCATTCCTTTCCATGCCTAGTCTGGGAATCTCGGGGACGAGATTCTTGTAAGGGGGGTAGGTCTGTCACACCCTAATTTTCATGCCACATTGCTTAAGATAATTATCATGCTAAAAATGTGGATTTACAATTTTTTTTGAGTGTTTTTGACTTTGCTTGATTGATTTTCTGTCTACTGTTTGCTAGTGCTCTAAAAATCAAATAAATCCTCCAACTCTTATACTTCATCTCCTTGATCCAAAACATTCTCCCAATGATCATGTCATGTGTATAGAACAGCATAGTATTTTCTTATAAAAATATTTTGGCCAAATAGCATTTTATAAAATTAGTTTTCCAAAAACCCCTGAATTGAGGTTTGCACTACAAGTACCTTATTTAGGGTGTGAAAAATCTTTCAAAAAGTATATTTGAATCCTATTAGGTATAGGACTCCCAGAAACCACAAAATTATAATTTTAAAAGTTATTTTTATATTTTATTTAAAAGCTTTTTCTTAAGACCAGAAATGGTCTTTAATAGGAAAAAATTATTTAATTATTTCAAAAATATTTGCCAAAATTCAGGGAACCTCATAGGACATATATTGTCCATATGTAAGAGTTTCAACACATGGTCATGTTCAAAATATTGGACAAATCCTTCCAAAACCCTTTCTGGATATTTCAAGCTTTTGAAATATTTACAAAGGAAATATTCTCCAAAAGTTCCAGGGAAATTCTATCATGATACATATGACATATTTGATGATCTTGCAAAGCCCCATGCCTTGAAGATCAAGGAAACATCATCTAATCCCCTCAAAACCATTTCTGTCCATTTTGAAGTTTGAGCAACTTTACATTGCCAAACTTGTCCAAATGCTCTCAAACTTGGTGCACATGCTAAAATGATGCAATTATGCATCTATGCCAAATGGCACAAGTTTTGGAGAAGCATAACTTGATCTAAGTGCCCCAAAACCCTTTCTGACCAGATCCAAATTTTAACAACTCTACATTACCAA
Organism: Secale cereale; assembly: GCA_902687465.1. NCBI lineage: Eukaryota > Viridiplantae > Streptophyta > Magnoliopsida > Poales > Poaceae > Secale > Secale cereale. The sequence goes on along the minus strand of LR738711.1, from coordinate 703,223,193 downwards.
CTTTTTACCTCGGGCTTCAAACTTTGTGGGCATGATCATAACCCCAAATAATGACACTACACCAAGTGGTGCATCAAGGGGAGATGATTTGCTTAACTTAATCTTGGAGGATCCATTTCTTTTGATTTCTAGGGTTTACAAAAGTTGCATTGGCAACTTTGCCCAAATGAGCTCAAATTTGGTGGAAGGGCCTAAATGTATGTGACATTCCATCCTGTTAAGTCCCATGTCAATTGGAAGTCATTTGCTTGCCCAAAACTACATCAAACACCTTCTGCCATTTTACCAAAACCATTGTTTTGCCCCCTTTTACTATTCTACTTGAGCTCAACTTCCTACCATAGCTTCTCCTAGTCATCTTCTACCTCCAGTAACTCTCCCCTGCCTCAGCTCAATCATTAGAGGGGGTAAAACCCCAATTTACTCTTCTGGACAGCAGCTTTCTCCTCCTCTTTCACCTCCCTCCTCACTCGAGTGGCCCTCCATGGCATCCAAGACCATCACACATTTGTTTACTACTCCCTCGACCCCCTAGACATCATTGGGCAAGGTGGACGCGTCCAGAGCGGCGAGGACACGGCCATGCCGGCCAAACGGGCGCTCTGGAGCGCGCTACAGTGCCCTGGTGCACTGTAGCCACCCCCAATCAGCTGCACCCGACAGCCTGGGGCGATGGGATTGTGTCCCCCGAGGTCGCCTCGGCGTCCGGGACACGCTGGACGGTCGGCCCCCTCCTCTCTCCCCCTCTCTCACCCCTGCTCGCACGCGCGCCATGGCCGCCCGAGCGCTCCAGTGAACAGCCCCACACGCGCGATGCTCTGACCCTTCCCCGTTACCTCTCTTCTCTCCACTCGCCCTAGACCAACCCCAGGAGCACCCCGGACACACCCACAGGCGCCCCCGTGGCTTGCAGCGACAGGAACAAGCTCGCCGGCGCACGAGCCCTCGGTGGACCGTCGCCCACCCATTTATAGGGCACCCCAGACTCGCCTCGCGGCTCCGTTGGCACCCTCTCCCTCTAGTGTACCTCCCCGTCAGGCCTAATGCTCTCCCCGTGCCCTCCAACCATCTCTATGGCCGGAGCAGAGCTGTCGGCCGCCGCTCGAATTCAAGCAACCCCGAGCCTCTCTCTCCCTTCTGGCCACTCCGGTGCCACCGCACGACCTCCAGGAAGCTCCCCACCTCCGCCAATCCTCCCCTGGATGCCCGTGCGCTCGAAGCCCAAGATGGCCGAAGCCCTTCTCCGCCATGGTTGGACCCCTGCTCGATCTTGTCCTCCCGGGCAGGCGTGTCACCCATGGCTGGATGCGCCTCTCCGCGTTGGTCATTCCGGTGGCCGGGGCGTCGCCGGAGACGGCTTGAGTCGACGGGGACACGTCGGTGAACGCTCGGCCCTGCCTCCCCTGCCTCGCCTCTGTTCGAGCGGGAGGAGGAAGGCGAACCTGCCAGGCGGGGCCTGCTTGTAAGGGACCGAGGGGCCGGGCCCACACATAAGTGGAGACGCATCCGTGGGAGCCGCGTCCCTGTGGAGAATACGCCTGGCCCGAAGGCGCCTTCGACGTCGACTGGCTCTGTCTGCGCGCAGCTGAGCAGCTGGGCCGGCCCAAGGCGCTGCGGCGCTATACTGCGCCCAAAACGCAGTATAGGTATAACCCCCCCTCCTTTTCCCTTTTCTTTTTGCATTTCCAGTCAACTTCAAGAATCCATAAATAATTCAAATGAACTCCAAATTTGATGATTCAAATTTCTGGTAGTTTCTAAAATCATGCTCTATCACATGGTGCAAGATGCACATTTTTCCAGAAACATTTCCTTCACAAATAATTATCAAATGCCATTATTCCATTTTCTGTGATGAACTTTAGAAAATCACAGAGGGCTCAAATTTGATCCAAATGCAGTAGTTCAAATTCCTACGTGCTTGTCATGTCCAAACATAGTTTTGGAACACTTTTATAAATACCTTCTATACCCCACCAAATAATGAGCCATTTCTTCATATTTATCAACTTTGCAAAATCCTACGAGATTCATTTGGACTCCAAATCTAGTGAGACCAACTCCTAGATGCTTATAAAATCATGACTTGATTAATGGGTGCCTTTGCTCATTATTCAAAAATATATTTCTGTACACTTCTTCCAAATCCATAAACCCCTTGATTCCATCATATTGAAATGTGCCAAACCATCCATTGATCATACTCCAATGAAACCACCTTGGTTATTTTTCATATGACCAGAGGTATCCTAGAAAAGTCCAATTCCTATTTTTAGAGCACTTTTATTTTTGCTTCGTTGTGTTGCTTATTATGATTGTTTCCATCGTTAGTTGACAAAATAAACGGAGTACTCGGAGATGGACCAGAAGGTTTGAAGACTCGGAAGGATTAGGCAAGCAGCCCTTTGACCATGTTTCAGAAACCTTTTTATGCATGTCATATAGTGCCATAATGTTGTTGTTACGGAAACATGATGTGGTGAAACCCCTTTGATGGTCTGCCACTGCACTTCCTCGTTGATGCTTGCATGACCCTACCTTCTTATGAGGGTTATGCCGGTGGGAGTAGATAGATGTATGCTATAGTAGTTGGCTACGCAAAATGGGTCAGGGTTATGCATTGAGTGAAACAAGTGTGGTAAGACATACTTGCAGATAACCCAGTGGGTGCCACTAATGCCCCTGGGAGTTGACGAGGAACTAGGGAACTGCTTGGTGAAGAAGTAGTGTACCGAGGCTTGATGAAAGTGTTGTTTACAGAGATGGATTATATTTATGTGTGACTACCGTCCCAACCAAACATGCGCAGCCACTCTACCCTTATATGGGAAAGGGCATTATTGATTACCTAGGTCAATACTAGCATGGTGCCCGCATTACTAGTGACGGGGGTGACATGAGGTCACTCTCGGGACGGGGTCGTGCTTGGATAGGCGGCCATGACTGTTTTTACAGGGCACCGATCACACCGTTGGTACCCCGTGTCCAGTGGTATGTGATGAATATGGGAGCAAGTCTCCACAATTTCTAAGATGTGAAATGTTTGGCACGGGGCTGTTACCAATCGAGTGGACTCTGTGTTAGCGTCGTCTAGGGAAAGATAGTGATCGGGTGCTTACCCCGGGTACTTGAGGTACCGCGGGTCGTGAATGACATGGAAGTTCCCCGGATCTTGTGGGTAAAGTGTGCAACCTCTGCAGAGTGTCAAACTATTCGAATAGCCGTGTCTGCAGTCAAGGACAGTTGGGTGGTGCTACTTAGACTATGTCCATAAGTTTCTGGAAAACAACACGGTTCGGGTGAATCTGTTGATGTGATTGTGAGAAAGTCACGATGAGCGTGAGCAAGAGTTGTTCATGACTCTTTCTCCATATTGATGTCTGAAACCTCCTGATACTTGTTGCGGACACATGCATGTCCATGATTATATGTTGATCATACTTGCATATGAAAAACTAGCTTTCCGCAAAACTGCCAATCTAGCAGTAGAGCCTTGCATAATTATTCTATCATCACACTTGGGTTGCTTGCGATCGAGTACATTCAAAGTACTCATTGGCTTGCCACTGGTTATTTTATTGGCCAGGCAGGAGAGAACATGATATGATGAAGATATGTTGGTGACGAGCATGCGAGCTAGGACGCTTCCCAGTCAGAATGCCTGTAGGGTTAAGGCAGATGGCATGGGTCCAAGTTGTCATTGAAGATTTCCGCTGCGATGATATACTCAAGACTTGACCATAATGGTCCTATTTATGTAATACGGTAAGTATGGATGTAAGACTCTTGTTATTCAGCTTATGTGTGTTCAGTGAGCATTGATCTCTGGGATCACTGTACACGTGCACTCGGTAATCTCGACTTATGAGTCGGGGTCCCCACAATGATCATCATCGTCACCGGCATGACACCATGATCTCCATCATCGTGTCTTCATGAAGTTGTCTCGCCAACTGTTACTTCTACTACTATGGCTAACGGTTAGCAATAAAGTAAAGTAATTACATGGCGGTTTTCATTGACACGCAGGTCATACAATAAATCAAGACAACTCCTATGGCTCCTGCCGGTTGTCACACTCATCGACATGCAAGTCATGATTCCTATTACAAGAACATGATCAATCTCATACATCACATATATCATTCATCACATCCTTTTGGCCAAATCACATCACACGACATATGCTGCAAGAACAAGTTCGATGTCCTATAATTATTGCTTCAAGTTTTTACGTGGTTGCTATAGGTTTCTAGCAAGAACGTTTCTTACCTACGCCAAAACCACAACGTGATATGCCAATTACTATTTACCCTTCATAAGGACCCTTTTCATTAAATCCGATCCGACTAAAGTGGGAGAGACAGACACCCGCTAGCCACCTTATGCAACTAGTGCATGTCAGTCGGTGGAACCTATCACACATAAGCGTACGTGTAAGGTCGGTCCAGGCCGTTTCATCCCACGATGCCGCCGAATCAAGGTAAGACTAGTAACGGCAAGTAAACTGACAAAATCGACGCCCACAACAACTTGTGTTCTACTCGTGCAAAGAAACTACGCATAGACTTAGCTCATGATGCCACTGTTGGGGATCGTTGCAGAAATCAAAAAAATTCTACGCATTAGCAAGATCAATATATGGAGAGACCAGCAACGAGAAGGGGAGTGCATCTTCATACCCTTGAAGATCGCAAAGCGGAAGCGTTACTAGAACGCGGTTGGTGTAGTCGTACACGCAGTGATTCAGATCGCGATCGATTCCGATCCAAGCGACGAACAATGGCACCTCTGCGTTCAACACACGTACAACCCGGGGACCTCTCCTCCTTCTTGATCCAGCAAGGGGGAGGAGAAGTTGGGGAAGAGCTCCGGCAGCACGACGACATGGTGGTGGAGCTTGCAGTTCTTCGGCAGGGCTTTGCCAAGCTCTACGGAGCAAGAGGAGGAGTTGGGAGGGGGGAGAGCTGCGCCAAGGAAGGGTGCGGCTGCCCTCTCTCTCCCTCACTACATATAGGGGGAAGGGGGAGGAGAAGGCGCCCTAGGGTTTCCCTAGGGGAGGGGCGACGGCGACAGGGGAAACCCTAGATGGGTTTGGGCGCCCCCACCCCTAGGAAACTTGCCCCCCAAGCCGGGAGTGGCGGCTGCCCTAGGGGAGGTGCCCCCACCTCTCCACGTTACGTGAGATGGGATGGGAGGGGTGCAAAGCGCCTTAGTGGGCTGGTGTGCCCCCTCCCCTTGGCCCATAAGGCCCCCAACACTTGCTGGGGCCTCCGAAACCTCTTTCGGACACGCTAGTCGTCACCCGGTACGCCCAGAACAATTCCGGACTCCAATACCCTTCGTCCAATATATCGATTATCGCCTCCGGACCATTCCGGAGTTCCTCGTCACGTCTGGTATCTCATTCGGTACTCCGAACAACCTTCGGTAACCACATACTATTCCCATAACAACTCTAGTGTCACCGAACCTTAAGTGTGTAGACCCTACGGGTTCGGGAACAATGCAGACATGACCGAGATACCTCTCCGGCCAATAACTAATAACGGGATCTGGATACCCATATTGGCTCCCACATGTTCCACGATGATCTCATTGGATGTACCACGATGTCGGGGATTCAATCAATCCCGAATACAATTCCCTTTGTCCATCGGTATGTTACTTGCCCGAGATTCGATCGTCGGTATCCCCATACCTCGTTCAATCTCATTACCGGCAAGTCCCTTTACTCATTCCGTAACGCATGATCCCGTGGCTAACTCCTTAGTCACATTGAGCTCATTATGATGATGCATTACTGAGTGGGCCCAGAGATACCTCTCCGTAATACGGAGTGACAAATCCCAGTCTCGATTCGTGCGAACTCAACAGACACTTTTGGAGATACCTGTAGTGCATGTTTATAGCCACCCAGTTACGTTGTGACGTTTGATACACCCAAAGCATTCCTACGGTATCCGGGAGTTGCACAATCTCACGGTCTAAGGAAATGATACTTGACGTTAGAAAAGTTTTAGTAGACGAACTACACGATCTTGTGCTATGCTTAGGATTGGGTCTTGTCCATCACATCATTCTCCTAATGATGTGATCCCGTTATCAATAACTTCCAATGTCCATGGTCAGGAAACCGTAACCATCTATTGATCAATGAGCTAGTCAACTAGAGGCTCACTAGGGACATGTTGTGGTCTATGTAGTCACACATGTATTATAGTTTCCGGTTAATACAATTATAGCATGAATAATAGACAATTATCATGAACAAGGAAATATAATAATAATCATTTTATTATTGCCTCTAGGGCATATTCCCAACACCCTGTAGCCCTACGGGTCCGTAGTTAGTAGATAGATGGCTTCATCTCTCTCTTTTGATTATCAATACAATGGTCTCTTGGAGATCCTTATGATGTAACTCTTTTGCGGTGTTTTTGTTGGGATCCGATGAACTTTGAGTTTATGATCATATCTATCTTCTTATATCCATGGAAGTTATTTGAATCTTATTTTGATCACTTATATGCATGATTTCTTTTAGCGTCGTATTTATTCTCCGATATTTGGTTTTTTTTGGCCAACTTGATCTATGTATCTTGCAATGGGAAGAGGTGCTTTGTAGTGGGTTCGATCTTACGGTGGTTGATCCCAGGGACAGAAGGGGAACCGACACATATGTATTGTTGCTACTAAGGATAAAACCATGGGGTCTATTTCTACATAAATAGATCTTGTCTAAATCATGCCATCGTTCTTATTGCATGTCGGGACCCCGATCCTAAGTCACACCGGTCTAGCATGTAACACACCATAACACTTTGCAGCCTCACGCACGGTATCCCCACGGGTGCCACCTTACCTGGCCCGGGACTGTTTGCGCATTTTGGCTCACGTATATGATAGTGTCGCTAGCATCCATATGACAGAGAACCCGGGCCGACATGACCAGTTATAAACCAAAACTGGCACTAAATTACAGAGACATGCATACATGACCCAGCAACGAACGTGTCGGTCATCAATGTATGAACCCAAGTCGTAGAAAGCTACAAGGACTTCAGGAACAACGCGTGACATTTCCCCTAAGGGACAGACACAGGAACGAAGAAGGACACATGCCGGTCAGCCTAAGTGCAGGGCCGTCTCCACGAATTTGAGGCCCCGAGACGAAATATAAAATGTGGCCCTAAAATTATAAAATCGTACAACTAGAGAACTATCCCAAGAAAATACATCATAACAATTCAAGAAATACGTCATGCGAAAGCATATAAAAATTTGCCCGATTGCATAGTGTATGTAGAACTGAAACTCAACGCTCAATGATCGAACAAAGTAGATAGAATATGAAAAATATGCAAACAGTAATACAGAGATAAAAAATAGTACCTAATCCGTAGTTTGCTCCATCTATGCCTGAATCTCACATATGTGTAGACACTCATATAACAGACAAGGATTGAAAAATATCTTCATTTTGTTTTTCTACAACATGAAATGAAAGTGGAATGAAAAATGCTACAGTTTGTGTTCAATGGATGATACACGGTTCCTTTTCTATTCAATATCAGTTCAATTTTTTAATGCATCAGTTTAGAATTCAACATATACAACATTAATTTAGCAATCTACACATATAAACTGTCAGTTCAGATACATCTTTTATTGTCATCTACATGTCTTTGCCCAAGAAATTACCTAGTGATCAGTAGCCAAATCCAGTGGTGCATTGATTTGTTGGCTTTAGAGGCACAATCAGTCTTAAGCGTGGTGGATGCAGGGGTCAGCCGCCAGCATCTGGGGCAGGAGCACGATGGCTGGGGCGGTAAAGCAGAGGCGCGCTGGTGAGCACGGCCTTGAACGACGCACGGTGGCGCTAGCATGGAGCAACTAGCAGGCGGGGCTGAACCGAGGGAGAGCAGCAGCGGCCGCCGACGAATAGCAGTAGATCGAGCCGTCGGTTCATCACACGGAAAAAGGAGAGAGGCGGCGCGAGCGTACAGGAGGGAGGGCCGCCGTCTAGGGCTCAGGATAGCAGCAGGCGCGCACAAAGAGATTAAAGGGGACTCATGCGGTTCACACAGACGGATTTGCAGGCTGTAACTGAAGTGCCTTTCTCCCATTTTCTCTCCGACGGGGCCCCATGATTTTGGGGGCCCTGTGCGGTCGCCCACTTTGGCCGCCCTCATCAACGGGCCTGCCTAAGTGTTCCGGAGCAGTAGCAAGCTACCAAGGCTCAGTGGAAGCACTAGGAGACATTTCCCTGTAAGATAGGCTACCAAGGGTAAACAACTAGGTGTTGGATCCCACACATACCAAGAATTTCAATAACATACACACAATATGCTCAATATGTGCAAATACAACATGGCATCACAACAAGACTCTAGGAAACAAAGTATTTATTCAATAGGCTCCGAGGAGCCAGATATTACAAACATGGGTCTCATGACACAACATTCAGAGCATACAAGCAACAAGCGGAAGCATAACATGTCTGAGTACAGACATCTACAAATGAAAAAGGCTGAAGAGCCCGACTACCTACAACACTCGTCCAAGATCGTAGCTGAGGTAACAAGCTACTTGTCGAAGTCCAAGCGGAACTACTAGAGAGACAGAAGTCTCATCTGCAAAACATAAATTAAGCAAACATGAGTACAAAGGTACTCAGCAAGACTTACATCAGATCCTATCAGACATGCATTTGTATCAAGAAGGCATAGTGGGGTTTAGTTGTAGCAAGCCAGCTTTGACTCAGTGGCTATCCTGTACTACGATTGCTGGTAACTTTTTGAGGTGGCGCACACGAGTCCACTAATCACCACCAAATACACCACTATGGATTCATCCCCGTCTCCCTACGAGAAGGCCATCCATAGCACTCACACTTGTCTTGAGTATTTTAGGGTATCCACTTTCAGTTGTCTATGTACCACATAAGCATCCAAGAAGTCCATAACCGTGGACCCGGCTATTCGAATAGATCATGATAAACCCTGCAGGGGTGTACTTCTTCACACACGCTCTCGCCACTTACCGCCATGTACATGACCTGTATCTCGGCAACCTTAAAGCGGAAGCCTGGCGAGGGTGTCGGCCACGACCTGACTAACCACACAAGACTCTAGTCCAGGTTTATCGCCTATTCGGGTTCCATCTGCAAGGGAGTCCGGCCGAGGTTTCCATCATGGCCCCAAATGATGTGTACAGGGTTCCCGAGCCCACCATCCGGGTGCCACTCGGTACACCGGGCCACGTGTGCCTATTCTGTCCCAAGCCCACCCTGCCGGGTGCCACTTGGTAGAGAAATAACACTACCTACAAACAGCAGAAACTAATTGCGACTCCTGGACAGAGACCAAGTTGATTAATAAGTCGAGAGGGGCACTTAAGCATTCCAATGTGTGGCAGTAGCTAGTCATTGGATAACATACACGGAACTCAGTGCTTAAGGACGGTTCCAGTGAGATAACACACCATGTACTCCTACATGGCCTCTCACCTCTACCTTTGCCAAATCGTGTTCACGCACTTAACGCTCAGCATCAGAACATATCACTGCACTCCAATTCATTCCCAATGAATCAGACCTGACACACTCTAAGCAATAGCAAGCAAGGCATGGTAAGATCACAACATGGCTTCAATCAACTCCTACACATGCTAGTGGGTTTCAACTATTTACTGTGGCAATGACAGGTCATGCAGAGGAATGGGTTCAACTACCGCAGCATCAAGTAGCAGTTGAATCATTGTTGTCCTAATGCAATAACAGAGAGCAGGAGCAAGGGAGTAGGATTGTATCGTAATGAACAAAGGGGTTTTGCTTGCCTGGTATAACAACGTGTAGAGCACTGCTCCTCTGACACGTACTCTGGAACGGTGTCCGGAGCAGGACCTATCGAGAAGAAAGGTGCCGACAATTAAACACAAGCATATGCAACAATATGATGCATGAATATGGCATGATGGTATGATGTTGTTTGAGCTAATGCAGCTAGCATTTTATTTGGTTGAATTCCATTTAAACCAAGGGTTCAAATGCAACTCTAACAATAAGCATTTTTAAATGCCATTTATGTGTTTTCATATAAACAGTGGGTATAACTTCCTTTATCATGCATGAAAATGGTACAGATGGATAGATTGAATTTTTCTGATAATTTTTCATATATAAATTATTTCATTCTCTGTTACGGTTGAATTTCTATGATTTTTTGAAGTTTAAACAATTTTTTGGATTTTCCTAAACAAAACAATTCCAGAAAATTGTTTATTGCGTCAGCATGACCAAAGCATGACGTCAGCAGGTCAACCAGGCTGACCAGAGTCAAACCTGACAGTGGGGTCCACTGGTCAGTGACTCAATTAATTAACTGAGTTAATTAACACTAAAGCTAATCCTAACAAAAAAACAGCAGGGCTGGGCCCAAATGTCAATGGCTCCACTTAATTAACTAAACTAATTAACTAACACTAATCTGGTCAACTAACTGGGGGGGGCACCTATCACTGACCCAAGGGGTCAAATCCCTGGTCAACCCCCGGCTAACACACCGGCGTTTAGCCAACGGCGGCAGGAAACGTGGCGGAGGGCGTCGGGATTGGGCCCCCGGTGTCCAAATGGACGGCCGAGGCCATCTGTAGGCTGCGGAGGCTCGTCCGCATCCATTTACGCCAACAGGAGGTTGCGGGGGCGCCGGAGCTGGCCGGAACGAAGCTCGCGGCGGCGCCGGAGTTCGGGCCTCGTCGGAAACGGCGCTACGGGGCATGGGGAGTCCAGCCGAGGGGCTCTACGGCCTCCTGGCGGTGTGGCAAACGTGGAGACGCGCCAAGTTGCAAGCCGCGGTGGCTCTGGCCACGGCGGAGAGGAAACACGGCGGCGCAACCGCTCGGGTCCGGTGGGTGGCATGGCTACGGCGTGAGAACGGCGAAACGGAGGGCGAGGTTCGAGGGAGAGGCTCACGGCGATCTCAACGGTGCAGGCGGAGAGCTCGGAGGAGGACCGGAGCGAGTAGGGCGGCGGAGGGGATCTCCGGCGGCCGGCGATGAAGAAGATGGCGCGGCAGCTCCTCAGGGCGTCCGGCGACGCGTGGCTCGATGTAGAGGACGGGGACGAGGTGGCGGAGCTCTCGGGCACTTTGGCTGGGCGTGGGGTAGCCTATGGCCACGGTAGCGGCGACCGGCGGCGACGGTGGCACTCGGGTCCGAGCGAGAGAGGGAGACAAAGGAGGGGAGAGGCGACGAGAGAGGGCCATAGAGTTCTGGGGAGGTGCGTGGCAACGACCAGAAGCAGCCAGGCGTCGAGGGAGAGGAGCAAGCAGGTAGGAGGTGGCGCGGCGCGGCGGTGCACGCGTCGGGCACGCGCCCGTCCTCCTGGCGGGAGGAAGACGACAGGGGAGGGGGGACAAGTGGTTGGGCTGGCCAACTGGGCCGGCCAGGCCGCACAGTGCTGGGCCAGCACAGGTAAGGTTTTCTTTCCCCTTTTTTGTTTTCTTTTCTATTTCTTACATTTGTTTGATTTAACTAAATCATTTAAAAACTTCTGACATTTTTTTTGTAGGGACTATAAGGAGTATTCGAAAGCCCCACACAAAATCCAGAATTATTGGACATATATTAAAAATATAATAAATATATATCCAATGCAAATAGTTATTGCATTAATTCCAAATGCCCCAAATAAATATTTATGAGCTCTTAAAAATATTGGTTTGTTTTTTTATCTCTAACCAATATTTTCAGAGAGCAACATGAACATTTTCTTGGACCTTTTTGGAGCAATTTTTATCTGGGTCATTTTCATAAATATTTATGAGGCTTTCACATGTCCTCAATTCAAATTCATTTAAATTTTAAACATGATGCAAACATCAAGACTAGCCTAGTGCATACCAGAACTAGGGTTGTGACAACTCGCCCCCACTCGAAAGAATCTCGTCCCGAGATTCAGGAGTCGACGGAAAGAAAGTGGGGTACTCCAGTCGGAGACGATCTTCTCGCTCCCATGTAGCTTCTCTCTCGGAATGATGAGACCACTGAACCTTGAGAAACTTGATGTTATGTCATCGAGTGACACGCTCTACTTGATCCAGAATGCGAACAGGGTACTCTCGATATGTGAGGTTATCTTCGATATCAAGTGTTTCGTGGTCCACTCCCCGGATGGGATCCGAGAAGCAACACCTGAGTTGAGAGACGTGAAACACATCATGTACTCGAGAAAGATGTGGGGGTAGTTCCAACTGGTAGGCAACCTCTCCTCGTTTAGCGAGAATGCGAAAAGGGCCAATGTAACGAGGAGCCAAATTGCCCTTGATACCGAAATGATGGGTACCCTTCAAAGGGGTAACCCAAAGATAAGCTTTGTCGCCAACTTCATAAGCCACTTCCTTATGATGACGATCATACTGGCTCTTTTGACGAGATTGAGCTGTTTTCAAATTCTCACGAATGATGCGAACTTGCTCTTCTGCTTCCTGGATCATGTCCAGTCCAAAGAATTGTCTTTCACCGGTTTCTGACTAGTTCAAAGGTGTTCGACATCTTCGTCCATAGAGTATCTCAAAAGGAGCTTTCTTGAGACTGGATTGATATCTATTGTTATAAGCAAACTCGGCGAAAGGAAGACATTTCTCCCACTCCATACCGAAAGAGATAACGCAAGCTCTAAGCATGTCCTCGAGAATTTGGTTGACCCGTTCCACCTGACCACTTGACTGAGGGTGGAAAGCGATACTAAAGGAAAGATGGGTGCCCATGGCAGTCTGGAAACTCTCCCAAAAATGAGAAGTGAAAAGACTACCACGGTCTGAATTGATCTCTAGTGGAACACCATGAAGAGACACTATTCGAGAAATATACAAGCCAGCGAGCTGACTAGCAGTGATACTCTCTCGAACAGGTAGAAAGTGAGCCACTTTGGACAGACGATCAATGACTACGAAGATAGCATTATTCCCTCTCTTGGTCCTGGGAAAGTCGATGATGAAGTCCATACCAACTTTATCCCATTTCCACTCAGGAATAGCTAAGGGCTGAAGGGTGCCAGCAGGTCTTTGATGTTCTGCCTTAACGCGACGACAAACATCACATTTAGCAATGAACTTAGCAATTTCTCTCTTCGTCCTAGTCCACCAGAACCTCTGGCGTAGGTCCTGATACATCTTAGTACTACCGGGATGAATCGTGAGAGGAGATTCATGAGCCTCCTTAAGGATCAGTTGTCGCAGATGTTGATTCTTGGGAACCACCAAGCGATTCTCAAATAACACAACACCTCGATCATCCATAGAGAAACAACCACCAACTCCCTTCTTAATGTTTCTCCTGATGCGGGAAACACCCTTATCAAACTTCTGGTCAGCAATGATCTGATCCTCAAGGTTAGGTTTCACCACCAAGGTAGAAAGGAATCCGTGAGGAGCAATGTGAAGGTTAAGTTTGCATAATTCCTCATGGAGAAGTGGTTGGCCCTGCTGCAACATGAGATTGTTGCAATTTGACTTATGACTTAAAGCATCAGCCATGACATTGGCCTTGCCTGGGGTGTAAGTAACCCCTAAGTCGTAATCTGAGATCAGCTCCAACCAACATCTTTGTCTAAGGTTCAAATCTGGCTGGGTGAAGATATACTTGAGACTCTGGTGATCGGTGTAGATCTCGCAACGATTACCAAGAAGGTAATGTTGCCATGTCTTAAGTGCATAAACTACAGTTGTAAGCTCCAGATCGTGTGTAGGATAATTTTCCTCATGTGGATGCAACTGTCGAGATGCATAGGCAATCACATGACGATCCTGCATAAGAATGCAACCTAGTCCCTGTCGTGAGGCATCACAGTAGATAAAAAAGTCCTTAGTGAAATCCGGTGGCACAAGTATGGGAGCAGAAGTCAAGCGTCTTTTCAGTTCCTGAAAACTGTGCTCACACTGTGGGGACCACTCAAACTTTTTATCTTTCTTGAGAAGTTCCGTGAGAGGTTTGGCCACTTTCGAGAAGTTCTCAACAAAGCGGCGACAATAGCTGGCTAGACCAAGGAAACTCCTAACTTGTTTAACTGTTTCAGGTGGAGTCCAGTGAAGAACGGCCTGAACTCTCTCGGGATTGACAGCAATGCCCTTACCAGAGATTACGTGGTCGAGATAGGTCACTTCTGGCAACCAAAACTCGCACTTGGAAAACTTGGCATAAAGGCGGTGCTCTCTGAGTTTTTCCAACACCAATCTAAGATGTTTGGCATGCTCTTCCTCGTTCTTCGAGTAGATCAAAATATCATCGAGGTAAACCACGACGAACTTATCTAAGTACTCCATGAAGATCGAGTTCATCAAGCGGGAGAATGTGGCTGGAGCATTGGTTAGACCGAAAGACATGACGGTGTACTCGTACTGGCCATAACGAGTGACAAAAGCCGTCTTAGGAATGTCTCCGTTTCTGATCTTGATTTGATGGTAGCCTAACCTCAAATCCATCTTGGAGAAGACTGAGGATCCAGCGAGCTGATCATACAGGTCGTTGATCCTGGGGAGCGGATACTTGTTCTTTATCATGACCAAATTAACGGGACGATAATCTACAACCATCTGTTCCGTGCCATCCTTCTTCTTGATGAAGAGGACGGGGCAAGCCCAAGGAGAAGAACTAGGAGGGATGAAACCCTTTCGCAAGGACTCATCAAGTTGTTCCTTAAGCTCAGCTAGTTCTAGGGGTGCCATCTTGTAAGGTCTCCTAGAAATTGGAACAGTTCCTGGGATAAGATCTATGACAAACTCTACATCCCTGTCAGGTTGAACACCTGGTAGTTCCTCTGGAAAGACATCCGGAAAGTCACGGACTACTGGGATATCTTCAAGGTATGGAAGGGGGCTGGCATTAAGAGAATAGAGTTGACGCTTTGCAAATCTAGTGGAGACAGTGACTATCTTGCTAGATGGGTGTGTAAGCTGAACAGACCTAGTGTAACAATCGATCTTGGCATGATGAGCTGTCATCCAGTCCATACCCAAGATGATGTTAATATCTGAAGACTTGAGGGCTATGAGTGAGGCAAGGAATACAAGTCTGTCAACAAGGATTCCATTACCATGGCTTATTATGGTAGTTTGCCATCTAGACCCTAGGGTTTGGATTTCAAGCGGAGTTGGCATATCACAAAATGACATGTCATGCAAACGGGCATAGCCTTCAAAGATGAAGGAGTGAGATGCTCCGGTATCGAACAGAACCGAAGCCGGATGGCAATTGACAAGGAGTGTACCAAGAATGAAATTTGGATCATCATGAGCGTATTTAGCTAAGACGTGATGCACACGTCCATGTTTAGTGGGAGCTGAATTGGCACTGATCGTCTTGCGTGGTGACTTACCACAAAGAACGGACTTCTCGGGCTGGGGTGGAGCAAGACTGGCCTGAGAGCAGTCAGGTGCATAGTGTCCTGTCTTTCCGCATGTAAATCAAGTCCCTGAGGTAGGTCGTGGACCCGCATTGACAAGCGGTTTACCAATGGGCTTGGGTGGAGCATAAGACTGAGTTGGATGAGGCACCTCATAAGATGGCCTCGGAGAATATCTGGGTGGAAGAGCGGAGTTTGGAACCCAAATCCGGCGCTTGTGGGAACTAGTGCCGGAGCAATATCCCAATTCACGGGTGTGCTTACGAGACTCCTCGTAAGTGAGCTGAGCGGTCTCTGCATTGATGGCCTTGTTCACCAGAGCCTGGAATGTATGGCAATGATGCAAGTGAAGATCACGACGCAGCTTGGGGTTGAGACCTTTCCGGAACCTAGCCTGCTTCTTGGCGTCCGTGGACACTTCTTCTGTAGCATAGCGGGCGAGGTTCTCAAATTCTCTACTGTAAGCATCAACAGCCATCTTAGCCTGGGTAAGACTACAGAACTCTTCTCTCTTGCGATCGATGAGAGCTTGAGGAATGTGATGCTCGCGAAAAGCCTCAGTGAAATCTCTCCAGGTAGGAATCTGGCCAGCTGGAATCATGGCCTCATAGTTCTTCCACCAAAGACTAGCAGGACCTTCCAGGTGATAAGTGGCATAGATGACCTTGTCCTCTTCAGCTACGTTTGCAGAGCACAGCTTGTGAGTGATACTACAGAGCCAGTCTTCTGCATCGAGCGGCTCAATGGGATGATGGAAGGTGGGTGGTTATAATGCCCAGGATGGGACTATATCTCCTACGTGTCGAGGCACGACTTAAAGATATAAGCCCATTCTGGAATGATCGTAAGTTTGGTACCTTTGCACATCTCATGTAAAAATAGGGATGAAAGCTGAAAAGATAGTTGGCTTACACTCGCCACGTCAAACAAATTCATTACATATCCAATCATCATCCAAATAAACAACACAGCCCATCTAAGGGTAAAGATCCAAATGAAAGATACCAAACATAACTTAGAACCACAGGTCTGAATCAAATCCTAGTAGAAGCTCTACTGATCAACCGGATAGTTCACATAGTAACGGCTACGCTCCTCGTCGTACTCCCAGTCTAGATCGGTGCCATCGCCTGTGTAGCTCACCATAGTACCTGCATCTGGTGTGTTGAAGTAACTGTGAGCCACAGAGGACTCAGCAATCCCGTTCCCGGGTAACACGACTATCCAAGACTTGGGTGTGGAACAAGGCTGAAGAAAGAACAAGAGGTTGCAGCAGCACTAGCCTAGCTTACGTAAAAGAGAGCGAGAAGAGAAGTGCCTAGGACGAGAGATGATCACGAAGTGATCCTAACTAGCAAGTCAAACATAACCCCACCGTGTTCACTTCCCGAATCCCTTTCGGAAAATGACTGTCACGGTACTCACGTTGGTAGTGTATTCGAGCATGGTGTCAAGTTTTCTACAACCGGATATTAACAAATTCCCATCTGCCACATAACCGCGGGCACGGCTTTCGAAAGTTCATAACCCTGCAGGGGTGTTCCAACTTGGCCCATGACAAGCCCACGATCCGCGGAGTCGCAACTCCAAGGTGGGAAGGCCCGAGTATCCTCGGAATCCCGTGATCAAGATACTCCGACTAAGGTAAGGCTAATCCAGCAAATCCTCCCGGCGTGCCGACACCCTGACAGTAGCCGCGTGTATCTAGTCTCAGGCCACGACCGGATGGGTGATCATACAGGTAAAACCAATCCTCGAGTTTCCCCGTGGTGGCCCCGCATAACCCCCAGTTTGGACCAACACTCATGAGGAGCACTGGCCCGGGTTGTTGATTAAGAACTCGGGTTTGCAAGACCCTATGCAAGTTTTGGTTATTAGGCGAATAGTACCAATGTTGGGACTTGCTGGAAAAGACTCAGCACTTAGCGGGTTATCGAGGGGGTCCCATAACCCCAACCGTGTGAGGAACACATAATCAAGGAACATAACACCGGTTTATACGGTTCCAAAGGCGGCATGAGTGGAACAAATCACCAATCAAAAGGCTTAGCCTTCCACCCATTACCAATATATAGATGATTTCATTTAATAATTAATATAGTGTGATATCCCAACAAGCTTCAGCAAGAAGCTAGAATCTTCAATCTTCTCCTGCAACTAACAATGCTATAAGAGGGGCTGAGCGAAGCCTACGTATAGCCAATCAATGGTTTGCATAGGTAGGATGGTTAAACAGGTTCATGGTTACAATAGGAGGCTGACAGGAAAAACATGGGCATCGAGGCAAAACTATAGAGCGATACTTCTAGCAATAGGCAAAGATAGTAATGGTATCCGGGTTCGGTCATCTTGCCTGAAGAGTTGTCGATGGGATCGTAAGAGAGCTCCTCGTTCTCAACCTCGGTAGTAACCTCGTGCTCGTACTCGTACTCGGCTTCCGGCTCTACTCAACACAAACACACAAGGCACGAAATCAACAAGATGCAATGCACAAAACTACTGGATGCATGGCTGATGCACTAAGGAAGCACTACAGATGCACTTAGGAAGCACAGAAAGTCTACATAGGAAGCACAGTGTTACAGCACAAGGGGCATGGCAATGTGCATCAAGCAAAATACTTCAAAACATGATAACAAGAGGATAATATGAATCTACATGCAAAATCACACAAGTTACATATAGGACTTGCTCAAAATGGAGCAACGGGCTAAAAGTTACACCCGAAACAATAAACATCCACAAGCTGAAATTAACAGCCACATAGCAACTTCGGAGCAAGAGATAAATAGTCTACAGCACTCAAACATCATGGCAATGAGCATGGACATAAACTAGACATATCCTACAGCAAACAAATCCATTGGAGCATCTCCAAATGAGGAATGGATCAATAGCAACAAGCTATGACATTTTGAACTTGACAACAAAATCCTGACAGCAGTAATTTGTTGCAACTTGGGAGCAAGAGTTAAATATGCTACAGCCACTCAAATAAGCATGTGAGAACATGAATTGATAGCCAACAACTTATACAACAAGGAATCATCAAGAGTCACCCCAAAACTATCATGGATTTGCCTAGAACAACAAGCAAACATGGCATCTGGATATTACAGATTCCAGACTTAGTGAAATTTCACTAAGTGTTAAAACAGCAGTAACATCATGTCATGTTTGTGGGCAAGTTTAAGTCACCTCAAAGCATATCAAGACAAGTGGTTTGCACCACAGCCAAGTACACATGATGGGGAGTCCAAAACATCTAAGCATGCATCAAGGGGACAACCACATCAATAGCAACGAGCTCCTCAACGAGGCATCTCGTAACAAGTTTAACGACATAACAGCCACATAGCACTTTGCAAAGGAGATAAACATGGCAAGATGAAATCTATCATGCAAGCTAAAGCAACCAACATGTAGAGCATTTCATGATGAACACGTGGACATATCATTTGCTTCATTTGGATAAACATGCACCAAGATATCACATTGCAAACATGGCATGAAAACAACTACTAACAGCAGTTTATAACAAGTAGCACTCTTGCAACAGATATTTAAGCATCTAGATGACCTCAAACATGCATGGCACAAAAGAAAACAAAACGTAGTACAAGTCACCACGATCATTTTGACATATCATTTGCTCAAATCGGACATGCACACAAAAATTTATCATCAAAACAATACAGCATCAGAAACTAAAATCTAACAGGGACTTAGTGAAAAAAACAACCTCAGTCCAGGGTCAAAGCGGGGTCAACGGCGGCTGACGGACAGGGCCGGATCGGCTAACGGGCTGACGGGCTGACGGGCCCGCGGCGGAGCGGATCGGGCGGCTACCGGGCCGCCGATCTGGCCCGTTAGGTCTCCCTCGAACGGATCGGGCGGCCGGCTCCCCCGATCTCCCCGAGCGGCGACGCGGCCTAGCGATCCTGAGCGGCGGCTGGAGGCGGATCGGCGCCGGGGGTAGCCGGGGCGGTGGCGGAGGAGCCCCGGCCGGCGGCGCAAGGGACCCGGGCGGCGGTGGCCGGAGGCGAGGTGAGGGCGCCAGCGGGAGGCCCTCTGGCGGCGGGGCGAGGTGGCGAGGAGCGCGGCCAGCGAGGAAGAAGGGCAGCCGGCGGCGAGGGCGGCGCGGAGGAGCTCCGGCCGGAGTGGAGGAAGAAGGCCGGAGGAAGGAGATGGCACGGCTCGGCGCGGGCCCACGCGGCAGGAAGCACAGCGGCGGTCTTCGGAAGCACAGACGCTGAACTGTGGAAGCACGCTCGCTGAGACGTCGGAAGCACGGCGGCTCAACGGTGGAAGCACCGCGGTTCAACGGTGGAAGCACCGGCGGCGCACTGTGGAAGCATTAGGGTTTCTGGACGCAAATTTTGGGGGAGGTGGACGTTTATATAGGCACAAGGAGCTAGGGTTGTCCAAATGAGGTGAGGTTTTCGGCCACGCGATCACAATTGGATGGCCTAGATGAAGGGAGGGGTTTGGATTGGTTTGGTGGGCTGTTGGAGGGGTGTCTTGGGTCTCAAAGAGGAGGTACTTTCAGCCCACGAGAATAACTGTTGGAGCATCAAACGAACTCCGAACACGACGAGATTTGACAGGCGGGTTACACACAACAAAACAACATCGCACGACAAGTCTCACACCAAACCGGAAACGTTACACGGCAAAACACCAAAGTAGGCCTCGGGGATGCCACGGACACGTGAGAGAGCTCCGGAACTCGAAACGGACAACGGGAAGGAACGAGTGGAACCGGATGCAAACGACAACACAAAAGCAGTGCGATGCACATGACTACATGATATGGATGAATGCCACACACCACACACGCACACAACAAAACGACGAAAACCCGAAAGACGAAGAACCCGGAATGGAATAGATGGAGCCAAGATATATATATTGCCCAAAAGGGAAAGTATTACATCCGGGGCATTACAAACTCTCCTCCACTACAAAAAGATCTCGTCCCGAGATCTAGGACTGGAAGAAGGAAGGGTACTCGGAACGAAGGTGATCTTCTCGTTCCCACGTAGCTTCTCGATCGGTATGGTGTGAACACTTGACTTTCAAGAATTTGATGGACTTGTTGCGGGTCTTGCGCTCGGTTTCTTCGAGAATAGCAACGGGATGCTCTTGGTAAGACAAGTCTTGTTGAAGATCAATCTCCTCAAACGGAATGGTGCGTTCAGGTGTCTTGAAGCACTTGCGGAGTTGAGACACATGAAACACATCATGAACATTGGCGAAGTTGGAAGGGAGCTCAAGTTGATAGGCTAGATCGCCTCTTTTGCCAAGGGATCTTGAAAGGCCCGACGTATCTAGGAGCAAGCTTTCCTTTGATACCGAATCTTTGGGTGCCTTTCATAGGAGAAACACGGAGATAGACATGATCCCCAATGTTGAAGGCCAAATCACGATGCTTGCCGTCATAGTAGCTCTTCTGACGCGACTGAGCGGCCTTGAGATTCTCACGTATGACTTTGCACATTTCTTCGGCTTCTGAGATCAAGTCATTGCCAAGAAGTTGACGTTCACCTGTCTCGGACCAGTTGAGAGGGGTACGACACTTTCTGCCATAGAGGATTTCAAACGGAGCTTTGCCGGCACTTTCTTGAAAGCTGTTGTTGTAAGAGAACTCGGCAAATGGAAGGCAATCTTCCCATTTCATGCCAAAAGATATGACACAGGCTCTGAGCATGTCTTCTAGAATCTGATTCACTCTCTCGACTTGACCACTAGTCTGAGGGTGAAAGGCAGTGCTGAAACGAATCTTAGTGCCCATGGCAGACTGAAAGGAGTCCCAGAACTTAGAAGTGAACAAACTTCCACGGTCTGAGGAGATGACTTGAGGAATGCCATGTAAGGACACAATTCTGGAAGTGTACAATTCTGCCAGTTGTGCTGCATTGATGGATTCTTTGACTGGAAGGAAGTGAGCGACTTTGGTAAGCTTGTCAATCACCACGAAGATAGAATCATTCCCTCTCTTGGACTTAGGAAAGCCAGTGACGAAATCCATTTCAATGTGGTCGAATTTCCACTCGGGAATAGGAAGAGGTTGGAGAAGACCGGCTGGACGTTGATGCTCTGCCTTCACTCTTCTGCAGACATCACATTCATTCACGAATTGGGCAATCTCCCTTTTCATGCGTGTCCACCAGTAAGATTGCTTGAGGTCTTGGTACATCTTGGAACTACCAAGATGAATGGAAAGGAGGGAATCATGTGCTTCGTCCATTATGAGCTTCCTGAGATCACCTTTGGGAACCACGAGTCTGTCCTCGAAGAACAAGGTATCTCTCTCATCAACGCGATAGCACTTGTATTCAGGAGTACCCTTTGCAATACCATGTTTCACTTTCTGCACCATAGCATCACTGAGTTGGGCCTCGCGGATCTGATCTTCCAAGGTAGGAGCAACTTGAAGATTTGCAAGAAAACCTTGTGGAACAACTTGGAGGTTGAGCTTCCTGAATGCTTCACAAAGCTCAGGCTGGAACGGCTTGATAAGAAGGCTGTTGCAATATGCCTTTCTGCTCAAAGCATCTGCAATCACATTCGCCTTGCCCGGTGTGTATTCAATGCTTGGATCATACTCTTGGATCGTCTCGACCCAACGAGTCTGGCGGAGGTTCAGATTCGGCTGTGTGAAGATGTACTTCAAGCTCTTGTGATCGGTGAAGATGTCGACTTTTCTGCCCAACAGAAGGTGTCTCCACGTAATCAAAGTATGTACCACAGCTGCTAGTTCAAGATCATGTGTGGGGTAGTTCTTCTCACTTGGCTTTAGCTGACGAGAAGTGTATGCCACAATTCTCTTGTCCTGCATTAGCACACCACCAAGTCCTTGAAGAGAAGCATCACAGAATACTTCGTAGGGCTTGGACTCATCTGGAGGAGTAAGAACTGGAGCAGAGATGAGCTTTTCTTTGAGAGTTTTGAATGCCACTTCACAATCCGGAGACCAGTAGTACTTGACATTCTTCTGCAGCAAATTGGAAAGAGGCTTGGCAATCTTGGAGAAGTTCTGAACAAACCTTCTGCAATAGCTGGCAAGACCAAGAAAACTTCGGAGTTGCTTGACGTTCTGAGGAGGTTCCCAGTTGACAATTGCTTCAACTTTCTCGGCGTTTACCGCAATACCGTCAGCGGAGATGATATGGCCCAGATATAAGACCTTATCGAGCCAAAATTCGCACTTGGAGAACTTGGCATAGAACTTATGTTCACGGAGTCTGTCGAGAACCAGACGGAGGTGTTGTTCGTGATCCTCTTCATTTTTGGAGAAAACAAAAATGTCATCCAGATACACAAGCACAAACTCGCCGGTGTAGGGGCTGAAAATGTAGTGCATCATTCTCGAGAAGGTAGGTGGAGCATTAGCGAGACCAAAGGACATGACTGTATACTCATATGAGCCATAGCTCGTTCTGAAGGCAGCCTTGGGGATATCTTCTTCACGAATGCGAATTTGGTGATAGCCCATTCGGATATCGAGCTTTGAGAACACTTTAGCTCCTTTGAGCTGCTCGAACAGTTCGTTGATGTTGGGGAGCGGATACTTGTTCTTTATTTTCTTCTTGTTCAATGGTCGGTAATCGACGCAAAGGCGCTCCGTGCCATCCTTCTTCTTGACAAATAAGACACCACAGCCCCAAGGAGACGTACTAGGCCTGATCAGACCCATACGCTCCTTATAATCAAGTTGTTTCTTCAACTCCTTCTACTCTTTAGGAGAGAGCTTGTACGGACGCCGGCATGCTGGCTCAGTACCCGACTCGAGTTCAATGACGAATTCCACTTGACGGTGTGGAGGCATGCCTGGAAGTTCTTCAGGAAAGACGCCTTCGTATTCGTTAACCACCGGAATTTGAGATATGGCATTAATATCGCCCTTGTCATTGAGAGAGAAAAGCCTGATTGTGTTATCTCGAGAGGCGAAGATAATCACATCTTCATCAGGATGAGTAATCTTGACTTCCTTGTTTGCACAATCAATGTGAGCATCATGCTGAGAAAGCCAGTCCATCCCGAGGATGAGGTCAATGTCGGAGTTGCCGAGAACCACCGGATTAGCCAGAAAGCGATAATCACCCATGCGAATAGATACATCCGGAGCAAATATTTTTGAATGCATTAGTTTACCCGGAGAAACAACTGATAATTCCCTTGGCAAACTTTTGATGTCAACATTATGCTTGGATGCGAATGGTTGAGACATGAAAGAACATGAAGCACCTGAATCAAACAAAACTTTAGCAGGTTTAAGGTTGACTGGAAGATTACCCAATATGACATCAGAAGAATTCTCCGCTTGCGCTGCATTCATCAGATTCACCCTTGCAGACTTTGGATTATGCTTGACAATAGCTGTACTGACAGGTGGAGGAGGCGGAAGGCGCCTTGGGTTGTTGCACTTGTTGGAATAATGACCCTTCTAGCCACACTTGTAGCACGTGACCTTAGAAAGCGGACGAGCAGGAGGAACAGTTGACTTGGAAGCTTGAAACTATGACTTGGACTGATTGCCTTGGTTGGGTGGGTGGGAGAAACCACGGCCACCAGAGTTCTTGTTGTTGTTGTAGGGAGCTCGGATCACAGGAGGAGGTGGAAGCCAAAACTTTTGTTGCTTCGCGACCACTTGAGAAGATGAGGAGGAGTGAACAGCATCTCGGATCCTCTTTTTGGAAGCTTCCATCTTGAGCTGGGCTGCCTCTTGCTTAAGCGCCATGTTATAGAATTTGTCAAACTCATCAGGCTCGAACAAGGTGAGAGCAAGTTGAAGTTCATCCTTCAGACCTCCACGGAACTGATAGATCTTGCTCTTGGCATCTGGGATGTCTTGCTTAGCATAACAGGCAAGATTCTGGAACTTGACATTATACTGGTAGACAGTCATTGAGCCTTGCTTCAGGTTGCGGAATTGCTCACGCATACCCTCGATGACACTTGTTGGAATGTGGTGAGAGCGAAAGTCCTTGCAGAAGTCATCCCAAGAGATCACACGCCCTTCTCTGGAGTCTTTGTACTGCTGCCACCAGTCAGCTGCTTGGTCCTAGAGTTGGAAGGCTGCAAACTTCACATAGTCCTCAGGCCTTACATTACTGCACTCAAAATGCTTCTTGATATCAGTAATCCAATCTTCAGCATAGAGAGGGTCGACACAGTAACTGAAAGCCTTTGGTTGATTGGCCAAGAACTGGTTGAGCGTAGCATGGTGCTGTTGGTTGAAGAAATTGCCTTGGTTCCCTGGAGCACCCTGATTTGCTTGATTTGCTTGCATTTGCTGCATCATCTGCATCAACATCTGGGTGTTCTGGTTTGTAGTCTGCATAATCGCTCTCTAGGCCTCAGACGGAGGAGGAGGGGAAGGAGGATGGTCAGGAACCTCTTCACCCTCTAGGTTAGCGTTGGGAACCCGTTTCGGCGCCATCCTGAAAGAGATGACCACCAATCAGCAATTTGATTGAAAAAAAAGATATAAGCTGAACAACGGCTAGAATGCAACATAGTCTTCACAAGAATCATTCGAACAAGAGGAACAAATGAAATTCTCAGTTAATGATAACAACAATCTTCACGAGAAGCCACTGGGAGATAAAAGGTAAATAAGAAAACAACAAGGTACAGATGGAACAAGCACAAGATAGGAGCTTCGTTCGACATCTTTGTGCTGAAAGCTTATGGAACGTGTTACGACAGGGTTTTGCAATCCCCGGATCAGCATAGCCAAGGACCCTTTAAGATTCAACTCCCGATCGGAACATCGGCCATGAAACCACTTCACTCAATGTAGAACCCCGAACTCCGTAACCTGCATTCGTTGGAAGAATGCCTACGATCTACTGGATCAACCCACCTATTAATTTTCAAAAGTTTCCAGTTATGCAATCAGGTGTTGGGGATACAGGGGAAGCATCGCGCACCCAACTCTAATCCTACATCCAGCTGTATCCATCCTTCAACACATAACCAGTTGTTCTCGGAAACCGTCTACCTCGGACCTTCGAAACGCATCTACTATACAAGCTATGGCAATACTCCCGAACTACATCCCCAGTACTGGGTGATGTCGGGGTTATCTTGCCACTAACCGCATAGGAGAGTTTTCGATGTCGGCCGTCTTAAGTACTCTAGAACTGCCACGATATGCTTGTGACGACAATACCCCGAAGCTCAACTCCCCGGGACACTGCCACAACCCCTAATGTCAGGAGGCATCGAGAACAATATTCTCGTCACAAAGACATCGAAACAATCCAAACAATACTCGCGAGATTCCTAAAAAAATTGGTAAAATTTTGAAAGTAGAAGAGGCAAGAGTAGTCGTCAGGAGTCCTCACCAGAATGAAAAAAGATGAGGAGCAAAAGAAATCCTACTCTCCGATATAAATATAGGACTCAAAACATTTTAAGTGTGTGCCTAGACTCGACCGTCAACGATTCGATCAAACAGTGGGGGCTTCTAGGTTGGAGAAGGCTCTGAATACCAACTTGTAATGCCCAGGATGGGACTATATCTCCTACGTGTCGAGGCACGACTTAAAAATATAAGCCCATTCTGGAATGATCGCAAGTTTGGTACCTTTGCACATCTCATGTAAAAATAGGGATGAAAGTTGAAAAGATAGTTGGCTTACACTCGCCACGTCACACAAATTCATTACATATCCAATCATCATCCAAATAAACAACACAGCCCATCTAAGGGTAAAGATCCAAATGAAAGATACCAAACATAACTTAGAACCACAGGTCTGAATCGAATCCTAGTAGAAGCTCAACTGATCAACTAGATAGTTCACATAGTAACGGCTACGCTCCTCGTCGTACTCCCAGTCTAGCTCGGTGCCATCGCCTGTGTAGCTCACCATAGTACCTGCATCTGGTGTGTTGAAGTAACTGTGAGCCACAGAGGACTCGGCAATCCCGTTCCCGGGTAACAAGACTATCCAAGCCTTGGGTGTGCAACAAGGCTGAAGAAAGAACAAGAGGTTGCAGCAGCACTAGCCTAGCTTACGTAAAAGAGAGCGAGAAGAGAAGTGCCTCGGACGAGAGATGATCACGAAGTGATCCTAACTATCAAGTCAAACATAACCCCACCGTGTTCACTTCCCGAATCCCTTTCGAAAAATGACCGTCACGGTACTCACGCTGGTAGTGTATTCGAGCATGGTGTCAAGTTTTCTACAACCGGATATTAACAAATTCCCATCTGGAACATAACCGCGGGCACGGCTTTTGAAAGTTCATAACCCTGCAGGGGTGTTCCAACTTGGCCCATGACAAGCCCACGATCCGCGGAGTCGCAACTCCAAGGTGGGAAGGCCCGAGTATCCTTGGAATCCCGTGCTCAAGATACTCGGACTAAGGTAAGGCTAATCCAGCAAATCCTCCCGGCGTGCCGACACCCTGACAGTAGCCGCACGTATCTAGTCTCAGGCCACGACCGAATGGGTGATCCTACAGGTAAAACCAATCCTCGAGTTTCCCCATGGTGGCCCTGCATAACCCCTAGTTTGGACCAACACTCATGAGGAGCACTGGCCCGGGTTGTTGATTAAGAACTCGGGTTTGCAAGACCCTATGCAAGTTTTTGTTATTAGGCAAATGGTACCAATGTTGGGTATTGCTGGAAAAGACTTAGCACGTAGCCGGTTATCGAGGGGCTCCCGTAACCCAAACCGTGTGAGGAACGCATAATCAAGGAACATAACACCGGTTTATACGGTTCCTAAGGTGGCATGAGTGGAACAAATCACCAAGCAAAAGGCTTAGCCTTCCACCCGTTACCAATATATAGATGATTTCATTTAATAATTAATATAGTGTGATATCCCAACAAGCTTCAGCAAGAAGCTAGAATCTTCAATCTTCTCCTGCAACTAACAATGCTATAAGAGGGGCTGAGCGAAGCCTACGTATAGCCAATCAATGGTTTGCATAGGTAGGGTGGTTAAACAGGTTCATGGTTACAATAGGAGGCTGACAGGAAAAACATGGGCATCGAGGCAAAACTATAGAGCGATACTTCTAGCAATAGGGAAAGATAGTAATGGTATCCGGCTTCGGTCATCTTGCCTGAAGAGTTCTCCTCATTCTCAACCTCGGTAGTAACCTCGTGCTCGTACTCGTACTCGGCTTCCGGCTCTACTCAACACAAACACACAAGGCACGAAATCAACAAGATGCAATGCACAAAACTATTGGATGCATGGCTGATGCACTATGGAAGCACTGCAGATGCACTTAGGAAGCACAGAAAGTCTACATAGGAAGCACAGTGTTACAGCACAAGGGGCATGGCAATGTGCATCAAAAAAAATACTTCAAAACATGATAACAAGAGGATAATATGAATCTACATGCAAAATCACACAAGTTACATATAGGACTTGCTCAAAACGGAGCAACGGGCTAAAAGTTACACCCGAAACAATAAACATGCACAAGCTGAAATTAACAGCCACATAGCAACTTCGGAGCAAGAGATAAATAGTCTACAGAACTCAAACATCATGGCAATGAGCATGGACATAAACTAGACATATCCTACAGCAAACAAATCCATTGGAGCATCTCCAAAGGAGGAATGGATCAATAGCAACAAACTATAACATTTTGAACTTGACAACAAAATCCTGACAGCAGTAATTTGTTGCAACCTGGGAGCAAGAGTTAAATATGCTACAGCCACTCAAATAAGCATGAGAGAACATGAATGGATAGCCAACAACTTATACAACAAGGAATCATCAAGAGTCGCCCCAAAACTATCATGGATTTGCCTAGAACAACAAGCAAACATGGCATCTGGATATTACAGATTCCAGACTTAGTGAAATTTCACTAAGTGTTAAAACAGTAGTAACATCATGTCATGTTTGTGAGCAAGTTTAAGTCACCTCAAAGCATATCAAGACAAGTGGTTTGCACCACAGCCAAGTACACATGATGGGGAGTCCAAAACATCTAAGCATGCATCAAGGGGACAACCACATCAATAGCAACGAGCTCCTCAACGAGGCATCTCGTAACAAGTTTAACGACATAACAGCCACATAGCACTTTGCAAAGGAGATAAACATGGCAAGATGAAATCTATCATGCAAGCTAAAGCAACCAACATGTAGAGCATTTCATGATGAACACGTGGACATATCATTTGCTTCATTTGGATAAACATGCACCAAGATATCACATTGCAAACATGGCATGAAAACAACTACTAACAGCAGTTACTACTAACAGCAGTTTATAACAAGTAGCACTCTTGCAACATATATTTAAGCATCTAGATGACCTCAAACATGCATGGCACAAAAGA
This sequence comes from Secale cereale, assembly GCA_902687465.1. Classification (NCBI taxonomy): domain Eukaryota; kingdom Viridiplantae; phylum Streptophyta; class Magnoliopsida; order Poales; family Poaceae; genus Secale; species Secale cereale. Next base: position 703,194,451 of record LR738711.1, on the reverse strand, counting down.
ACAAAACGTAGTACAAGTCACCACGATCATTTTGACATATCATTTGCTCAAATCGGACATGCACACAAAAAGTTATCATCAAAACAATACAGCATCATAAACTAAAATCTAACAGGGACTTGGTGAAAAAAACAACCTCAGTCCACGGTCAAAGCGGGGTCAACGGCGGCTGACGGACCGGGCCGGATCGGCTAACGGGCTGACGGGCTGACGGGCCCGCGGCGGAGCGGATCGGGCGGCTACCGGGCCGCCGATCTGGCCCGTTAGGTCTCCCTCGAACGGATCGGGCGGCCAGCTCCCCCGATCTCCCCGAGCAGCGGCGTGGCCTGGCGATCCTGAGCGGCGGCTGGAGGCGGATCGGCGCCGGGGGTAGCCAGGGCGGTGGCGGAGGAGAGCCCCGGCCGGCGGCGCAGGGGACCCGGGCGGCGGTGGCCGGAGACCGGTGGCCGCAGGCGAGGTGAGGGCGCCGGCGGGAGGCCCTCTGGCGGCGGGGCGAGGTGGCGAGGAGCGCAGCCGGCGGGGAAGAAGGGTATCCGGTGGCGAGGGCGGCGCGGAGGAGCTCCGGCCGGAGTGGAGGAAGAAGGCCGGAGGAAGGAGATGACGCGGCTCGGCGCGGGCCCACGCGGCAGGAAGCACAGCGGCGGTCTTCAGAAGCACAGACGATGAACTGTGGAAGCACGCTCGTTGGGACGTCGGAAGCACGGCGGCTCAACGGTGGAAGCACCGCGCTTCAACGGTGGAAGCACCGGCGGCGCACTGTGGAAGCATTAGGGTTTCTGGACGCAAATTTTGGGGGAGGTGGACGTTTATATAGGCACAAGGAGCTAGGGTTGTCCAAATGAGGTGAGGTTTTCGGCCACGCGATCACAATTGGATGGCCTAGATCAAGGGAGGGGTTTGGGTTGGTTTGGTGGGCTGTTGGAGGGGTGTCTTGGGCCTCAAAGAGGAGGTACTTTCAGCCCACGAGAATAACTGTTGGAGCATCAAACGAACTCCAAACGCGACGAGATTTGACAAGCGGGTTACACACAACAAAACAACATCGCACGACAAGTCTCACACCAAACCGGAAACGTTACACGGCCAAACACCAAAGTAGGCCTCGGGGATGCCACGGACACGTGAGAGAGCTCCGGAACTCGAAACGGACAACGGGAAGGAACGAGTGGGACCGGATGCAAACGACAACACAAAAGCAATGCGATGCACATGACTACATGATATGGATGAATGCCACACACGCACACAACAAAACGACGAAAACCCGAAAGACGAAGAACCCGGAATGGAATAGATGGAGCCAATATATATATATTGCCCAAAAGGGAAAGTATTACATCCGGGGCATTACAAACTCTCCTCCACTACAAAAAGATCTCGTCCCGATATCTAGGACTAGAAGAAGGAAGGGTACTCGGAACGAAGGTGATCTTCTCGTTCCCACGTAGCTTCTCGGTCGGTATGGTGTGACCACTTGACTTTCAAGAATTTGATGGACTTGTTGCGGGTCTTGCGCTCGGTTTCTTCGAGAATAGCAACGGGATGCTCTCGGTAAGACAAGTCTTGTTGAAGATCAATCTCCTCAAACGGAGTGGTGCGTTCAGGTGTCTTGAAGCACTTGCGGAGTTGAGACACATGAAACACATCATGAACATTGGCGAAGTTGGAAGGGAGCTCAAGTTGATAGGCTAGAGCGCCTCTTTTGCCAAGGATCTTTAAAGGTCCGACGTATCTAGGAGCAAGCTTTCCTTTGATACCGAATCTTTGGGTGCCTTTCATAGGAGAAACACGGAGATAGACATGATCCCCTTAGATAACTAAGGAATTTTCTAGACTCAACTTCGACCAGTTTTGCTTGGTAATCCTACAGGAAGTCAGGCTCTGATACCAAAACTGTCGGGACCCCGATCCTAAGTCACACCGGTCTAGCATGTAACACACCATATCACTTTGCGGCCTCACGCACGTATACCCACGGGTGCCACCTTACCTGGCCCGGGAACGTTTGTGTATTTTGGCTCACGTATATGATAGTGTCGCTAGCATCCATATGACAGAGAACCCAGGCCGACATGACCAGTTATAAACCAAAAGTGGTACTAAATTACAGAGACAGGCATACATGACCCAGCAACGAACGTGTCGGTCATCAACGTATGAACCCAAGTCGTAGCAAGCTACAAGGACTTAAGGAACAACGCGTGACATTTCCCCTAAGGGACAGACACAGGAACGAAGAAGGACACATGCCGGTCAGCCTAAGTGTTCCGGAGCGGTAGCAAGCTATCAAGGCTTAGTGGAAGCACTAGGAGACATTTCCCTGTAAGATAGGCTACCAAGGGTAAACAACTAGGTGTCGGATCCCACACATACCAAGCATTTTAATAACATACACACAATATGCTCAATATGTGCAAATACAACATGGCATCACAACAAGACTCTAGGAAACAAAGTATTTATTCAATAGGCTCCGAGGAGCTAGATATTACAAACATGGGTCTCATGACCCAACATTCAAAGCATACAAGCAACAAGCGGAAGCATAACATGTCTGAGTACAGACATCTACAAATGAAAAAGGCTGAAGAGCTTGACTATCTCCAACACTCGTCCAAGATCGTAGCTGAGGTAACAAGCTACTTGTCGAAGTCCAAGCGGAACTACTAGAGAGACAGAAGTCTCATCTTCAAAACATAAATTAAGCAAACATGAGTACAAAGGTACTCAGCAAGACTTACATCAGATCCTATCATACATGCATTTGTATCAAGAAGGCATAGTGGGGTTTAATTGCATCAAGCCAGCTTTGACTCAGTGGCTATCCTGTACTACGATTGCTGGTAACTTTTTGAGGTGGCGCACACGAGTCCACTAATCACCACCAAATACACCACTATGGATTCATCCCTGTCTCCCTACGAGAAGGCCATCCAAAGCACTCACACTTGTCTTGATTATTTTAGGGTATCCACTTTCAGTTGTCTATGTACCACGTAAGCATCCAAGAAGTCCATAACCGTGGACTAGGCTATTTGAATAGATCATGATAAACCCTGTAGGGGTGTACTTCTTCACACACGCTCTCGTCACTTACCGCCATGTACACGACGTGTATCTCGGCAACCTTCAAGCGGAAGCCTGGCGAGGGTGTCGGCCACGACCCGACTAACCACATAAGACTCTAGTCCAGGTTTATCACCTATTCGGGTTCCATCCGCAAGGGAGTCCGGCCGAGGTTTCCATCACGGCCCCAAACGATGTGTACAGGGTTCCCGAGCCCACCATCCGGGTGCCACTCGGTACACCGGGCCACGTGTGCCTAGTCTGTCCCAAGCCCACCCTGCCGGGTGCCACATGGTAGAGAAATAACACTACCTACAAACACCATAAACTAATTGCGACTCCTGGACAGAGACCAAGTTGATTAATAAGTCGAGAGGGGCACTTAAGCATTCCAATGTGTGGTAGTAGCTAGTCATTGGACAACATACACAGAACTCAGTGCTTAAGGACGGTTCCAGTGAGACAACCCACCATGTACTCCTACATGGCCTCTCACCGCTACCTTTACCAAATCGTGTTCACACACTTAACGCTCAGCATCAGAACATATCACTGCACTCCAATTCATTCCCAATGAATCAGACCTGACACACTCTAAGCAATAGCAAGCAAGGCATGGTAAGATCACAACATGGCTTCAATCAACTCCTACACATGCTAGTGGGTTTCAACTATTTACTGTGGCAATGACAGGTCATGCAGAGGAATGGGTTCAACTACCGCAGCATCAAGTAGCAGTTGAATCGTTGTTGCCCTAATGCAATAACAGAGAGCAGGAGCGAGGGAGTAGGATTGTATCGGAATGAAAAAAGGGGTTTTGCTTGCCTGGTATAACAACATGTAGAGCACTGCTCCTCTGACAGGTACTCTGGAACGGTCTCCGGAGCAGGACCTATCGAGAAGAACGGTGCCGACAATCAAACACAAGCATATGCAACAATATGATGCATGAATATGGCATGAAGGTATGATGTTGTTTGAGCTAATGCAGCTAGCATTTTATTTGGTTGAAATAAGCATTTATGTGTTTTCATATAAACAGTGGGTATAACTTCATTTATCATGCATGAAAATGGTACAGATGGATAGATTGAATTTTTCTGATAATTTTTCATATATAAATTATTTCATTCTGAGTTACGGTTGAATTTGTGTGATTTTTTGAAGTTTAAACAATTTTTTGGATTTTCCTAAACAAAACAATTCCAAAAAATTGTTTATTGCCTCAGCATGACCAAAGCATGACGTCAGCAGGTCAACCAGGCTGACCAGAGTCAAACCTGACAGTGGGGTCCACTGGTCAGTGACTCAGTTAATTAACTGAGTTAATTAACACTAAAGCTAATCCTAACAAAAAAACAGCAAGGCTGGGCCCACATGTTAGTGGCTCCACTTAATTAACTAAACTAATTAACTAACACTAATTTGGTCAACTAACTAGGGGGGGGGCCACCTATCACTGACCCAAGGGGTCAAATCCTTGGTGAACCCCCGGCTAACACGCCGGCGTTTAGCCGACGGCGGCAGCAAACGCGGCGGAGGGCGTCGGGATTGGGCCCCCGGCGTCCAAATGGACCGCCGAGGCCATCTGCGGGCTGCGGAGGCTCGTCCGCATCCATTTACACCAACGGGAGGTTGCGGGGGCGCTGGAGCTGGCCGGAACGAAGCTCGCGGCGGCGGGCCTCGTCGGAAACGGCGCTACGGGGCATGGGGAGGCCAGCCGAGGGGCTCTACGGCCTCCTGGCGGTGTGGCAAACACGGAGACGCGCCAAGTTGCAAGCCGCGGTGGCTCTGGCCACGGCGGAGAGGAAACACGGCGGCGCAACCGCTCGGGTCCGGTGGGTGGAATGGCTACGGCGTGAGAATGGTGAAACGTAGGGCGGGGTTCGAGGAAGAGGCTCACGGCGATCACAACGGTGCAGGCGGAGAGCTCGGAGGAGGGCCGGAGCGAGCAGGGCGGCGGAGGGGATCTCCGGCAGCCGGCGATGAAGAAGATGGTGGTGGCAGCTCCTCAGGGCGTCCGATGACGCGTGGCTCGACGTAGAGGACGGGGACGAGGTGGCGGAGCTCTCGGGCACTTTGGCTGGGCGTGGGGTAGCCTGTGGCCACGGCAGCGGCGACCGGCGGCGACGGTGGCGCTCGGGTCCGAGCGAGAGAGGGAGATAGAGGAGGGGAGAGGCGACGAGAGAGGGCCAGAGAGGTCTGGGGAGGTGCGTGGCAACGACCAAAAGCAGCCAGGCGTCGAGGGAGAGGAGCAGGCAGGCAGGAGGTGGCGCGGCACGGCGGTGCACGCGTCGGGCACGCGCACGTCCTCCTGGCGGGAGGAAGACGACAGGGGAGGGGGAACAGGTGGCTGGGCTGGCCAACTGGGCCGGCCAGGCCGCACAGTGCTGGGTCAGCACAAGTAAGGTTTTCTTTCCCCTTTTTTGTTTTCTTTTCTATTTCTGACATTTGTTTGATTTAACTAAATCATTTAAAAACTTCTAACATTTTTTTTGTAGGGACTATAAGGAGTATTCCAAAGCCCCACACAAAATCCATAATTATTGGACATATATTAAAAATATAATAAATATATATCCAATGCAAATAGTTATTGCATTAATTCCAAATGCCCCAAATAAATATTTATGAGCTCTTAAAAATATTGGTTTGATTTTTTATCCCTGACCAATATTTTCAGAGAGCAACATGAACATTTTCTTGGACCTTTTAGGAGCAATTTTTATCTGGGTCATTTTCATAAATATTTCTGAGGCTTTCACATGTCCTCAATTCAAATTCATTTGAATTTTAAACATGATGCAAACATCAAGACTAGCCTAGTGCATACCAGAACTAGGGTTGTGACATTGCATTACTCCGTTTCTCCACGAACTTAATACACTAGATGCATGCTCGATAGCGGTCGATGTGTGGAGTAATAGTAGTAGATGCAAGCAGGAGTCGGTCTACTAATTTTGGACATGATGCCTATATAATGATCATTGCCTGGATATCGTCATGATTATTTGAAGTTCTATCAATTGCCCAACAATAATTTTTCCCACCGTTTGCTATTTTCTCGAGAGAAGCCACTAGTGAAATCTATGGCCCCCGGGTCTCTTTCTCATATTATTTGCCTTTGCGGACTGTTTTCCTTTGCTTTTCTTTTCAGATCTACTAAACCAAAAACCCAAAAATACCTTGCTGCAATTTATCTTATTTGGCGTTACCCGAAAGGGGTTCACAACCACTTTTACACGTCGGGTTGTGATTATTTGTTATTTGTGTGCAGGTGTTGTTTACGTTGTGTTGCTTGGTTCTCCTACTGGTTCGATAACCTTGGATTCATCACTGAGGGAAATACCTATCGCTGCTATACTGCATCATCCCTTCCTCTTTGGGGAAAAACCGACGTAGTCCTAGCAGTCATCAGCTCACTGCCCGTCTTCGCGTTGAGTTTGCCATCAAGGACTTGGGTCCTTTTCACTACTTCCTCGATGTTGAGGTGGTACGTCGTTCGATGGCTTCTTTCTTCACCAGTGGAAGTAGGCTCATGAGCTCCTAGATCGCGCTGGCATGCTTAATTGCAAGCCTGCTGCCACACCTATTGATACAAAGGGCACACTCTCTACCACTGATGGTTCCCCTGCTTTGGATGCTGCCTTTTACCGGTCTATTGTTGGGGATCTTCAGTACCTGAAAGCACAAGTGCTCCCTGGGTGATTTTGGTAATTAACATCAACATATCTCTTGTTGGACTAATACTTTTACCTAGTATATTTCAGATGAGTTCAACAGTGGAGTGGAATGGACAAGAGGATGTGGAACCCCTTCAAGATGCTAAGGACAGAAGATTGGCAAAAGCTCAAAGCTTGGGACTCTACATTTTCTATTTCAGTGATCCAAGATCACATTGAGTCCATAGGAAAACCAATACTATTAAAAGGGGATGAGGTGTTGCTTAATGGCTTGCTTGCTCAGAGTGCTTAGTGATATGCTCCAAAACCCTCAACCACTTTCTCATTCCACATATGTCCTAAACCTAAAGTCAAACTCAGCCCCACCGATTCGATATATCCGGCGCCGATCTATCTCGCGCCACCGAATTCACTTGACACAGCCACTCCCAAAACCCTAATCAGTTCAGTCTCACCGATAGGGATCTCGGTCTCACCGAGATGGGAATGCCAACTCTCGGTTTCCTATTTGAAACATTTCGGTCTAACCGAGATGTGAGAATCGGTCTCATCGAGTTAGCATTGCAAACTCTCTGTTGCCTCTTCGTAACGTTTCGGTGTCACCGAAATGAGTGAATCGGTCCCACCGAGTTTGCCTGACCAACCCTCTGTGTGCCTATTAAAAAATCGGTCTCATTGAGTTGATGTGATCGGTCTCACCGATATTACGTTATGCCCTAACTTAAATGAAATTGGTCCCATCGAGTTGACCAAGTCAGTCCCATCGAAAAGCCTAACGTTCAAATTTTAAACTGAATCGGTCCGATCGAGTTTCATGCTTCGGTCCCACCGAGTTTGGTGATTTGTGTCTAACGGCTAGATTTTTTGTGCAGGCTATATATACCCCTCCACCCCCTCTTCATTCGTGGAGAGAGCCATCAGAACAAGCCTACACTTCCATTAATCATTTTCTCAGAGAGAACCACCTACTCAAGTGTTGAGATCAAGATATTCCATTCCTACCACATAAATCTTGTTCTCTAGCCTTCCCCAAGTTGCTTTCCACTCAATCTCTTCTTCCACCATATCCAAATCTGTGAGGAGCTATTTGAGTGTTCGGGAGACTGTCATTTGAAGCATTTGAGCAGGGAGTTTGTTATCAACACACCGTCTATTACCTTTTGGAGAGTGGTGTCTCCTAGATTGGTTAGGTGTCACCTGGGGGCCTCCGACAAGATTGTGGAATTGAATCCAGGAGTTTGTAAGGGCAAGGAGATCGCCTACTTCGTGAAGATCTACCGGAGTGAGGAAAGTCCTTCGTGGGCGATGTCCATGGTGGGATAGACAAGGTTTCTTCTTCGTGGACCCTTTGTGGGTGGAGCCCTCCGTGGACTCGCACAGCCATTAACCTTTGTGGGTTTAAGTCTACATCAACGTGGATGTACGATAGCAGCACCTATCGGAACAACGCCAAAAACATCCGTGTCTCCAATTGCGTTTGCACACTCCAATCCCATCCCTTTACTTTCTTGCAAATTGCATGCTTTACTTTCCGCTGCTCATACACTCTTGGCATGCTTGCTTGAATGTATTGTGAATGTTTGAAATTGTGATAAAAACTCTACCTCAACTCTAAGATTATAAAAACTGCTACTTTTCTTGTTGAGTGTCTAATCACCCCCCTTCTAGACACCTCTTCTTCGATCCTCTCAATCGGTATCAGAGATTTGGTCTCCATTGCTTTGGTTTAATCACCATTGGAGGAAGATGGATGAGTCTATGATCAGGAGTATTAAACGTAGAGTGCATATGCTTGATGGAGAATTTTGTAAGGAATGGAAAAATGAAATGCTTGAGATCTTCAATGAATATCAGTTGAACAAGTATATTTTTAGTACTTGTGTGCCCCCTATTGATGCTTCGAATCCTACTACAAATGAGAAACTTGACATGATTCGAAATCTTAGAACTTTTGATCTTATCACTAGAGGATAGCCTAGAAACTTGCTTGTATGTTTGCCAACTTTTGAATGTGCTTACACTATGTGGAGATTCCTTGAGGAATGATTTCCAGACTACTCTTTGAAAAATCTAGATGTGATCCTTCAAAACTCCATTGCTTTAAATAAGATGAACTCTAGTGATCCCAAATTTTATGAATGTTTATTTGAACTTCGTGACCTTATGCGTTCCAAGGGAGATATAGGAATCATTAGTAATATCATCTCAGAAGTCACTAGAATTCATAAAGATGAACATTGTGATGATCACATAACTAATGAATTACTCTCTCTAGGTGTTGATCTATCTCAAGACAATGTTGAACATGGTTATTATGACGAGGATGATGATAGTGACTTTGACCTTGATGAACAAATGAGACATTTTGGTCTTATGGCTAATCTTCGTGGTTACGCAGCCGGAGGAAAGGAATGGGTGCTTGATAGTGGATGCACGGATCATATGACCGAAGATAAGGACATGTTTGATGAGCTTGCTTGAAATGATGGTCCACGAAAGTATGTTACCTTTGGTGACAACTCCAAGGGTAAAGTTGTTGGCCTTGGTAAGGTGGCCATATCCAACGATAGCTCAATCAAGAATGTCATGCTTGCAGAATCTCTCGGATATAATCTTCTCTCTATGTCTAGATTAACTGATTTCGGTTTAAATGTGCTATTCACTCATGTTGATTGCCAAGTCTTTTGTAGAGATAATCATAATATGGTCTTTACCGGCATTCGTAGAGGTGACCTATACATTGTTGACTTCACTAAGAAATCCCAATCTCGCACTTGTTTTATTGCTAAATCTTCTAAAGGTTGGTTGTGGCATAGAAGGTTAGGTCATGTCGGCATGAGAAATCTTGATAAGCTTATTAAAGGTGATCATATCATTGGTGTTAAAGATGTTATATTTGACAAAGATAGACTTTGTAGTGCTTGTCAAGCAGGAAAACAAGTTGGAGGAAATCATCCTGTGAAGAACATCATGACTACAAGAAGACCACTAGAGCTACTTCACATGGATCTTTTTGGTCCCAATGCTTACAAGAGTCTCGGTGGTAACTCTTTTGGATTAGTCATTGTTGATGATTTTTCAAGATTTACATGGGTGTTCTTTCTTGAGGATAAATCGCAGGTCCAAAAGATCTTCAAAAACTTCGCTAGGAAGGCCCAAAATCAATTTGAAGTGAAGATCAAGAAGGTTCGCAGCGACAACGGAACGGAGTTCAGGAACGCCAATGTGGATACCTTTCTTGACGAAGAAGGGATTTCACATGAGTTCTTGGCTACGTACACACCTCAACAAAATGGAGTTGTTGAGAGGAAGAACCGGACACTCATCGAAATGGCGAGAACGATGCTTGACGAGTACAAGATGCCAAGACACTTCTGGGCAGAAGCAATTGAGACAGCTTGTCATGCTACAAATTGTCTATATCTTCACAAACTTCTCGGCAAGACGGCATACGAGCTTCTCACAGGTAACAAACCCCAAGTTGGATACTTTCGAGTATTTGGCTCAAAGTGCTACATTCTTGACAAGCATCATCGTTCAAAATTTGCCCCTAAATCTCATGAAGGTTTTCTACTCGGTTATGGCTCAAACTCTCACACTTACCGTGTCTACAACAATTTCACTCGAAAGGTTGAAGAGACGGTAGATGTGAAGTTTGATGAATCTAACAGCTCGCAAGTAGAGCAATTGCCAATTGATGTAGGAGACAAAGACCCTTCGGAGGAAATACAAGACTTGTCTATTGGCAAGATTCGCCCAACGGAGGTGAAGGAGAATACTTCATCCATTCAAGTGGAAGCCTCATCTTCACGACAGGGTGAACCACAAGTTGAATTGGAGGCATCCACAAGTGGGACAACGCCATGATGAAGGAAACAAGGAGGTGCTTCAAGATGAACCTCATCGACCTCCTTCTCAACCTCCACAAGGGAACAACAACACCAACAACAATGAAGATGGACAAGAAGAAGAAGATGATGAAGAGGATGTTCCACCCCAACCCAAGCAAAATCTTTCACGAGTTAGAGCAAGAATTTCTAGAGATCATCCCGTAGAGCAAATCTATGATGATATCCAAACCGGGAGAATCACTCGCTCTAAATCTCGCCTAGCTAACTTTTGTGAACATTACTCTTTCATATCTAACTATCGTGGTTCTAATTCTGACAGTATGAGTAGGGGGTACGTAAGAGGAGGCAAGGTCCTAGCTACGGTGAGATTGTACGCAAGATGTTTACGAGTTCAGGCCCTTCTCGGAGGAAGTAAAAGCCCTACGTCTCGGTGCCCTGAGGCGGTCGACTGGAATGTATATGGGTGTTTGAATTACAGGGGGTGCGAAGCCTTGTACTCGAGGAGGGGGTGGCTTATATAGAGTGCACCAGGACCCCAGCCATCCCTGATGAGGTTACAGACCTAGGGTAGGGTCATAAGCCTGACCAAGGTACCCCACCCAAGGTCACTATCCTGGAAGATCAAAAGACAAGACCCACAACAATGGAAACAGTCGACTGAGACAGTCCAAGAGGACGCTTCACTCGACTGACTCATGTACGCAGGACGACTCAACTCCACTCGACCGTACCAAGCACTCGACCTCCGAAGGATAAGCGCTTCTTGGAACAGCAGCGGTCCTATATTTACTCACTGTAGTAAACCCCTTAATTACCCTTTACTGCAGGCGTTATCAGTAACGCCTGCCTTAATGTATCTTTAAGCCCTTGGTAACGTGGAGCATGGCTGGGGTCCTGGCATACTATATAAGCCACCCCCCTCCTCCAGAACAAGGGTTGGCACCTCTGTAACACATTCATACACACATCAATCGACCACGCCTCCGGGCATCGAGACGTAGGGCTTTTACTACCTCCGAGAAGGGCCTGAACTCGTAAAACACTATGTGCACAACCTCGCCATAGCTAGAACCTTGCCTCTCCATTCGTACCCCTACCCTCACTGTCAGACTTAGAACCACGATAGTTGGCGCCTACCGTGGGGCAAGGCGTCTTAGCGACATTTGGTGAAGTTGCAATCCATTCCCCGACCACTTTCATCATGGTGTCGGGCGGCGCTTTGGCATCGGGCCACGAGATCCGGCTCGGCGCACTGGTCTTCGTCGCCGACGACTCCGCGTGGCTTCAGGAAGCCCCGCTCGACGTTGAGGCTCTACCCGCCCGCGGAGCCATGCACTTTCATGCCGGAGTCGGCGGCGTCCTCCTTCTACAGCCCTCGACCCGATACTCGTCGGCCACTATCCCCGATGGACGCCGCCGTAAGCGATCCGGTCGTTCACGGCTCCAGCGGTGGGTGAAACATGCGGTGGCCCGTCAAACGGCCACCCCACAAGTCGCGGCCATTGAGCCCGACGGTTACCTTTACGGGCCGGCCGATCAGTCGGCCGGGCTCGAAGATTCCGTTTCCGAGTGCGGAAGCAGCGACCCCACGGCGGAAATCCTCATGGTCGATCTGTGCCGCAGCCCGCCAGGTTTTCCTCGCGGGGAGAACGGCGGCAGCAGTGGCGATCGGGCGCACGATAACAACGGTTACGTCCCTCAGCCCCTCACCTCCGAGCAAAGAGCTAAGCTTTGTCGCCGCAACGGAGATGCGCTCTTCACCCCCATCGTGGGAGATTCCCCAGAAGCTTTGGCCCTCGAAGCCACGCGCGTGGCCATCTTGGCCGAGCGCGCGCCCCTGGAAAACATACAACGTTCACTCGACGAACAGGCCCACCGACTAGCCCCCGAGTCCAGTCGATGGCCGTGGCAATCACGTCAGCGTGAGACTCAGGTGTTCTGCACACCAGTCCAAAACCTCGAAGCCGCGGCTCGTATCGCGGAGTCGATTCAGCCCTCCCAGTCAGAAGCTGGAAGAGGTCTTCAGCAGATCCGAGCTTTGCTCCGAACGGCTGAAGAGCAAAACGCGGCTGTCTCTCAGTCGCGCAACATGATTCACAGCAGATCGGTGGCTGCAGACACCATATGGTCGGCCCACAGTCCAAGATCGCCCCTGAGGCGTGAGGAACGTGGTCCGCGGCATGACCGGCTCCTGGGTCGGAATGGCGAGCCACTCGACCGTCGACACGGACGCAACGACCGCCGTCGAGCGCCTACCCCTCCTCCGGGGAGTGGGTCACACTCGCCCCCGCGGCACGTGGGCAGGCGCCTGCGAGACGACGAGCGTAGGATTCCCCCGGATCCCCGGCGGCCGGGCTTTGACGCGAGGTCCATCCTTGTGCAGGGCCGGGTCGACCGTAACCGGGCATCCAGGGACGAGCGAGGCGGAGACCAACCCTCCGGCAGCCGAGCGCCGGCTTCCGGGCCCGAGTGCTTCTGTAGCGCAATCAGGGCCGCGGAGATCCCCCCGAACTTCAGGCTGGCGGCCGGAGTAAGCAAATTCACTGGTGAGTCGAAGCCGGACACGTGGCTAGAAGACTACCGAGTGGCCGTGCAGATCGGAGGGGGCAACGACGACGTGGCCATGAAACATCTCCCTTTGATGCTGGGAGGCTCCGCTCGGGCGTGGCTCAACCAGTTAGCCCCCAGGAGCATATACAGTTGGGAAGAGCTCACTCGGGTGTTCGTCCGGACCTTCGAAGGCACCTGCAAGCGACCTGCAGGGCTCGCAGAGCTTCAGCACTGCACGCAGAAGCCGAGTGAAACCTTGAGGGACTACATTCAGCGGTGGACCACTCTGCATCACATGGTGGAAAACGTTTCCGAGCACCAGGTTGTGTGCGCTTTAAAGGAAGGCGTGCGCAATCGAGAGTTAAATCTGAAGTTTGGGCGAACAGGCGACATGTCCCTGTCGCGAATGATGGAAATTGCCAGTCGGTACGCCAATGGCGAGGAGGCCGATTGGCTCCGTAGCGGCAAGAAACCAGTCGGGCAGGACGACCAAAATCACAATCGGAAGAACAAGCGTAAGGCCGACCCATCTGCTCAGGGAGAGGCCGCGGTGGTCAACCAAGGGAAAGGCAAAGGAAAGCCCAAAGGCTCCTGGGCCCCCAAGAAAGGAAAGGGTCAGGCTGGAGATGATATGCTCGACCAGCCGTGTCCCATACACACAAAGAAGGATGAAGAGGGAAACTTGGTGTATCCCAAGCACACCACTCGACAGTGTCGACTCTTGATCCAGAGTTTCAGAAGGACCAGTCTACTGAGAAAGAGGAAGAATTAGAAGAGTCCGAAGATAAGGAAGGGGACGGAGGATACCCCCGCATCAACTCCACCTTGGTGATTTTCGCAGACGTCGAGAGCAAGAGTCGACTGAAGATCATCAACAGAGAAGTGAACATGGTTGCTCCAGTGACCCCCACATTCCTGAAATGGTCGAAGACCCCCATCACATTTGACCAGTCCAATCATCCAGCGCATATCACCACCCCTGGGCGGCAGGCATTAGTGGTCGACCCAGTGGTTGAAGGCACTCGCCTGACCAGAGTTCTTATGGATGGAGGCAGTGGCTTGAATATCCTGTATGCAGCAACCCTCCGGGATATGGGCATTCCGATGTCCAAGCTAAGGGAAAGTAACATGAGGTTCCATGGGGTAATCCCCGGGAAGAAGGCCGACTCACTTGGTCAGATCTCACTCGACGTCGTCTTTGGTGAGTCCAAGAACTATCGAAAGGAGAAGCTGACGTTCGAAGTGGTGGACTTTAACAGCGCCTATCACGCCATCCTGGGTAGGCCAGCCTACGCCAGGTTCATGGCTCGACCATGTTACGTCTACCTCAAGTTGAAGATGCCGGGGCCCAATGGTGTCATAACCATCACTGGGAACCGGCAGAAAGCGGAAGAATGCTTCCAGAAAGGCTCGAAGATCACCGACGAGCAGATGGCAGCAGTAGAGATGGAGGAGTACCAGAAGCAAGTGGATCCAGGCGACCTGCTAAGGGCAAAGAAGCCGGCTTCCGAGTCAGCTTTTCAGTCGGCCGGGGACACAAAACCTGTACACATCCACCCCACCGACCCCAACGCAGCACCGACCCACATTTCCACCACCCTCGACAGCAAATAGGAAGAAGCGCTCATCCAGTTCCTCCGTGAGAACTGGGACATCTTCGCATGGAAACCATCAGACATGCCGGGTGTGCCCAGGAGGCTGGCTGAGCACCATTTGCGAGTCGACCCGAAGGTGAAACCTGTGAAGGAACATCTCCGTCGATCCGCTGCGGAGAAGCGAAAGGCGATTGGCGAAGAAGTGGCTCGACTCCTAGCAGCAGAGTTCATCCGCGAGATATACCACTCCGAGTGGCTCGCCAACGTCGTCATGGTCCCCAAGAAGGACAAGTCTCTCCGCATGTGCATCGATTTCAAGCACATCAATCGGGCCTGCCCGAAAGATCATTTTCCTCTGCCCCGCATCGATCAAATAGTCGACTCGACTGCGGGATGTGAGCGTTTGTCCTTTCTAGACGCATATTCCGGATACCATCAGATCCGTCTGTATGGGACCGATGAAATAAAGACAGCTTTCATCACCCCTTTCGGGTGTTTTTGCTATGTCACCATGCCTTTCGGCCTCAAAAATGCCGGCGCCACCTTCATGCGCATGATCCAGAAGTTCTTAATAAAGCAAATCAGTCGGAACGTCGAGGCGTACATGGATGACATCGTGGTCAAGTCACGGAAAGGTTCCGACCTACTAACTGACCTCACTGAGACATTCGCGAACCTCAGAAGCTACGATATCAAGCTCAACCCGTCAAAGTGTACATTCGGAGTTCCTGGTGGCAAGTTGCTCGGTTTCCTCGTTTCCGAACGAGGAATCGACGCCAACCTAGAGAAGGTCGGCGCCATCCTCCGAATGAAACGCCCCGAGCGTATACACGACGTCCAGAAGCTTACTAGTTGCTTGGCCGCATTGAGTCGATTCATTTCTCGTCCTGGGGAGAAGGCACTGCCTCTCTACCGACTCATGAAGAAATCCGACAAGTTCGAGTGGAATCCCGAAGCCGAAGCAGCGTTTGAGGAACTCAAAGCCCTGCTGTCCACCCAGCCGGTGCTCGCTGCCCCAGTCAGCGGAGAGCCTCTTCTGTTGTACATTGCTGCCACCAGACAAGTCGTCAGTACTGTACTCACGGTCGAGCGGGAAGAAGAGGGCAAGGCATACAAGGTCCAACGCCCAGTCTATTACATATCCGAAGTTTTGACTCCCTCCAAGCAAAGGTATCCACATTACCAAAAGCTTGTGTACGGGATTTACTTGACTGCAAAAAAGGTTGCCCATTATTTCTCGGATCATTCAATCTCAGTCGTCAGCGACGCCCCATTATCAGAGATACTAAACAACCGAGATGCAACCGGTCGAGTGGCAAAATGGGAGATTGAACTTCTTCCGTTAGATATCAAGTTCGAAGCGGAGAAAGCCATCAAGTCTCAGGCCATAGCGGATTTTGTGGCTGAGTGGATAGAACAGGAGCTTCCGACTCAAGTCCAGTCGGACCATTGGACTATGTTCTTCGATGGGTCCAAAATGCTGAACGGATCCGGTGCAGGCGTGGTCCTGATCTCTCCCATGGGCGACAAGCTCAGCTACGTCCTTCAGATCCATTTTGATTCATCAAACAACGAGGCCGAATATGAAGCACTTTTGTATGGGTTGCGTATGGCCATCTCACTTGGCGTTCGTCGCCTGATGGTCTACGGCGACTCCGACCTAGTGGTGAACCAAGTGATGAAAGAATGGGACGTCAGGAGCCCGGCAATGACCAGTTACTGCAGTGCAGTGCAGAAGCTTGAAAAGAAGTTCGAAGGCTTAGAGCTCCATCATGTGCCCAGAGCAAACAATCAGCTAGCCGACGACCTCGCAAAAATTGGGTCGACTCAGAGGCCTATACCCAAGAATATGTTCCTGGAGCATCTGCACACCTGATGGCTTCTCGCCCCTCGTTGGTTACCCCAAGTGGAAGGTTTGCGATGCAGTGTAGCGGAAGTTTTCCCTTGGCAAAGATACCAAGGATCGATTTCCCTGAGACTCCCAGTTTCAACAAGAAGGTGTCAACTGCTAACGGCGCCAGATATTAGCAATCAACATGGACCTGCACACAGATACAAATAACTTTGCTCCCAACGAGTACAGAGAGGTTGTCAATCCCTCCGGCCTTGTCGTTTACAAAGGATCAAACGCAAGTGATAATAGTGATAGGTAATGCTGCAAATAGTAAGTAAAAGCGGAAACTAAATAGCGGATGTGATCAATGATGGTAATATGGACCGGGGTCCCATGATGTTCACTAGTGATGTCTCTCTCCCAAAAGACGATAAAACAGCCATGTGAGGTAAACGAATTACAGCTGGGCAATTGCCATAATTATGTGCGCAAACCAATGCTAACTATGTTGCAAGAAAGGTAGAGGTTCAAAGCATGGGTGGTACGCCAAGGCAAGTAGACCGAAATCCATCTGCATCTACTACTAATCATCCACCTTGAGATATCTATCCAGAACATCTCGCTGGTATTAAGTTGCGAGTCCCACCCATAGTGTAAACTCAAAGCAACAGACAACTGCATTAAAAGAACTTTGCGTAAAGTAAACAATCCTTGCACCCGCGGGCACAAGCACCGTTGTTTTCCCCCTTGTGGCAACAGCACATCCCCTAGACTCATGTTTCTGTCACTCAAGTTAGTCATCGAGGGGCATGAACCCACAATCGAGCATAACGTTCCCTCTTGGAGTCACTACCTACTACTCGGCCAAAGCAATAAATAGCAACGGAGAACATGCAAGAATTACTTACGAACATAAATATAAAAGAGGTAAATCAAATATATTACTCAAACACAATCTGAACATAATCTCACAATCCATCGGATCCCAGCAAACTCATCATAGCAATAGCATAAGGATTACATATGTACCTCGATCATGTAGGGCAGCTCACGAGGTCTAATTAGTGAAGCACAAGAAGGGGAGGAGAACATCACATAGCTACTGGTCATGGACCCATGGTCCAAGGGAGACTACTCACAACTCATCCGGGAGGCGTCCATGGTGGTGGAGAGGCTCCCGGTGGTGATCCTCCCCTCCGGCAGGGTGCCGGGAAGAGTTCTCCTGGTGCTCCAGCAAACTCATCATAGCAATAGCATAAGGATTACATATGTACCTCGATCATGTAGGGCAGCTCACGAGGTCTAATTAGTGAAGCACAAGAAGGGGAGGAGAACATCACATAGCTACTGGTCATGGACCCATGGTCCAAGGGAGACTACTCACAACTCATCCGGGAGGCGTCCATGGTGGTGGAGAGGCTCCCGGTGGTGATCCTCCCCTCCGGCAGGGTGCCGGGAAGAGTTCTCCTGGTGCTCCCGATCTTGGAAGCGCGGCGGCGGCGGAACAAAGATGAGATCGCAAAAAAGGGTTCCCGTCTCGAGGGTTTCGGGACGCGTGTTAAATATATGCCAAAGGGGGGCATCAGCGGAGGCCTGGGGGGCCCAGGCGCCCCCCGACGCGGCCAGGGGGGGCCGCGCCACCAGGGCGCCTGGAGCCCTGGTGGCCCCCCTCCGGCTCTACTTTGGCTGCCGGGAAGCTTCTGGAACGCTGATTTTTTATATAATTTTTCCGGGATTTTTCTGGCAGTTTTCGTGATGGGAAAACCTAAAATACAAAAACAGCAGAAAACAGAAACTGGCACTGGGGTGCACTGAGTTAATAGGTTAGTCCAAATATGATCAAAAGTGTATGGAAGTGTATAAATATCATAGCAATATCACCCAAAAGAGGCATGGAGCAAGCAGAAATTATAGATACGTTTTGGACGTATCAACATCCCCAAGCTTAATTCTTGCTCGTCCTCGAGTAGGTAAATGATAACAAGAATAATTTCTGTGGTGACATGCTATTAACCATATAGGACTTTTCATAGTCATATGACAAAAGCTTACTGAGACAATGAATCTATAGTAATTAAGTTGCCTTATGAGAAAATCACAAAGAACTGAAAGTTTTACAATATGATACTGAAACATCAAATAGATTCGTAATGAGCATGGTGTGCAAATATGATAAAGTGATATCTCGCTTGCCCCCTTTAGTGAAGCAAAACATAAATGCAGGGGCACCTCCAAGGTTTAAGTGATGAGTAGATACAATGATTTCAGAATAAACAATATCACAATCATGCAAAAGACAATGCTACTTTGGGACAATGCACATTACACTCGGAATGACAATCATGCTCTTAATAGTTGGTGCTTTAAAAGAAGGTGGAGACTCTCGAACCGTGGCTTTTGTTGGCAAGGTTGAAAACCCGTAGTCGGAAACAAAGACAAAACATGTACCAGAGCTCTTGGTTTTAAAAACAGAGGTAATAATTATTATTTTTAGATTATGCATGTTTCGTCAACGAATTCTAGCAGACAACTCAATCACTTCTTGAGATGGACAAGTTTCGAGGAACGGCTCCCGAATGAGGACGATCACATCCTCTTAATCTCCTTTGTTTATCACTTCCAAAGTTTTCTGATTTCTCATGAATAAAGCGTGAAGGAGGGTTTGTTTGTTATATTAATTTTGAGCCGGACGCACTCTTTGCCAGTTCCTTCTCGTATTATGGGTTTGCACATTAGACATGCAATCCCGGGGTGAAGCTTGTCCAACTTAAAAAGATCATGAATTAACTACTACTTCCTCATGAACTTAAAACAGAGGCACAAAACATGAATGCTTTTTTTTTGAATAATTTCGAGATGGTACATGAAAGTCTTCGTTAGGAATGGCAGGTAAATACCATGTATAGGAAGGTATGGTGGACTCATATGGCATAACTGGTTTAAAGGATTTTGGATGCACAAGCAGTCAGTCCGCTTAGTACAGGTGGAGGTTAGCAAAAGACTGGGAGCGACCAACTAAAAGAGCAATGACGGTCATAATCATGCAGAGCGACAAAGCAAAATTGAATCAGGCATGGAAGTTATATCGCTACTCAGAAACAAAAGATCATCAAGGCTTGACAGACTTTCTTTACAGTCTTAAATATGCGTGAGCATACGCCAAGTCAATCAAAATAAATTCTTGAAGGAAGATATTACTAAACCATACCACATCATAGGAAAACAAATCATGTTGGTACTCCAATAACACATTGGGAACCCCCCAGCTATTTGAGACTAACCATAAGAAAAAAAGAACTACTAAGCACCATTATGCACGTAGCATCTTTATCATAGACATATCAACCAATGCAACAGAAGCAAACTCTCTTAATAAGATAAGCATGATAACTAAAAGAGAGTTCAAGCAACCAACTGAACAAAAGCTCTTTAAAAGGATAAGCATGAAAACTAAGAGCTAAGCATGATAGTAGCTATTGAAAGACAAAGAACACACACAGCAAAGATAGACATGAAAATTCTATGTTATGTTCTAGGTAGAAGTGGAGCATGTTTCTCTCCCACATAAAGAAAGCTGAGTTCCGACTCGTTATGAAAAGCTAAAGAAAACTAAAAAGGAAACTAAAAGCAAGACGCTTCAAGCATAGCACATAACACATGAAGTGATAAAAATATAGTGGAACGAAAGACGAACTGATAATGTTGATGGAGAAGGGGATGCACGGGGGCATCCCCAAGCTTAGACGCTTGAGTCTCCTTGAATATTTCTTGGGGGTTCATGGGGGCATCCCCAAGCTTGAGCGCTTGACACTCCTGAATCTTTTTATCATCTTCCCTCGCACACTTGAAAACTCCCTTCATACATAACTCATCATAATCTGATTAGCGAGGTTAGTACCCTTAATAAAATAATTATTCCTTGCTGGAAATAAGGATATTCTTGAATGTCTACTGTTTCTCAAGATTGCCAAAAGGTTTTTGCAAAGAAAAAGCAAGCTCAAGGTTTGCAAAATGAAGGAAAGGCAAAACAGGACAGAATCTATGAAAAACAGAACAGCAGGTAGTAAATGATTTTTTCGGGGCACTTCTGCAACTCTAATCAAAAAATTCAGAACAGATGCCCGAAAGACAATTGTATAGAGCACGCTGTCGAAAAAATCAGACCAAAAAGATGATCTGGTGATTTTATACGAATTTTTTTCTGTCCAAGGACAGAATCTGTTTCCTGGACAGCACGTCACAACTTTTGAACTTTCTTGCAATCGGAGGCTAAACTTGGCACAAAGCTAAAAAATAAAGATACAATGATCTTGCTACAGTAGTAACAAACATCAAGACCACTAAAACCTGAAAGAACAAACTGAAAGCAAAGATAACAAGGGTTGTCTCCCTAGAGCTCTTTCTTTATAGCCATAAAGATAGGCTTAAGACTTTAATGATGCTCTCGTAGGAATAAGAGTTGAAGAACAAAAGAGAGCATCAAGAAGCAAATACCCAACACATTTAAGCCTAACATGCTTCCTATCCATAAGAATATTGCAATAGAATAATTCATTGAAGCACAAAGCAATAAGCATAGGAAGACAAAACAAGTGCAGCTTCAAAACCTTCAACATAAAGAGAGGGAACTTGATATTATTGAAATATCTATAAGCATATGTTCCCTTCTCATAATAATTTTCAGTGGGATCACGAATAAACTCAACAATATAAGCATCACATAAAGCATTGTTACCATGATCCACATGCAAAAAGGTATCGTTACTCTTCATATAAGCAAAATCTTTCTTATTAGGAATAGTGAGAGTAAAGCAATCATAACCATCATGGTAATCATTGTATTTAGTAGGCATATCATAATCATAATAAATTTTATCCTCAATAGTAGGTGGACTGAAAACATCATATTCATCATTGTAATCATATATAGGAAGCAAAGTATCATCAAAGTAAATTTTCTCTTCAAAAGTTGGGGGACTTAAAATATCATGTTCATCAAACGTGTCATCCCCAAGCTTAGAGCTTTCCATGTCATTAGCAATATTGATATTCAAAGAAAGCATAAAAATAACATCACCACCATCATGATTGTTATGCAAATAATAAAGTTCCATAGGTTTTTTAATTTTCTCTTCAAACACATCATGTCCCAAAGCAAGGTAGAGCTTATAAAGCTCTCTCATATTTTTGTTGTTTTCCATTAAGAAAAACTAGTGAAAAGACATAAAGAAAACTAAAAGGTAAACTAACAAGACTAAAAAGCAAAGGTAAAAGATAGCGTGCAACTCCCCTATCTTGAAGAGTGGAGTCCCCGGCAACGGCGCCAGAAAACTTTGCTTGATGGCTTCTCGCCCCTCGTTCGTTACCCCAATTGGAAGGTTTGAGATGCAGTGTAGCGGAAGTTTTCCCTTGGCAAAGATACCAAGGATCGATTTCCCTGAGACTCCCAGTTTCAACAAGAAGGTGTCAACTGCTAACGGCGCCAGATATTAGCAATCAATGTGGACCTGCACACAGATACAAATAACTTTGCTCCCAACGAGTACAGAGAGGTTGTCAATCCCTCCGGCCTTGTTGTTTACAAAGGATCAAACGCAAGTGATAATAGTGATAGGTAATGCTGCAAATAGTAAGTAAAAGCGGAAAGTAAATAGCGGATGTGATCAATGATGGTAATATGGACCGGGGTCCCATGATGTTCACTAGTGATGTCTCTCTCCCAAAAGACGATAAAACAACCATGTGAGGTAAACGAATTACAGCTGGGTAATTGACAGAATTATGTGCGCAAACCAATGCTAACTATGTTGCAAGAAAGGTAGAGGTTCAAAGCATGGGCGGTACACCAAGGCAAGTAGACCGAAATCCATCTGCATCTACTACTAATCATCCACCTTGAGATATCTATCCAGAACATCTCGTTGGTATTAAGTTGCGAGTCCCACCCATAGTGTAAACTCAAACCAACAGACAACTGCATTAAAAGAACTTTGCGTAAAGTAAACAATCCTTGCACCCGCGGGCACAAGCACCGTTGTTTTCCCCCTTGTGGCAACAGCACATCCCCTAGACTCATGTTTCTGTCACTCAAGCTAGTCATCGAGGGGCATGAACCCACAATCGAGCATAACGTTCCCTCTTGGAGTCACTACCTACTACTCGGCCAAAGCAATAAATAGCAACGGAGAACATGCAAGAATTACTTACGAACATAAATATAAAAGAGGTAAATCAAATATATTACTCAAACAAAATCTGAACATAATTTCACAATCCATCGGATCCCAACAAACTCATCATAGCAACAGCATAAGGATTACATATGTGCCTCGATCATGTAGGGCAGCTCACAAGGTCTAATTAGTGAAGCACAAGAAGGGGAGGAGAACATCACATAGCTACTGGTCATGGACCCATGGTCCAAGGGAGACTACTCACAACTCATCCGGGAGGCGTCCATGGTGGTGGAGAGGCTCCCGGTGGTGATCCTCCCCTCCGGCAGGGTGCCGGGAAGAGTTCTCCCAGTGCTCCTGATCTTGGAAGCGCGGCGGCGGCGGAACAGAGATGAGATCGCGAAAAAGGGTTCCCGTCTCGAGGGTTTCGGGATGCGTGTTAAATATATGCCAAAGGGGGGCATCAGCGGAGGCCTGGGGGGGCCAGGCGCCCCCCGGCGCGGCCAGGAGGGGGGCCGCGCCACCAGGGCGCCTTGAGCCCTGGTGGCCCCCCTCCGGCTCTACTTTGGCTGCCGGGAAGCTTCTGGAACGCTGATTTTTTATATAATTTTTCCGGGATTTTTCTGGCAGTTTACGTGATGGGAAAACCTAATATACAAAAACAGCAGAAAACAGAAACTGGCACTGGGGTGCACTGAGTTAATAGGTTAGTCCAAATATGATCAAAAGTGTATGGAAGTGTATAAATATCATAGCAATATCACCCAAAAGAGGCATGGAGCAAGCAGAAATTATAGATACGTTTTGGACGTATCAACACCCCCTCTGTCAAAGAAGACCCCTTCACGGAAGAGCCCCTGCAGCCAGTCAGCGCGACGGATCCGACTGAGGTCGAAGTACCTGCCGTGGTCGACTTGATCATGGAAGTCCTAGTGATTACGCCAGACTGGACTGTGCCATATGTATCATATCTTCTTAGACAAGAACTCCCAGAAGATGAAGAAGAAGCGCGCCAGATCGTCCGCCGATCCAAAGCGTTCACGGTCGTTCAAGGTCAGCTCTACAGAGAAAGCGTCACTGGAGTCGCCCAGCGCTGCATCGATCCGTAGGAAGGTCGACTGATCTTGAATGAGATCCACTCGGGGACTTGCGGCCACCACGCTTCCTCTCGAACTATCTTGGCCAAAGCATATCGAGCCGGATTTTACTGGCCCCGCACCAACGAGATGGCCAGGGATATTGTGGATAAATGCGCGGGGTGCCAGTTCTACTCCAACATGTCACACAAGCCAGCATCCGCCCTCAAAACCATCCCGCTAGTCTGGCCCTTTGCTGTTTAGGGCTTAGATATGGTCAGCCCCTTCAGAACAGGCAGGAGCGGATTCACCCACCTTCTGGTGGCAGTCGACAAGTTCACCAAGTGGATTGAGGCCAAACCCATCAAGAACCTCGAGTCGAGCACCGCCATCAGCTTCATTAAGGAACTGATATTCACATATGGGGTCCCTCACAGCATCATCACAGACAACGGCTCCAACTTTGACTCGGACCAATTCAGAGCTTTCTGTACTTCCCAGGGGACGCGAGTCGAATACGCCTCCGTGGCACACCCTCAGTCGAATGGACAAGCAGAAAGAGCGAATGGGCTGATTCTCCAAGGCTTAAAACCACGGCTCATGCGCGACCTCAAGCACGCCGCCGGAGCTTGGGTAACTGAGCTGCCCTCCGTCCTGTGGGGTCTCAGGACGACTCCTAATCGGTCGACTGGCCGTACCCCTTTCTTCCTGGTCTATGGAGCCGAAGTTGTATTGCCGAGCGACTTATTACACAATGCCCCCAGAGTAGAACTCTTCTCCGAGGCTGACGCTGAGCAAGCTCGTCAAGATGCAGTCAACCTCTTGGAAGAGGAAAGAGAGATGGCCCTGATCCGGTCGACTATCTACCAACAGGACCTGCGTCGATTTCATGCCCGCAACGTGAGAAGTCGAGCGTTTCAGGAAGGAGACCTGGTCCTCCGAGTGCATCAGGAACGTCCGCAAAAGCTCGCCCAAGCCTGGGAAGGCCCGTTCATCATCTCGAAGGTGCTGCGCAACGGAGCTTACTACCTCTACAATGTGTAGCCCAGAAGAAAGACGAACCCCATTCGTGGAATGCGGACTTGCTCCACCGTTTTTACACTTGAAACACTCGACGGTCGAGTTGTAATAAAGGTTCCCCAATTTGTTTTAAAGACAAGATAGCAATGATTCCCTAATGATTGGTGTCCTCTAAATCCCCCAGTGGGTGCTTAGCTGCGATCCTCCGAGCTGCGTCACAAGTACAAAGCGGTTCGGTCCTCCGAACCCCGCCACAAGTACAACGTAGATGGGAATCGCTTAAGTTATAAACATTCTACTCCGAGTGAAGAGCGACCCTCTCACTCGGGGGCTTAGCCGCGACCCCGTGACTCGCCTAAGTTACAACTATCTACTCCGAGTGAAGAGCAACCCTCTCACTCGGGGGCTTAGCTGCGGTCCTCCGAGCTACGCCACAAGTACAAAGCGGTTCGGTCCTCCGAACTCCGCCAAAAGTACAACGTAGCTCGGAATTGCCTAAGTTATAAACAATCTACTCCGAGTGAAGAGCAACCCTCTCACTTCGGGGCTTAGCTGCGAT
>LR738711.1:703145037-703158563 GCA_902687465.1 Secale cereale | reverse complement strand
GGAGTGAACAAACTTTGATACTGTGATTCAATTCGCCTCGGAATGCCGAGTGATCTTTTAACCGTTAATCTCTCGTGGGCTTGATGCGCAAGTACTTCTGCATGAATCTTGTGGGGCTTTATCTGCACTTGATTGCTTTTGCATTCGCTTGTTTTGCTTCCGACTCTTTCTGATCTTTTGGATTTCGAGTCGACGTCGTATCTACGGCACAGCTTTGATGGTCGAGCCGCTTGATGGCGACGTTGAACTTATGGCGGGGCCCGAAGGACCGCAGCTAAGCTCCCGAGTGAGAGGGTTGCTCTTCTCTCGGAATAGTTTTCATAACTTTAGGCGATTACGAGTTATGTTGTACTTGTGGCGGAGCTCGGAGGACAGAGCCACGTTGTACTTATGGTGTAGCTCGGAGGACCGCAGCTAAGCCCCCGAGTGAGAGGGTTGCTCTTCACTCGGAGTGGTTTTAGTAACTTAGGCGATTACGGGGTCGCAGTTAAGCCCTCGAGTGAGAGGGTTGCTCTTCACTCAGAGTGGTTTTTGTAACTTAGGCAATTACGAGCTATGTTGTACTTGTGGCGGAGCTTGAAGGACAGAGCCATCTTGTACTTATGGCATAGCTCGGAGGACCGCAACTAAGCCTCCGAGTGAGAGGGTTGCCCTTCACTCAGGGTGGTTTTCTTAACTTAGGCGATTACGGGGTCGTAGCAAGCCTCTGAGTGAGAGGGTTGCTCTTCGCTCGGAGTGGTTTTTGTAACTTAGGCGATTACGAGCTACATTTTACTTGTGGCGGAGCTCGGAGGACAGAGCCACGTTGTACTTATGGCGTAGCTCGGAGGACCGCAGCTAAGTCCCCGAGTGAGAGGGTTGCTCTTCACTCGAAGTAGTTTTTGTAACTTAGGCGATTACGGGGTCGCAGCTAAGCCTCCGAGTGAGAGGGTTGGTCTTCACTCGGAGTGGATTTAGTAACTTAGGCGATTACGGGGTCGCAACTAAGCTGTAATGCCCAGGATGGGACTATACCTCCTACGTGTCGAGGCACGACTTAAAGGTATAAGCCCATCCTAGAATGATCTCAAGTTTGGTATCTTTGCACGACTCATGTAAAAGAGGGATTAAATTGCAAAAGAAGATAGTTGGCTTACACTCGCCACTTCACACAATACAATACATAAGCAATACATCATTCAAAACATCACAACCCGACTACGGGTGAAGATCCAAAAGAAAGATACCAAAACAACATAAAGCCACAGGTCAGGATCGAATCCTAGTAGAAACCACTACTAATCGTCGAAACGTCATAAGCAAAATGGTCACACTCTTCATCGAGCTCCCAGTGAAGAACTTGAACCAGCTTGTGCATCGAACTCGGCTGAACCTGCATCTGGTGTTGTAGTATCTGTGAGCCACGAGGACTCAGCAATCCCATAACCATGGGTAACAAGACTAGCAAAGCTTGTGGGTAGGAAGAGGTAAGGTGGTGAGGTTGCAGCAGCGGCTAAGCATAATATGGTGGCTAGCTTACGAGTACCAGAATAAGATGAGCATCTACGCAAACGGTCGCAAAAGTGGTGATCGCTAAAGATCCTAACTACATACGAGTCAAACATAACCCCACCGTGTTCTCTTCTCAAAATGAAAAGAGACAGTCACGGTTACTCACGCAGTTGTGTGTTTCACTTCGGATCATCTGTCAAGTTTTCTACAACCGGACATTAACAAATTCCAATCTGCCACATAACCGCGGGCACGGCTTTCGAAAGATCATAACCCTGCAGGGGTGTTCCAACTTAGCCCATCACAAGCTCTCATGATTAGCTGAAGTGATAAATATAATATCATCACCCCTTATCTTAGGGAAAATCCGATCAGGCTCGGCATCCCGGTAGCACAAGTCATTTCGACAATGGTAAAACAAGTCCGGCAAGACCTCCCGATGTGTCGACACCCTGATAGTAGCCGCGCGTATCTCGTCTCAGGACACTACCGGATGGGTGATGCTACAGGTTATACCAGATACCTCGGGTTTCCCCAAGGCGGCCCTGCAGGACCCCCGTTTGGGACCAACACCATCAGCACTGGGCCCCCCTGCTATGTAGAATTAAGAATCCTCGGGGACGCGACCCCCTATGCAATTTTAATTAATTAATTAAGTTGTTATTATGAGGCAAATTAAAACCAATGTTTGGCCTTGCTGGAGGAGTTTTATTCAAAGTCGAACTGTCAAGGGGTCCCCATTTCACCCATCGTGTAAGGAACGCAAAATCAAGGAACATAATGCCGGTTTATCGGCACCTAAGGTGGCATGAGTGGAACAAAACACCGAGCAAAAGGCCAAGCCTTCCACCCATGCCCAGTATATAGGTGTGTTAATAATAATTATAGATATTGTGATATATCCAACAACAAGTTCCCTCCTGGAACGAACTTCATCTTCACCTGCAACTAACAACGCTATAAGAGGGGCTGAGCAAGCGGGTAACATAGCCAAACAGTGGTTTTGCTAGGAAGGTTTCAAGGTTAGAGGTTTCATGGCAACAAGGAGAGGCTGACATAAAAGATGGGTAGCGCGACATGTAACGATAGCATCGAGACAACTAAGCATGGCAATGGTAGTAAAGGTATCCAAGGGTATGATCATCTTGCCTGGGATTCCACAAGGGAGAAGAACGGATCCATGAAGCAGAAGGAGCAACAGAGTCGCGCGAATCCTCACAACTCCAGAACGAAACCGAAGCTAACAAGAGAAGCAACCGGAAAGAAAGAAACAACACGGTAAACACCCAAGCATAAACATGGCATACGATGCGCAAACAAGTATGATGCATGTCCGGTTTAAATACGCATGACATGGCAAAGTGCACAAACAACACTACAAGTTAAGTGGAGCTCAATATGCAACGAGTTGCATATTGACAAAACACCACATTTAATTATTTAGTTGACTCTCGTTATTTACAAGACAAGATTAAATGTTTTTAACCTGGCAAGAGGTGAAGCATAATAAAACTACACTATTTAGACATTTTAAATGAGGCCGGAAATAACAACAACATATCCGGAAAATCCCCATGAGCATGTTTAATAATTATAAAGCAACAACAATTCACACATATAATGTTGTGAACATGATGCGGATGACATGATCAAGTTTATGCAATTATATTAAAAGTTGACATGAAGAAGATATGAAGCATTGTCACCGTGGGGGAAAGGAAAAGGGTGCCACGGCAACAATTCCGAAAATGATGCCACGGCAACATATCGGTTCCGGTAACTCGTTGAGAGACCGGTGCAAAAGATAGATGACGAAGCGAGCGGAACAAGATGAAAGGTGGGGCGATCCCGTCACCGGGTTCCCACGGGTCGGCGACGAGGCAACCGAGGAACATGACAAAAGGTCGAAACGGGCACGGAGCACACAAGGGAAACATTTCATACAACCACAACAAGCATCCACGGGTCATCCACGGGGTCGTCTCGTTATACCTTCGAAGCGTGCGTTTCGGGGCGATTCGAGACGTAGAGGAAGAAGGCGTTCACGTTCGGAGAGGAAGTAGCCTTTCACGTAGAGGTACACGTGTAGTCGTTCACATCCCGTTCGGAGAGGTACTTGCGGTCTCGGCGACGGTAGGGGTACTTGGAGTCTCCGAGTAGTCGTGGTACTTGGCGCTTCCGGCGACGGTAGTCGTTCACGTATGTAGTGGTACTTGGTGCGTCTCCGAGACGGTAGTTGTTCACGAGGTCGTTTTGTAGATGTTCGAGTCGTCGAGCGTAGTGGTACTTGGCGGATCCATAGCGACCGTAGTTGTACATAGATTGTCGGACCGGTCTCGGTGTTGACGTACGCAGGTCCTCTGTCAAAACAGTAGCACAGAGCAACACAACAAAAAAAAACACAGTTGTCTCGGGACTCCATGGTCACCGTCACAGCAGCAGCAGGGGCGACAGGAACGGAGGCAGAGCAGCGGCAACTTGGCGAGGTGGCTGCAGCTCCTTGGCGTGACGAGGAGGGCCTCGAGGAGGTCGAGCACCTCAGGCGCGCGAAGCTACAGGAGGCAGCCGGCTGCGAGGGACGCGAGGAGGCCTGAAGGCCGGCTGCTGGAGGCGGAGGGCGTCGAGCTTGGGGCGGCCGAAGGGCTTGGTGCGGGGCGAGGCAGAGAAGGGCTCGGGGCGCCGGGCTTCGGCCTGCTGGAGAACGGAGGGAGGCGGCCGAGGGAGGCCACGGCGACGGGGCGCGCCGGGCGACCTGGAGGCGAGGAGGCGAGGCCGCGGTCCTTGCGAGGCGCGGAGGAGCTGCGGTGAGGAGGAGGCGACGTCCCTCGCAACATGAGGAGGAGCCGGAGCCGAGGCGCGCTGGGGGAAGAAGGCCACGGCGAGGCTCAAGGCGAGGCGGAGGAGGAGCGATGGGGGCTCTCGGGGTCGGGCACTGCGCACGGGAGAGCGGCGGCCCTAGTGGCGCGGCTGGCTGAGGGAGCGAGAGGAGCTGCGGCGCATCGAGGAAGAAAGGAGCGGGGTCGCGAGGGAGACGAGGGGGGTCGAGCTGTCGGGCGCTGGGACGATGGGCTGGCGGCGCGAGGGGAAGGCAGAGGGAGGAGCGCTCGGGGTGCGGACTCGCTTAGGGTTTGGTCGCCGCTGGGCCGAGGCAGCCTGGATGGGCCGGCTGGACTGGGTAGAAGGGGGAGGCCCAAGAGGCTGGCTGGCCTCTTCCTTTTTATTTGATTTTTAGCAGAAAATACAATAGAGAGAAGAAGAGAATGAGGAGGGAGGTTAGGGGAAAAAATAACACATGGGACTATTTTTCTCGGCCATCATAAAAAGAGCACGGTCCGAGAAAAATAGAAAAGGCGTGATCGGAAAATAATTCAAACATATTTGAATTTAATTCAAATAGTTTTGAACTAAGACTTGATTATTGAAGTGTCCAAAAATGTTTGAATTTTCGGAGGAACCTCGATAAATAGGAAAAGAATTATAGGGAGGGTTTTGACGGTGAAACTTGAATTAAGAGGCATGGGGAAAATTATGCAAGTGTGTTGGTTAATTCCAACAAATGGAAATATTATTATATAGCTCCCTAAAATATTGAGAGACTTTTATATGTTATAAAGAGAAGTCACCTTCCCTCGATTTAAATGGACCGAAGGTCCACACGATTTATTTAAGTTGAGATGCAAAAGTTAAAATGACATGATGGCATGATGACATGATGCAATGCAAAAATAAATAACACAAGCACAAAAGAACACACGGGCAGCCCGGAACATCTGGAATCTTCTGGAATCTTTTGGGACGTCGGTCTTCGGGCGTCACAACTCTCCCACACTAACAGAGGATCTCTACCCGAGATCCTAGAGATAGCACCGGGTAAAAACAGAAAAGAAGAGGTAAAACAAAGTTGCTTCTTTGACAGACGAGTGAAACCAAAGAACCTTGAGAGGTTCAACAATCTTGAAAGAAAAGAATGCAACGGAGATTAACGAAGTTAAGAGCACTCCGGTAAAGGAGGAAGAAGGAACATTATGAGAACCTTGAGGTTGAAAGACATGAAACAAGAGCTCACGAACCAAAAGAATATGAAACTGCAATGGTATAGCCAATTAATAAGAATGACATGATTTGGATAGCACTCCGTCTGAAAATGGAAGGAATTAACAAGAACTTGAGGAGATGAGATGGTACTTGATGAAATCAACAGCATATTGCCTCCGAAACAATTAAAAGAATGGCACAAGGTAAAGAAAGATTCAGACAACACTCCGGTTAAAAAAGATAGGCAAAACTTGATAAGATGAGAGAACTAGAATGAAGAATACAACACTCCGGTTAAAATGACAAGCAAGGGAGAATATGATCTTGATAAAACGAGATGATGGTCCAAAGAGCAATATAACAATGCCTCCGGAATGAAAGAATAGAATAAAAATCAATGAAAGAAAGAATGGAGAAGAAAAAATGACAACTTCTCCCAAAATTGAATTTGGAAGATCATCCTTACGAAGAAGGGATGAACGGAGTTGTTAGAAATCAACAACAAAAAGAATAAGCTTGATGTGGGCTTATGGAAAAACATCTCAAAATTAAGAGGTGACAACCAGTCACTAACGAAAACAATAGATTGGATTGAGATCAACAAGGAGACGATAAACTTATCTCACCGGAATGACAAATGAAGAACTTGGGTCATTTATAAGCACCATAATAGCAACAATTCTCAGGGAAAGCTTTTAGGTGAAATACAACCCAAGATTACTCCAACAAATAAATTGAAAGGTTGGAAAGATTTACTGAACAAGAAAATGATGGGTTTAAATATCTCATTCCTGACAACTTGTGAGTCATGAAACATGAAGGAAAATTGTCAAAAATGGCATACCACCATCTGAAAAATAAGGTAGAAAGGATTGCACTTAGAATGAATGATGAAGAATGCTTGAGCTCCAACAAGAAACTTGATGAAGACTTCGAGGATGAATTAAAACATGATTGATCATCATGAGAACTCCGGTAATGAAAGCATGAGAAGTGAAAGATGAAAAGAATAAGATTCAAGGTCCGCGATGAATTAGATGGAGCTTGAAATGATATAATTGAAATAACTTCGAACTCCGGAAAACAAGATGAACAACTTAGGACCGAGAATATGATATGATGAACAAGCTCCGGAAAAAGAGATTAAATCACCTTGAAGGAATAAGAATAAGAATTATGTCATGCATCTCCTTCACCAATTTAAATTGATGACAACCAAAGTATTTGGCATACTACTTATTCTCGTTGCAAGGAATTAAAGAGAGATCTAGCACAAGCTCGGATAATTATTCAACAAAGCACCGGTAGGATTATGAAAAGAACGAGTGAATTAAAACGATAACAACGGAAGGGTAAACTTGAAAGAACCATCGTAAAAATATGGAGACGAACGAAGAGACATCAATGAAGAATAATTGGAGGACGAAGTTGAAAACTGAGAGCGAAGAAATATGCTGAAATGATGGCCTTCGGAGGAACACAAAGAAAAGAATTCATCAAATGCTTTGGGTGGTATAAAATAATTCCTCACAATCTGAACAATAATGAGGATGGCATGAAACTAGAACCACGAATCTTAGAAGAACGGATAAGGATTCAAGACGAACTCGTCTTCGAGACTGCAAAATCTGAGAACACGATGAGATACACCACCATGAATTGTATAAGCACTCCGTAATGAAGAATTAAAAGGTTGAACCAACGAAGAAAAGAATTTGAAAGCGGTCCTGGAGAAGATCCTCAAAATAGCTTGAAAGGATTAAGAATGAAATTATGAATCTTCAGCACTCCGGATAAGAATAGCAAGAAGAGAATGATTAATTGGTGCACCGGAATAAGAAAGCATTGTGAAATGAGGAAAAGGATGAGATCAACACCGAAATCTTGAATTACATCCACCGGCAGAATTAGAGAACAAAAGAATGATGGACTTGAAGCTCTTGAGCATCTTCACGATAAGGACCGGATAAGAACATTGAAGGAAAAGAATGAAGAACCTCACATGAATAAAATGGATACTTCATTTAAGAATTGCTGGCTCCAAGAAGAAAAAAGGGTGGGAGGGTGGGTAAAACAAAGACAACTTGAGATGAACAAAATGGACACCGGTTGAAAAAGAATTTAACATGACCATCTTGATGATCAAGAAGGATTAGCACTCCCATATCAATATGAGAACACCGATTAGGAAAGGTATGGAATCAACATTTGACATCGAAGCAACTCGAATACCAGAATCAAAACGAAACAAAAGATAGATGTTGCAGCATAGTCTTCATAACATCATTCGAACAGAGAATTGAACGAATGAATTCCGCGGGTACATCAGCTTGACGAGAAGCCACTTGGAGAACAAAAGGTAAATAAAAAAAGAACAAGGAACAGATAGAACAAATACAAGATAGAAGCTTCGTTCGACATCTTCGTGCTGAAAGCTCATGGAACGTGTTACAAAAGGGTTTTGTCATCCCCGGATCAGCATAGCCAAGGACCCTTTAAGATGCAACTCCCGATCGGAACAAGCCCATAAAACCACTTCACTCAATGTAGAACCCCGAACTTCTTATCGTGCATTCGTTGGAAGAATGCCTAGAACTACTAGATGAACCCACCTATAGATTTCCGAAAGTTTCCAGTTATGCAATCAGGTGTTGGGGATACACGGGAAGCACCGCGCAATCAACTCTAAACCTACATCCAGGTGTATCCATCCTTCAACACATAACCAGTCTTCTCCGGAAACCGTTTACCTCGGACCTTCGAAACGCATCCACTATACAAGCTATGGCAATACTCCTGAACTACCTCCCCAGTACTGGGTGATGTCGGGGTTATCTTGCCACTAACCGCATAGGAGAGTTTTCGATGTCGGCCGTCTTAAGTATTCTAGTACTGCCGCGATGGATTTGTGACGACAACACCTCGGAGCTCAACTCCCCGGGACACTGCCACAACCCCTAATGATAGGAGGCATCGAGAACAATGTTCTCGTCACAAAGACATCGAAACAATCCAAACAATACTCGTGAGATCCTAAAAAAAATTGGTGCAATTTTTGAAAGTAGAAGAGACAAGAGTAATCGTCAGGAGTCCTCACCAGAGTGAAAGAGATGAGGAGCAAACAGAAATCCTACTCTCCGATATATATATAGGACTCAAAACATTTTCAGTGTGTGTCTAGACTCAACAGTCAATGATTCGATCAATCAGTGGGGGCTTCTAGGTCAAAGAAGGCTCTGAATACCAACTTGTAATGCCCAGGATGGGACTATATCTCCTACGTGTCGAGGCACGACTTAAAGGTATAAGCCCATCCTAGAATGATCTCAAGTTTGGTATCTTTGCACGACTCATGTAAAAGAGGGATTAAATTGCAAAAGAAGATAGTTGGCTTACACTCGCCACTTCACACAATACAATACATAAGCAATACATCATTCAAAACATCACAACCCGACTACGGGTGAAGATCCAAAAGAAAGATACCAAAACAACATAAAGCCACAGGTCAGGATCGAATCCTAGTAGAAACCACTACTGATCGTTGAAACGTCATAAGCAAAACGGTCACACTTTTCATCGAGCTCCCAGTGAAGAACTTGAACCAGCTTCTGCATCGAACTCGGCTGAACCTGCATCTGGTGTTGTAGTATCTGTGAGCCACGAGGACTCAGCAATCCAATAACCATGGGTAACAAGACTAGCAAAGCTTGTGGGTAGGAAGAGGTAAGGTGGTGAGGTTGCAGCAGCGGCTAAGCATAATATGGTGGCTAGCTTACGAGTACCAGAATAAGATGAGCATCTACGCAAACGGTCGCAAAAGTGGTGATCGCTAAAGATCCTAACTACATACGAGTCAAACATAACCCCACCGTGTTCTCTTCTCAAAATGAAAAGAGACAGTCACGGTTACTCACGCAGTTGTGTGTTTCACTTCGGATCATCTGTCAAGTTTTCTACAACCGGACATTAACAAATTCCAATCTGCCACATAACCGCGGGCACGGCTTTCGAAAGATCATAACCCTGCAGGGGTGTTCCAACTTAGCCCATCACAAGCTCTCACGATTAGCTAAAGTGATAAATATAATATCATCACCCCTTATCTTAGGGAAAATCCGATCAGGCTCGGCATCCCGGTAGCACAAGTCATTTCGACAATGGTAAAACAAGTCCAGCAAGACCTCCCGGTGTGTCGACACCCTGATAGTAGCCGCGCGTATCTCGTCTCAGGACACTACCGGATGGGTGATGCTACAGGTTATACCAGATACCTCGGGTTTCCCCAAGGCGGCCCTGCAGGACCCCCGTTTGGGACCAACACCATCAGCACTGGCCCCTCCTGCTATGTAGAATTAAGAATCCTCGGGGACGTGACCCCCTATGCAATTTTAAATAATTAATTAAGTTGTTATTATGAGGCAAATTAAAACCAATGTTGGGCCTTGCTGGAGGAGTTTTATTCAAAGTCGAACTGTCAAGGGGTCCCCATTTCACCCATCGTGTAAGGAACGCAAAATCAAGGAACATAATGCCGGTTTATCGGCGGCTAAGGTGGCATGAGTGGAACAAAACACCGAGCAAAAGGCCAAGCCTTCCACCCATGCCCAGTATATAGGTGTGTTAATAATAATTATAGATATTGTGATATATCCAACAACAAGTTCCCTCCTGGAACGAACTTCATCTTCACCTGCAACTAACAACGCTATAAGAGGGGCTGAGCAAGCGGGTAACATAGCCAAACAGTGGTTTTGCTAGGAAGGTTTCAAGGTTAGAGGTTTCATGGCAACAAGGAGAGGCTGACATAAAAGATGGGTAGCGCGACATGTAACGATAGCATCGAGACAACTAAGCATGGCAATGGTAGTAAAGGTATCCAAGGGTATGATCATCTTGCCTGGGATTCCACAAGGGAGAAGAACGGATCCATGAAGCAGAAGGAGCAACAGAGTCGCGCGAATCCTCACAACTCCGGAACGAAACCGAAGCTAACAAGAGAAGCAATCGGAAAGAAAGAAACAACACGGTAAACACCCAAGCATAAACATGGCATACGATGCGCAAACAAGTATGATGCATGTCCGGTTTAAATATGCATGGCATGGCAAAGTGCACAAACAACACTACAAGTTAAGTGGAGCTCAATATGCAACGAGTTGCATATTGACAAAACACCACATTTAATTATTTAGTTGACTCTCGTTATTTACAAGACAAGATTAAATGTTTTTAACATGGCAAGAGGTGAAGCATAATAAAACTACACTATTTAGACATTTTAAATGAGGCCGGAAATAACAACAACATATCCGGAAAATCCCCATGAGCATGTTTAATAATTATAAAGCAACAACAATTCACACATATAATGTTGTTAACATGATGCGGATGACATGATCAAGTTTATGCAATTATATTAAAAGTTGACATGAAGAAGATATGAAGCATTGTCACCGTGGGGGAAAGGAAAAGGGTGTCACGGCAACAATTCCGAAAATGATGCCACAGCAACATATCGGTTCCGGTAACTCGTTGAGAGACCGGTGCAAAAGATAGATGACGAAGCGAGCGGAACAAGATGAAAGGTGGGGCGATCCCGTCACCGGGTTCCCACGGGTCGGCGACGAGGCAACCGAGGAACATGACAAAAGGTCGAAACGGGCACGGAGCACACAAGGGAAACATTTCATACAACCACAACAAGCATCCACGGGTCATCCACGGGGTCGTCTCGTTATACCTTCGAAGCGTGCGTTACGGGGCGGTTCGAGACGTAGAGGAAGAAGGCGTTCACGTTCGGAGAGGAAGTAGTCGTTCACGTAGAGGTACACGTGTAGTCGTTCACATCCCGTTCGGAGAGGTACTTGCGGTCTCGGCGACGGTAGGGGTACTTGGAGTCTCCGAGTAGTCGTGGTACTTGGCGCTTCCGGCGACGGTAGTCGTTTACGTATGTAGTGGTACTTGGTGCGTCTCCGAGACGGTAGTTGTTCACGAGGTCGTTTTGTAGATGTTCGAGTCGTCGAGCGTAGTGGTACTTGGCGGATCCATAGCGACCGTAGTTGTACACAGATTGTCGGACCGGTCTCGGTGTTGACGTACGCAGGTCCTCTGTCAAAACAGTAGCACAGAGCAACACAACAAAAAAACACAGTTGTCTCAGGACTCCATGGTCACGGTCATAGCAGCAGCAGGGGCGATGGGAATGGAGGCAGAGCAGCGGCAACTTGGCGAGGTGGCTGCAGCTCCTTGGCGTGACGAGGAGGACCTCGAGGAGGTCGAGCACCTCGAGCGCGCGAAGCTGCAGGAGGCAGCCGGCTGCGAGGGACGCGAGGAGGCCTGAGGGCCGGTTGCTGGAGGCGGAGGGCGTCGAGCTTGGGGCGGCCGAAGGGCTTGGTGCGGGGCGAGGCAGAGA
This sequence comes from Secale cereale, assembly GCA_902687465.1. NCBI lineage: Eukaryota > Viridiplantae > Streptophyta > Magnoliopsida > Poales > Poaceae > Secale > Secale cereale. The sequence continues at coordinate 703,146,622 of LR738711.1, read as the reverse complement.
AGGGCTCGGGGCGCCGGGCTTCGGCCTGCTGGAGAACGGAGGGAGGCGGCCGAGGGAGGCCACGGCGACGGGGCGCGCCGGGCGACCTGGAGGCGAGGAGGCGAGGCCGCGGTCCTTGCGAGGCGCGGAGGAGCTGCGGTGAGGAGGAGGCGACGTCCCTGGCAACACGAGGAGGAGCCGGAGCCGAGGCACGCTGGGGGAAGAAGGCCACGGCGAGGCTCAAGGCGAGGCGGAGGAGGAGCGATGGGGGCTCTCGGGGTCGGGCACTGCGCACGGGAGAGCGGCGGCCCTGGTGGCGCGGCTGGCTGAGGGAGCGAGAGGAGCTGCGGCGCATCGAGGAAGAAAGGAGCGGGGTCGCGAGGGAGACGAGGGGGGTCGAGCGGTCGGGCGCTGGGACGATGGGGTGGCGGCGCGAGGGGAAGGCAGAGGGAGGAGCGCTCGGGGTGCGGACTGGCTTAGGGTTTGGTCGCCGCTGGGCCGAGGCGGCCTGGATTTACCGGCTGGACTGGGTAGAAGGGGGAGGCCCAAGAGGCTGGCTGGCCTCTTCCTTTTTATTTGATTTTTAGCAGAAAATACAATAGAGAGAAGAAGAGAATGAGGAGGGAGGTTAGGGAAAAAATAACACATGGGACTATTTTTCTCGGCCATCATAAAAAGAGCACGGTCCGAGAAAAATAGAAAAGGCGTGATCGGAAAATAATTCAAACATATTTGAATTTAATTCAAATAGTTTTGAACTAAGACTTGATTATTGAAGTGTCCAAAAATGTTTGAATTTTCGGAGGAACCTCGATAAATAGGAAAAGAATTATAGGGAGGGTTTTGACGGTGAAACTTGAATTAAGAGGCATGGGGAATATTATGCAAGTGTGTTGGTTAATTCCAACAAATGGAAATATTATTATATAGCTCCCTAAAATATTGAGAGACTTTTATATGTTATAAAGAGAAGTCACCTTCCCTCGATTTAAATGGACCGAAGGTCCACACGATTTATTTAAGTTGAGATGCAAAAATTAAAATGACATGATGGCATGATGACATGATGCAATGCAAAAATAAATAACACAAGCACAAAAGAACACACGGGCAGCTCGGAACATCTGGAATCTTCTGGGACGTCGGTCTTCGGGCGTCACATAAGCCCCCGAGTGAGAGGGTTGCTCTTCACCCGGAGTGATTTTTGTAACTTAGGCGATTACGAGCTACGTTGTACTTGTGGCGGAGCTCGGAGGACGGAGCCACGTTGTACTTATGGCGTAGCTCGGAGGACCGCAGCTAAGCCTCCGAGTGAGAGGGTTGCTCTTCACTCTGAGTGGTTTTCGTAACTTAGGCGATTACGGGGTCACAGCTAAGCCTCCGAGTGAGAGGGTTGCTACTCGCTCGGAGTGGTTTTTGCAACTTAGGCGATTACGAGCTACGTTGTACTTGTGGCGGAGCTCGGAGGACAGAGCCACGTTGTACTTCTGGCGTAGCTCGAAGGACCGCAGCTAAGTCCCCGAGTGAGAGGGTTGCTCTTCACTCGAAGTGGTTTTTGTAACTTAGGCGATTACGAGGTCGTAGCTAAGCCCCCGAGTGAGAGGGT
>LR738711.1:703101015-703144950 GCA_902687465.1 Secale cereale | reverse complement strand
CGGAGGACAAAGCCACGTTGTACTTATGGCGTAGCTCGGAGGACCGCAACTAAGCCCCCGAGTGAGAGGGTTTCTCTTCACTCGGAGTGGTTTTTGTAACTTAGGCGATTACGGGGTCGCAGCTAAGCTCCCGAGTGAGAGGGTTGCTCTTCACTCGGAGTGGTTTTTGTAACTTAGGCGAATCGGGTTCGCGGCTAAGACCCAAGTGAGAGGGTTGCTCTTCACTCGGAGTGATTTTTGTAACTTAGGCGAATCGGGTTCGCGGCTAAGCATCCACTTGGGGATTTGAGGACCAGCATCTTTGAAAGTAACAATCATTAAGGAATTGATGCAAACATGTCTTTGAAAACAAACTGGAAGATTCTTATTACAACTCGAATGATCGAGTGCTTCAAGTATAGAAGCGGCGGAGCAGGTCCGCGTTCCACGAACAGGGTTCATCTTTCTCCTGGAATGCTTGGCTCCAGACATTGCGAGCATGGAATCGACGCAGGTCCTGTTGGTAAATGGTCGAGCGGATCAAAGCCATTTCCCGTTCTTCCTCCAGGAGGTCGACTGCATCTTGATAGGCTTGCTCTCCTTCTGCCTCGGAGAAGAGCTCTACCCGGGGGGGCATTGTGCAACAAATCACTCGGCAGCACGGCCTCAGCTCCATAGACCATGAAGAAGGGGGTACGGTTAGTCAACCGGTTCGAAGTTGTCCTCAGCCCCCATAAGACGGATGTCAGTTCGGTCACCCAAGCCCCGGCGGCATGCTTGAGGTCGCGCATAAGCCGCGGCTTCAGGCCTTGGAGGATCAAACCATTCGCTCTTTCTGCTTGTCCATTCGACTGCGGATGCGCTACGGAGGCGTAGTCGACCCGCGTACCTTGGGATGAACAGAAAACTCTGAATTCGTCCGAGTCAAAGTTGGAGCCGTTATCCGTGATGATGCTATGGGGGACTCCGTATCTGAATATCAATTCTCTGATGAAGCTGATGGCAGTGCTTGAGCCAAGGTTCTTGATGGGCTTGGCTACGATCCATTTGGTAAGCTTGTCGACTGCCACGAGCAAGTGAGTGAATCTGCTTCTGCCAGTTTTGAAGGGACCGACCATGTCCAACCCCCAAACGGCAAACGGCCAAACCAACGGAATGGTCTTCAAGGCAGACACCGGATTTTGAGACATGTTGGAGTAGAACTGGCAGCCTTCGCACTTGTCTACGATATCTTTTGCCATCTTGTTAGCTCGGGGCCAATAAAATCCAGCTCGGTATGCCTTGGCCACTATAGTCCGAGAGGAAGCGTGGTGGCCACAAGTTCCCGAGTGAATTTCGTTCAGAATCAGTCGACCTTCTTCCGGGGTGATGTAGCGCTGAGCGACTCCTATGACACTCTCCCTGTAGAGCTGACCCTGAATGACAGTGAAGGCTTTGGATCGACGGACGATCTGGCGTGCTTCCTCTTCATCCTCTGGGAGTTCTTGCCTGAGCAAGTATGCTATGTATGGCACAGTCCAGTCGGGCGTGATCACCAAAATCTCCATGATTAGGTCTGCCACTGCAGGAACTTTGACTTCAGTCGGATCCGATGCGCTGATTGGCTGTGGGGGTTCCTCCGTGAAGGGGTCTTCTTTGACTGAGGGGGTGTGCAGGTGCTCCAAAAACACATTCTTGGGTATAGGCTTCCGAGTGGACCCTATCTCCGTGAGATCGTCAGCAAGCTGATTCATGGTTCTGGGCACGTGATGGAGCTCTAAACCTTCAAACTTCTTTTCCAGCATCCGCACTGCACTGCAATAACTGGTCATTGTCGGGCTTCTGATGTCCCACTCCTTCATCACCTGATTGACCACTAAGTCTGAGTCGCCGTAGACCATCAGGAAATGGACGCCGAGTGAGATGGTCATACGCAACCCGTACAAAAGCGCCTCGTATTCGGCTTCGTTGTTTGAAGAGTCGAAGTGGATTTGAAGAGACGTAACTGAGCTTGTCGCCCCTGGGGGACACCAAAACCACGCCTGCACCGGATCCATTCAACATCTTGGAACCATCAAAGAACATAGTCCAGTGGTCCGACTAGATCTGAGTCGGCTGCTCCTGTTCGATCCACTCGGCCACAAAATCTGCTATTGCCTGAGACTTGATAGCTTTCTTCGCTTCAAACTTGATATCTAGCGGAAGGAGTTCAATCGCCCATTTTGCCACTCGACCGGTTGCGTCTCGATTGTTCAGGATTTCTGACAGTGGAGCGTCGGTGACGACTGAGATCAAATGATCTGAGAAGTAATGAGCAACTTTCTTTGCGGTCAAGTAAATCCCATACACAAGCTTCTGGTAGTGCGGGTATCTCTGCTTGGAGGGAGTCAATACTTCGGAAATATAGTAGATTGGGCATTGGACTTTGTAGGCTTTGCCTTCTTCTTCCCACTCGACCGTGAGTACAGTGCTGACAACTTGTCCGGTGGCTGCGATGTACAGTAAAAGAGGCTCCTCGCTGACTGGGGCAGCAAGCACCGGCTGGGTGGAAATCAGGGCTTTGAGCTCTTCAAACACTGCTTCAGCTTCAGAATTCCACTCGAACATTTCAGATTTCTTCATCAGTCGGTAGAGAGGTAACGCCTTCTCACCGAGACGAGAAATGAAACGACTCAATGCGGCCAAGCAACCAGTTAGCTTCTGGACGTCGTGTATACGTTCGAGGCGCTTTATTCGGAGGATGGCACTGACTTTCTCTGGGTTGGCGTCGATTCCTCGTTCTGAAACAAGGAAACCGAGTAGCTTACCGCCCGGAACTCCGAATGTACACTTCGACGGATTAAGCTTGATATCATAGCTTCTCAGATTTGCGAATGTCTCAGCAAGGTCAGTGAGCAGGTCGGAACCTTTGCGTGATTTGACCACGATGTCATCCATGTATGCTTCCACATTCCGACTGATTTGCTTCAGAAGGCACTTTTGAATCAGGCGCATGAAGATAGCGCCGGCATTCTTGAGACCGAAAGGCATGGTGACATAACAGAAACACCCAAATGGGGTGATGAAGGTTGTCTTGATTTCATCGGGTCCAAACAGTCGGATCTGATGGTACCCGGAATACGCGTCCAGAAAGGACAAATGCTCGCATCCCGCGGTCGAGTCGACTATCTGATCGATGCGGGGGAGAGGAAAATGAAATTTCGGGCAGGCCCGATTGATATGTTTGAAATCGATGCACATGCGGAGATTTGTCCTTCGTGGGGACCATGACCACATTGGCGAGCCACTCGGAGTGGTAGATCTCACGGATGAACTCAGCTGCCAAAAGCCGAGCCACCTCCTCGCCAATTTCTTTTCTCTTCTCTGCGGTGGAACGACGGAGATGTTCCTTTACGGGCTTCACTTTTGGGTCGACCCGCAAACGGTGCTCAGCCAGTCCCCTAGGCACACCTGGCATGTCAGACGGTTTCCATGCGAAGATGTCCTAGTTCTCACGGAGGAACTGGATGCGTGCTTCTTCCTATTTGCCGTCGAGTGTAGTTGAGATGTGGGTCAATGCTGCATTGGGGTCGGTGGGGTGAATGTGCACGTGCTTCGTCTCTCCCGCCGACTGGAAAGCTGACTCGGAAGCCGGCTTCTTAGCACGCAGCAAATCACTCGGATCCACATTCTTCTGATACTCGTCCATCTCTACTGCCGCCATCTGCTCGTTAGCAATTTTCGAGCCTTTCTGGAAGCACTCTTCTGCTTTCTGCCGGTTCCCCGTGACGGTTATGACGCCATTGGGCCCCGGCATCTTCAGCTTGAGATACACATAGCATGGTCGATCCATGAATCTGGCATAGGTGGGCCTACCCAGAATGGCATGATAGGCACTGTTGAAGTCCACCTCCTCAAACACCAGCTTCTCTTTGTGGAAATTCTTTGAATCGCCGAAAACCACGTCGAGTGAGATTTGGCCAAGTGAGTCGGCTTTCTTTCTGGGGATGACCCCGTGGAACCTCATGTTACTCTCGCTTAGCTTGGACATCGGAATGCCCATCCCACAGAGGGTTTCCGCATACAAAATGTTCAAGCCGATGTCGCCATCCATCAGGACCTTAGTCAAATGAGTGCCCTCGACAACTAGGTCGACCACCAGCGCCTGCCGCCCAGGGGTAGCGATGTGTGCAGGGTGATCGGACTGGTCGAATGTGATGGGGTCTCGGACCATTTCAGATATGTCGTTGTTGCAGGGGCAACCATGTTGACTTCTCTGTTGATAACTTTCAGTCGACTTTTGCTTTCAACGTCAGCAAAAATCATCAAGGTGGAGTTAATCTGGGGGTAACCTCCATCCCCTTATTTGTCTTCGGTCTCCTCTGATTCCTTTTCCTTCTCAGTCGACTGATCTTTCTGGAAGCTCTGGATCAGGAGCCGGCACTATCGAGTGGTGTGCTTGGGATAAACCAAGTTCCCTTCTTCATCTTTCTTCGTGTGGATAGGACACGGCAGGTTGAGCATGTCATTTCCTGCTTGATCTTTCACTTTCTTGGGGACCCAAGGCCCCTTAGGCTTTCCTTTGCCCTTTCCTTGGTTAACAACTCTGGCTTCGCCTTGAGCTGCCGGTGGGCCTTGCGCTTAGATTTCCCATTGGAGTTCTGGTCATCTTGACCGACTGGTTTCTTGCCACTGCGGATTCGATCGGCCTCTTCTCCATTGGCATACTGACTGGCTATTTCCATCATCCGGGGCAGGGACATATCTCCCGTTCGACCGAACTTCAGGTTCATCTCTCTGTATCGCACGCCCTCCCTGAAGGCGCAGACTGCTTGATGCTCGGATACGTTCTTCACCGTGTGATGCAAGGTGGTCCACCTTTGGATGTAATTTCTCAGGGTTTCATTCAGCTTCTGTACGCAATGTTGCAACTCCGCAAGCCCTGCGGGGCATTTGCAGGTGCCTTCGAAGGCCCGGATAAACACTCGGGCCAGCTCTTCCCAACTGTAAATGCTCCCAGGGGCCAACTGATTTAACCACGCCCGGGCCAAGCCGCCCAACATCAGGGGAAGGTGCTTCATGGCCACGTCATCATTGCCGCCACCGATCTGCACAGCCACTCGGTAATCTTCGAGCCAGGTGTCTGGCTTTGATTCGCCGGTGAACTTACTCACTCCTGCCACCAACCTGAAGTTTGGGGGGATCTCAGCGGCCCTGATGCACTGCTAAAGCATTCGGGCCCAAAGACAGACGCTCGGCTTCCACTCGGACGATCTCTGCCTTGCTCTTCTCTCTATGCTCTGCTCCTGTCGACCAGCCCCTGCACAAGAATAGATCTTGCATCAAAGCCGGGCCTTCTGGGATTTGGGGGAATCCTCCGCTCGTCCTCGCGCAAGCGCCTGCCTTCGTGTCGCCTGGGCGATTACGATCCGCTTCCCGAAGGAGGCGTAGGCACTCGACGGCGGTCATTGTGACCGGGTCGATGATCATACTGCTCATCATTCCGACCCAGATGCCGGTCTTGACGGGGTCCACGGCCTTCACGCCTCGGGGGTGATCTTGGGATGTGAGCTGACCAAACAGTGTCCGCCGCCACCGATCTGTTGTGAATCATGTTACGCCACTAAGAGACAGCCGCGTTCTGCTCTCCTGCCGTCCGGAGCAGCGCACGGATCTGCTGCAAGCCTCTCCCAGCCTCTGACTGAGACGGCTGGATAGAATCCGCGATGCGAGCCACAGCTTCAAGGTTCTGGACAGGTGTCCGGAACACCTGAGTCTCGCGCGGGAACGACTACTGCGGCCGTCAACTGGATTCGGGAATCACTCGGCGGGCCCGTGCGTCGAGTGAGCGCTGGATATTCTCCAGTCGCGCACGCTCAGCCACGGTGGCTAGGCGCGTGGCTTCCAGGGCCCGAGCCTCTAGGGACTCTCCCACGATAGGGGTGAAAAGTGCGTCTTCATTGCGGCGGTAGAGCTCGTCCCTCTGCTCGGTAGTGAGGGGTTGGGGAATGTACCCGTCGTGGTCGAATGACTGACCATTGCCGCTGTCACCGTCTTCGCCGCGAGGGTATCCTGGCGGACTGTAACGTGAGTCGACCATGAGAACTTCGGCTGCGGGATCGTTGCTCCCGCACTCGAAAAGCGAATCAGTGAGCCCAATCGAAGGATCAACCGGCCCGTAGAGGTATTCGTCGGGCTCGATGGCCGCAACTTGAGGGGTGGCCGTCTGGCGGGCCACCACGTGTTTCACCCACTGCTGGAGCTGCGAGCGACCAGATCGCTTGTGGCGGCGTCCAGCGGGGATGACGGACGATGAAGGAGTCGGCCGGTCCTTGCCTTTCTTGAACTTAGTAGTTTTATTGACCATCAACACTTGATGTTCTTTCTTGATATCCACCTCCGCTGATTTCAGCATTGAATACACCTCGGGAATGGACTTCTCCATCCCTTGCATATTGAAGTTCATCACGAAGCTCTTGTAGCTAGGTGGGAGCGACTGAAGGATTCTGTCAACGACCGCTTCGTCTAGGAGATTAATTCCCAACTGAGACAAGCGATTGTGCAACCCAGACAATTTGAGTATGTGCTCGCTGACAGAACTATTCTCCTCCATCTTACAATTGTAGAATGCGTCGGAGACGTCATATCTTTCGACTCGGGCATGAGCTTGGAAAACCATTTTCAGCTCTTGGAACATCTCATATGCTCCGTGGTGCTCAAAACGCTTTTGGAGCCCCGATTCTAAGCTGTAAAGCATGCTGCACTGAACCAGGGAGTAATCATCACAACGTGACTGCCAGACGTTCATAACGTCTTGGGCTGCCAGGAAAACGGGTGCATCACCTAGCGGTGCTTCAAGGACATATGATCTCTTGGAACCTATGAGGATAATCCTCAGGTTACGGACCCAATCCGTATAGTTGCTACCATCGTCTTTCAGCTTGGTTTTCTCTAGGAACGTGTTGAAGTTGAGGGCAACATGAGCATGGGCCATTTGATCTACAAGACATATTGTAAAGAATTTAGACGAAGTTCATGACAATTAAGTTCATCTAATCAAATTTAATGAACTCCCACTCAGATTGACATCTCTCTGGTCATCTAAGTGATACATGATCCGAATCGACTAGCCCGTGTCCGATCATCACGTGAGACAGACTAGTCATCAACGGTGAACATCTTCATGTTGATCGTATCTTCTATACGACTCATGTTCGACCTTTCGGTCTTCCGTGTTACGAGGCCATGTCTGTACATGCTAGGCTCGTCAAGTGAACCCTAAGTTAGAGCCTATCACACCCAATCATCACGTGGTGCTTCGGAACAACGATCCTTAGCAACGGTGCACAGTTAGGGGGAACACAATTCTTGAAATTTTAATGAGAGATCATCTTATTTACTACCGTCGTTCTAAGCAAATAAGATGCATAAACATGATAAACATCACATGCAATCAAATAAAGTGACATGATATGGCCAATATCATTTTGCTCCTTTGATCTTCATCTTCGGGCACCATGATCATCTTTGTCACCGGCATGACACCATGATCTCCATCATCGTGTCTTCATGAAGTCGTCTCACCAAACATTACTTCTACTACTATGGCTAACATTTAGCAATAAAGAAAAGTAATTACATGGCGTTATTCAGTGACACGCAGGTCATACAATAAATAAGACAACTCCTATGGCTCCTGCCGGTTGTCATTCTCATCGACATGCAAGTCGTGATTCCCTATTACAAGAACATGATCAATCTCATACATCACATATATCATTCATCACATCTTCTTGTCCATATCACATCACATAGCACATGCTGCAAGAACAAGTTAGATGTCCTCTAATTGTTGTTGCAAGTTTTTACGTGGTTGCTATAGGTTTCTAGCAAGAACGTTTCTTACCTACGCCAAAACCACAACGTGATATGTCAATTTCTATTTATCCTTCATAAGGACCCTTTTCATCGAATCCGATCCGACTAAAGTGGGAGAGACAGACACCCGCTAGCCACCTTATGCAACTAGTGCATGTCATTCGGTGGAACCTGTCTCACGTAAGCGTACGTGTAAGGTCAGTGCGGGCCGCTTCATCCCACGATGCCGCCGAATCAAGATTGGACTAGTAGCGGCAAGAGAATTGAACAAAATCAATGCCCACAACTTGTTTGTGTTCTACTCGTGCAAGATCCTACGCAAAGACCTAGCTCTAATACCACTGTTGGGGAACATAGCAGAATTCAAAAAAATTCCTACGCTTCACCAAGATCAATCTAAGGAGTCATCTAGAAATGAGCATAAAGGAGTGCATCTACATACCCTTTGTAGATTGCGAGCGGAAGCATTCGAAGGAACGTGGATGATGGAGTTGTACTCGTCGTGATCCCTATCACCGATGATCCCAGCGCCGAACGGACGGCACCTCTGCGTTCAACACATGTATGGTACAGGGACGTCTCCTCCTTCTTGATCCATAAAGGAGGGAGGAGAGGTTGATGGAGATCCAGCAGCACGACGGCGTGGTGGTGGATGCAACGGGAAAAGCTGCAGGGCTTCGCCAAGACCCTGCGGGAGGAGGGAGAGATGTAACGGGGGGAGGCGCTAGGGGCTGAGGTGCGGCTGCCCTCTCTCCCCCCACTATATATAGGGGCCAGGGGGGCGCCGGCCCTAGGAGATTGGATCTCCTAGGGGGGCGGTGGCCAAGGGGGTGGCTTGCCCCCCAAGCCTAGGGGGGCGCCCCCACCCCTAGGGTTTCAACCCTAGGCGCAGGGGGGAGGCCCAAGGGGGGTGCGCCAGCCCACTAAGGGCTGGTCCCCCTCCCCCTACGGCCCACGGGGCCCTCCGGAATGGGTGGCCCCACCCGGTGGACCCCCGGGACCCTTCCGGTGGTCCCGGTACACTACCGGTGACCCCCGGAACTCTCCCGATGGCCGAAACTGGACTTCCTATATATCATTCTTTACCCCCGGACCATTCCGGAACTCCTCGTGATGTCCGGGATCTCATCCGAGACTCCGAACAACATTCGGGTTACCGTGTGCATATATCTTTACAACCCTAGCGTCACGAACCTTAAGTCTGTAGACCCTACGGGTTCGGGAGACACATAGACATGACCGAGACGACTCTCCGGTCAATAACCAACAGCGGGATCTGGATACCCATGTTGGTTCCCACGTGTTCCTCGATGATCTCATCGGATGAACCACGATGTCAAGGATTCACTTAATCCCGCATGCTATTCCCTTTGTCTATCGGTACATCACTTGCCCGAAATTCGATCGTCGGTATCTCGATACCTTGTTCAATCTCGTCATGGCAAGTCTCTTTACTCGTTCCATAATCCATCATCCCGTGACTAACTCTTTAGTCACACTGATCTCATTATGATGATGTCTTACCGAGTGGGCCCAGAGATACCTCTCCGTCATACGGAGTGACAAATCCCAGTCTCGGTTCGTGCCAACTCAATAGACACTTTCGGAGATAACCGTACCTTTATAGCCACCTAGTTACGTTGTGACGTTTGGCACACCCAAAGTATTGCTACCGTATCCGGGAGTTGCACAACCTCATGGTCTAAGGAAAAGATACTTGACATTAGAAAAGCTTAAGCATTACGAACTACACGATCTTGTGCTAGGCTTAGGATTAGGTCTTGTCCATCACATCATTCTCCTAATGATGTGATCCCGTTATCAATGACATCCAATGTCAATGGTCAGGAAACCGTGACCATCTGTTGATCAACGAGCTAGCAACTAGAGGCTTACCAGGGACATGTTAGTCTGTGTATTCACACATGCATCACTGTTTTCGTATAATATGATTTAAGCATGAATAACAGACAATTATCATGAACAAGGAAATATATAATAATAACCATTTTATTATTGCCTCTAGGGCATATTTCCAACACAATGAAACGCAGCTCCGTCAGCATTTCGTCAAAAAGAAAAGAAAATGGGCCCATGAAATCTGCTAGTAAATTCGTATACAACCTATAAGCTAATGCATGTATATAACTATGTTCTATGCATAATACATAAATTCCAATGTTCCAAGTCAATGTTCTCATCTGATTCATTATAATAATACAAAATACTGAAAGCTCCCCTCTTAGGACTTCGGACTGAGAAACAAAGTCAAGGATTCTGCCATACAAAATAGTACAATGAGTCTTCCAACCACATCCTCCGAGGATGCCCATTACACACCAGCACAACAAATCAACAACGTCATCCTTCTTGGAGATTATCAATCCATCTGAAATTATTAAAAAATCAATCATAAAAAATAGATGTTGCAGATCCGAATCAAATCTCTACAACATTTTGGCGGAGAGATGTCCCTGATGGCGTAAAATAAGGTTGAGATGCTGGCGATTCACTGGAAGTTCTCTCTTGGGGTACAAACTCACGAGCGACTATGTCGAATCTCCTTCGCCGCAACCCGTCACCATAGCCGCCGCCTAGGGAAAGGAAGGGTCCAACGAAGAGGCGTCGGGGTGCATGTTACAGCTGCAAGGACATGGAGGCGAACGCAGGAGGTAGACAGTCGGTGATGGATGCCGACGGCGCATGCGGCCGTAGCAGCCGCCATGGAAGAGCATTGCAGGAGACGACATTACAAACAAGTAAAGAAGAAATCCACCGTGGGGGGCTGCCGAGTAAGCGTAGAGGGAGAATGGAGGGTGCCGACGCCGAAGCAGACCTGTTGCAGAAGCTCGCTGCCAGGACGAAGGACGGCATAGGCGAAGTGTCCATGGAGAGAGGATCTCGGGGGTAGGGATAGCGTCATGGGGCTCGGGTATAGACGAAGAGACCGGGACGACCTGTGTGTTCAGTTTTTTTTCTTTTTTCTTTAGGGAAGCCTCTTCACGTATGAATGGTTGTATGTTTTGCACGTTGGGCTGGACTTGGGCCTTCTATCATACGGCCCGATCTCGGGCAGAACCTGCCGCTAATTCTGCGGAGCAGTGGCCCGCGAAACGGTAATTCATGTGCGCATAATAACCTAGACGACCGAGCGACTCCTGCACATTCTTATGCATGATCCGACGGCTCAGAACATCGAAACGTTTTGGGGGCTTCTAGCCAGCTAAGTTATATTGTTTAGTAATAAAAACTGATGCTTAAGGAAAGTTTAATTTATTTCTTCAAGCGCATCTTCTAAGCACCTTGCATTGTATGAGGCCTAACAAAAGAAGATCTATCCTAGCAGCCTAACACGTTTTACAACTGGACATAAACACATGCACACATCTTATACCCTACTCCCTCTGTCCGGTGAAAAGTGTACGTTTGTCTTCAAAATTTGTCCAAAAAATGTATTTTCATCTTCCCAATGCACTTTAAAGTAGAAAAAAATACTTCTCTCTCGTCACATGGTACTCCCTCCGTCCAGGTGCATAGGGCGCCTAAGAGAATTCAGAATTTCTAAGAATATAAGTCGCTATTGTCAATTCACAAGAGATGGTAATTAATTACGTGACCAATCATAGATAGCACACACCATGTACGTCCACTGCATGCAAATGGCCTATCCATCTTCCCGTGCATGCAACGAGCACTAAGTGTGTATGCATGCAATCCACCTATTAACAAGCGCGTTGGTTGGCTGTCGTGTTAGGATGGCGTGCTAACTGCCCATAAAATAGATCATTTAATTTTTCATCTCACCCAATCTCTATACGCCTAAATCACAGTGCCTCTTCTTAGATGCCCTATGCACCTGGACAGAGAGAGTAATCAAGACCAGTAACAATCCACATGATCTTCTTAATTTCTACTCCCTTCGTCCGGGTTTATTAGGCCTAAAGACAACTTCTCTTAGACCAAGACACATAGTGATTTGCTCACATTAATTCTCCCATTCCACTCCCAATGCACTCTCTCACATGCATGCATCCAATGAAAAAACACCCATGCAGTGTATTAATTTCCCAGCCATGGCACCAACCATAATGGCTTTTAATACAACCAATGAACTGGTTGCATGCATACACCTTTCCAAAGCGAGGCCTTATAAAAAGGGACATGCTTGTGATGCTGAGAGGCCTAATAAATCCGGACGAAGGGAGTACATGCACTTAGCTCATTGGGGTTGGGTAATTAAAGAAGAGGGAGATGATGACTTACATCTTTCCAATGCATTTTTTATTTCACTCCATAATTGTCCTAAAATCTCTATATAAATCTTCACCGGACAGAAGGAGTATACGGTTCGGTTTATACCACATCATATAGACACAATGTTTAACACTCCGTTCAGTCACAACTATCGAAGTTGAGATTGCGTCCAAAAGATGGTAGTAACTGGCTGCCACGTTGAAAGTGATGTGTAGAGAGAAACTAGACGGACGCGGACTGACTTTTCCTAACTACGCGCAACGTATCATCTTATTAGACGTCGAATCAACATGCGGCTGGTTCCATACATGCACGCAATATTTGCTAGTAAAATTAATATGTCACCTAAACTTCTAAATAAATTGTGTAAATTTGAATTCGTTTATGTATTTGAGGTTCTCACGACTAGCTCTACGAAACAAGCCCAATATTGATATATTTCTAACAAAGTTTCGTAAACTTTTCATCAAAATTCAGACAAGTTGTCTATTTTTTTTCGGTTCTAAATACAGTTTCTATGAAAATTCTTTAATATTCCTAATAAAGTGCAGACCCACTATTTATAAAGTTTTTCATCACATGATCCTGCTTATTTAGAACTTTGCAATGAACATAAAAAGTTCTTCAGTGTGCCCAACAAAGTTCCTTACATAAAACACTAATAATCTTCTAAAAACCATATTTCACTTTCAGTTAACAAAAATCTATTTAAAAATTATCGACTGATCTTATTCTAAAGATCTTGGTGGGGGAGTTCAAATATACACATAGTTATTTAGAAAAAGATATCAACCATCTAAATTGTCACAAGATAATTAAAAGTAATGAAGTTTGAGGAGAGAGGAAATATAACATAGCATGCATGTGTCAGTCTGGGCAAATTTTAACATGCTCCTTTTTACCTCTTCTTTTTACATGTGAGGTAACAAAATAAGAGTTAATCGGACTATTAATTAATGAGACCAACGGCTCAGATATACTCACTCCGTCCCAAAATAAGTGACTTGACTTTGTATTAACTTTGTACGAAAGTTAGTGCAAAGTTGAGTCACTTATTTTAGGACGGAGGAAGTATTGCATACTCTTACCTCTCATGTAAAAAGAGGGGTAAGAGGGAATATGTTAAAACTGCTTATCAATATGTGAGAAGGAAAAGAGAGAAAGATGGGTCATACACTTGCGAAGGACCCAGATTCATATATTGGAGCAACGGATGTGATAGGTGTTCCGCGCGAAACCAGTTAAGAATAGCCATACTTTAAGGGAAGCAAATTTGTATCACCCGGTGCTCCACATCCCCTATACGAACATTAAATTTTAAAAAACACCGAGAAATTTGAAAAAAAAATCTAAGATTTTTGGATATCAAATCTGAGTTCCCGTTCTACTTCCGTGTGAAATTTCGTGAAAAAAAAACTAGAAAAAATATTCGTGGAAAAAAGACAAAAGTTTCATATGTATAGAAATAAACTGTTTAGATAGATTTTCATTCGGACAATATTTCTTTCGTCACGGATACATTTCCCGGTATCTTTTCATGAAACTTCACACGGGAGTAGATTTAGAATCCAGGTTGAATTTCCCCAAATTTAAGATTATTAAATTTTTTGGTATTTTTTATGTATAATTTTCATATAGGGGTGTGGACCACCCAGGAGCTCATGTGTATTTTTCTATTTTAAGCTGCTATTGAGAAAGGAATTAATGTGTCAGAGCGGTCAAGAGCAACGAGCAGCAGGAAGAGGAGAGACGCGCTAAGTGGGCTTGGTTTGTATAAGCACATGGAGGTCAAATATTCATAGGAGTGGACGAGCTCGCCTGCTCACTTTATCTCCCTGCACTTGCTACTTCTCGAGCTTGCGTTGTATTCCCTCGAAGAGAAAGGGTGATGTAGCACAGTAGCGTAAGTATTTCCCTCAGTTTTTCAGAACCAAGGTATCAATCCAGTAGGAGACCGCGCGCGAGTCTCTCGCACCTGCACAAACAAATAAGAACTTCACAGCCAACGCGATAAGGGGTTGTCAATCCCTTTATGGTCACTTACGAAAGTGAGATATGATAGATAGGATAGTATAATATTTTTGATATAAGAACTGAAAGTAAATAAATCAAAGTAAAATAGATGGAAGATTAATATGTTCAGAATAGACCCGGGGGCCATAGGTTTCACTAGTGGCTTCTCTCATGATAGCAGAATTCTACGGTGGGTGAACAAATTACTGTCGAGCAATTGATAGAAAAGCGCATAGTTATGAGAATATCTAGGCATGATCATTATATATAGGCATCACGTCCGTGACAAGTAGATCGAAACAATTCTGCATCTACTACTATTACTCCACACATCAACCGCTATCCAGCACGCATCTAGAGTATTAAGTTCATAAGAACAGAGTAATGCTTTAAGCAAGATGACATGATGTAGAGGGATAAACTCAAGCAATATGATATAAACCCCATCTTTTTATCCTCGATGGCAACAATGCAATACATGCCTTGCTGCCCTTACTGTCACTTGGAAAGGACGCCGCAAGATTGAACCCAAAGCCAAGCACTTCTCCCATTGCAAGAACTATAGATCTAGTAGGCCAAACCAAACCAATATTTCGAAGAGACTTGCAAGGATATTATAATCATACATTAAAGATTTCAGAAAAGAATCAAATGTTGTTCATAAATAATCTTGATCATAAACCCACAATTCATCGGATCTCGACAAACACACTGCAAAAAGATTACATCGAATAGATCTCCTCGAAGATCGAGGAGAACTTTGTATTGAGTCCAAAAAGAGAGAAGAAGCCATCTAGCTAATAACTATGGATCCGAAGGTCTGTGGTAAACCTAGAACTCATTGGTGAGGCTATGGCGTTGATGTAGAAGCACTCCGTGGTAGATCCCCCCTCCGGCGGAGCTCCGGAACAGGCCCCAAGATGGGATCTCACGGGAACAGAAGGTTGCGGCGGTGGAATTAGGGTTTTCTCTGTTGCCTAGATGTTTCCAGGGTACATGGATATATATAGGAGGAAGGAGAGCATCGGGGAAGCCAGAGGGGGCCCACGAGGGTGGGGGCGCGCCCTGGACCCTCGTGGCCACCTCCTTCGTTCCCTCGCGTGTACTCCAAGTCTTCTGGGTAGATACGGTTCCAAAAATAACTCTCCTGAAGGTCTCATTCCGTTTGATATCGCTTTTCTGCGAAACTCTGAAATAGGCAAAAAAACAGCAATTTGCACTGGGCCTTGGGTTAGTAGGTTAGTCCCAAAAATAATATAAAAGTGTATAATAAAGCCCATTAAACATCCAAAACAGAATATATAATAGCATGGAACAATAAAAAATTATAGATACGTTGGAGACGTATCAGCGCTCGTTCGTATCGGGATCCCAGCACATGATTGTATGGAGGCCCTAGGACAGTAATTAGACGCCAGGAAAAACCCGTGTTGGCCCCACAGCGCACGGCCATACCGTTTGGTCAGAACTAGAGGCTGGGGCGCCACCTGGTGGCGCCTCTTGAGGCGGGCTTGTGCGCACTTATCTTGTGTAGGCACATTCGACTGCCATGGTTGGTCCTTGGTCTAGGCATGTATACCAATATGAGCATATGCACACTTATCTTGTGTCGACACATTAGGATTTCTCTCTCTCTTGGATGTAGCCATAGAAAATATTCATTATAGCCATTCCTTCATGAATCAATAAGAAAGAAAAATCTAAATAAGCTTACAACAGAATCAATTTCAGTGTGTATGCACTACAAAACAGAGATGGAAAAGGGACAGAGAGTTATCATTGGATGGAAAACTATATACTAAGAAAGAGAGGGAGGGAGAAACATGAGTGGGAGCAACGAGCTGAGTATAACTGTCCGCTGCTCGAGGTAGACTAAGGGGGAGGTGAAGACCTAGGAGTGAGCGAGTTGCTTGAAACTAAACCACATGTAAAAAGAGATCAATTCAGAAGTCAAATCGCATATATAATGAGCCAATCTCGAAACTCTAGAAAGTCAGCAAGACCCTAACATTCGAACACAGTGCAAATCTTTAACTAGGTTCCATAATCATTGAAATGAACAAAACAACCACACAAAAACAAAATTATCCTTATGAATCACCTGCTTCTCTGCACCCATGTTATTGAAGCTGCTGGGGTTGTCTCTGCAAAACCATAGCAGCGGAGATTAGCACAGGCAGTTCAATCCAAACACCCAAAAAAGGTAGCGGAAGATGGGGCGGCAGCCAGAGAGGAAGGAAAATGAGAGGATAGTGGCAGGGCAAGTCGGTGGCGACTCACTTCCGCTCGCTTTCCTCGTCAATGTTGATAGTAATGATTAGCTTCTGATACGTCTCCAACATATCTATAATTTTTTATTGTTCCATGCTATTATATTATCTGTTTTGGATGTTTAATGTGCTTTATTATGCACTTTTATATTATTTTTGGGATTAACCTACTAACCCAAGGCTCAGTGCAAATTGCTATTTGGTTCTTCTCTGAACTTTTTATGTGTGCTCATAATATCCTTGCAAGTCTCTTCGAATTATTGGTTTGGTTTGGCCTACTAGATCTATAGTTCTTGCAAAGGGAGAAGTGCTTGGCTTTGGGTTCAATCTTGCGGTGTCCTTTCCCAGTGACAGTAGGGGCATTAAGGCACATATTGTATTGTTGCCATCGAGGATAAAAAGATAGGGTTTTCATCATATTGCTTGAGTTTATCACTCTACATCATGTCATCTTGCTTAAGGCGTTACTCTGTTCGTATGAACTCAATACACTAGATGCATGCTGGATAGCGGTCGATGTGTGGAGTAATAGTAGTAGATGCAAGCAGGAGTCAGTCTACTTGTCTCGAACGTGATGCCTATATACAATGGTCATGCCTAGATAGTCTCATAATTATTTGCTTTTCTATCAATTGCTCGACAGTAATTTGTTTACCCGTCGTAGAATACCGCTATCATGAGAGAAGCCACTAGAGAAAACTATAACCCCCGGGTCTATTCTCAACATATCAATCTACATCTACTTTACTTTTACCGTTGTTTATTTGCTGTTTTATTAAACCAAAAATACCAAAAATATAAACTATCATCTTTATCAGATCTCACTATCGTAAGTGACCGTAAAGGGATTGACAACCCCTTATCGCGTTGGCTGCAAAGTTCTTATTTGTTTGTGCACGTGCGAGGGACTGGCGCGTGGTCTCCTACTGGATTGATACCTTGGTTCTCAAAAACTGAGGGAAATACTTACGCTACTGTGCTGCATCTCCCTTTCCTCTTCGAGGGAATACAACGCAAGCTCACGAGGTAGCAGCACGCTTGACATTTACTTTACCTAGAACAAGTATGAAACTAGAAGTACTTTGTAGGTGTCGTGGTATAGGTTTGCAAGAATATAAAGAGCACGTAAATGTAAACTAGGGAATGTTTAGGTAAAGAAGCAATAAAGTTGGGATAGCGAGTGTGGAAAAGTGGTGGTAGGAGTTGTGAAATTGTCCCTAAGCAATTGACTACGTTACTAGACCGATAGCAAGTTTTATGTGGGAGAGGCCACTGCTAGCATGTCATCCCTCACTTGAAATTCTATGCACTTATGATTGGAACTATTAGCAAGCATCCGCAACTACGAACGTTCATTAAGGTAAAATCCAACCATAGCATTAAGATATATTGACCCCCCCTTCAACCCCGTATGCATCAATTTCTACGCTAGGTTGAAGCTTCTGTCACTCTTGCCCTCTAATACATAGTCCTATCAACATACAACTAACCCTATGGTGTGATCCACGTGCACACTCATATGATGGTCACCAAAGGACAGCAACATAACCACAAGCAAATTAAACCAATCATAGCAATTCACCAATCCGATAGGACAACGAAAATCTACTCAGACATCATAGGATGGCAACACATCATTGGATAATAATATGAAGCATAAAGCACCATGTTCAAGTAGAGGGTACATCGGGTTGCGGTAGAGTGGACCGCTGGAGATAGATGGGGGAAAGTGGTGAAGATGTTTGTAGGATCGAAAGTATGTCTAGAGGGGGGGTGAATAGACTACTTGTAAATATAAAAATTCTGCCTTTTGATCATGAACAGTTTTTGGCAGTTTCACAATTATGATCAAGTCAAGTATCACCCTACACATGCAATTCTAGAGTATAAGCAGCGGAAAGTAAATTGCACATGTAGTAAAGAGAGGTGGAGAAGATCAAACGCAATTTGGAGATGCGGAGATTTTTCTCGTGGTTCCGATAGGTGGTGCTATCGTACATCCACGTTGATGGAGACTTCAACCCACGGAGGGTAACAGCTGCGCGAGTCCACGGAGGGCTCCACCCACGAAGGGTCCACGAAGAAGCAACCTTGTCTATTCCATCATGGACTACGCCCACGGAGGACTAGCCTTACTCGGGGTAGATCTTCACGAAGTAGGCGATCTCCTTGCCCTTACAAACTTCTTGGTTCAACTCCACATCTCGATGACGGAGGCTCCCAAGCGACACCTAACCAATCTAGGAGGCACCACCCTCCAAAAGGTAATAGATGTCGTAGATGATGATGAACTCCTTGCTCTTGTGCTTCAAATGATAATCTCCCCAACACTCAACTCTCCTCACTGATTTGGCTGTGGTGGAAGAAAGGATTGAGTGGAAAGCAACTTGGGAAGGTTAGAAATCAAGTTTCATATGGTAGGAATGGAGCAACTTGATCTCAACACAAGGGTAGGTAGTTCTCTTCTCAGAAAGTGTAAGGTAGGAGTGGTAGTTCTTTCTGATGGCTCTCCCCACGAATGAAGAGGGGGTGGAGGGGTATATATAGCCTCCACACAAAATCCAACCGTTACACACATAATTGAGCAATCTCGGTGAGACCGAAGTGGAAACTCGGTCAGACCGAAAGTTCAAATATAGTGAACGTTGGGGTTTTCGGTGGGACCGAAAATACCATCTCGGTTTGTCCGATTTGAGTCAAAGATAGGAACTTGCCAATTTCGGTGGGACCGAAATCATCAACTCGGATATTCCGATTTGATGACAAACGATTACAGAAGGTTGGCAGCCCGTGTTTCGGTGAGACCAAACTCAAACTCGGATTGACCGATTTTTCTAGGGTTTGGCTTATGGATGAGGTGGTTCATCTCGGTGGGACTGAGTTGGAAGAATCGGTTTGTCCGAGATTACTTATGAGTGTGTATAGTAGTGAAAGTTGCTGATAGTTGAAGGAGATATATCACTAAGCACTTGAGCAACCAGATCATCAACACAACCTCATCCCCTTTTAATAGTATTGGCTTTTCCTATGGACTCAATGTGATCTTTGATCACTAAACCAAAAATGGAGTCTTGAGCTTTTGCCAATGCTTGCCTTAGCATTTTGAGGGGTCCACTTCTTCAGTCATTTCCATACCCATATCACTGAACTTCTCTGAAATGATTCTCAAGTAACTATTAGTTCAATGATATATATGTTGTTATTAATTACCAAAACCACCCGGGGATTAGTTGCACTTTCAATCTCCCCTTTTTGGTAATTGATGACAACATATAGATCAAAGCTTCGACAAAAGATATAATCAATGAATAATATCGTCGCTTTGAGAAGTATGTGATAAACAAGAGCTCCCCCTAAATTTGTGCATTATTTAAAATTTGCGTTTGAATGCAAATGCACAATCGATTAGGATTATGGGTCACTCTTCCATGTCACATACATCTTGGTGGAGCGCACAAAATGATAAGAATGAATAACATGCACCCAATCACCAAGACATGAGTAAATAGCCATACTAAAAGGAATAGCATATGATAAGCATTAAGCACACATTAAAGCATAGTATGACCAAGCACTCATTAAGGTAGCATCAAACGTAGTATCAAGCACACTGAAAGTTTCAAGAACCAAAAGAACCAAATGTATCTCAAAGAAAACCGGCAAAAGAACGAAAGAGCACTCTCTCTCTCTCTCGAAGCCCTATGATCTATACAATTTCTCCCCCTTTGGCAACAAGTTACCAAAAAGTTCGAAAAAGCATAGAGCTAAGTGTCACTGTGGGCTCTGCTGGCGGCTCCCGTCTGGGTAGATGTCGGAGTAGATATGACGGCATCGGCGAAGACTTCAGCTGATGTCTGCACTGGAGGAGTGGATACTGGAGCTGTGGCTGGAGTAACTGCTGGAGCTGTAGGAGGTGCTGAAGTGGTAGCCCTGGAGTCAGTCACTGGAATAGCAGTTGATCGGGATCCTCTGGGAACCGGAGCAGTCTGGCGATGAGTGTCCTGGACTAGGTCATCCTGCATGAGCTCTGCCCTGTCCTGCCTAGCTTCCTCCATGTCTGCCTCAAGCTTGTTGACGGTCACCTGAAGTTCAGTCAGCTTCACGTCCAGAGCGTGGACCTTCTCGTCAATAATCCTTTCCAAGCTCTCCTGAGATTGTTCAATGCTGGCCAGGCGTTGTTCAATCCTATGGGTAGCTTCAAGAATCTGCTCTCCGAAGCTCTTTGGTTTAGCTGCTGCTGCTGCTGCCTCTTTATCAGCTTTGGCTTTCTTAGCAGCTTCAATCTTGGCTTGACCTTCAACAGAAGTTGGATCCTCTTCATCCATCACAACAATGTTATCTTCATGCTCTGGCTGCAGTGGTAAGTGCTTCCTATCCAACAAGAATTTGCCCGTGCCAAACTTGGCATTGATAAGCATCTGAATCTGCGGGGCAAATCCACACGACCTCTTCTGGTCAGCTGCAGTCCTCTTAATGGTCTCTACCATTAAGTCCATCACCTTGAAAGGTGCCTTCTCATCAAGTATGTGCAGCATGTTGATAGAATAGCCTCGGATCATGCGATGGTCTCCAGACTTGGGCATCAAGGTATGCCTCAGAATAGTGTTTGTGGTAGGTAGACCTGCCTGGAGATAGTACACTGAGCCAAGCTTCCACCCTTCCAAATCTGCTGCGGGGATCTCCTTGTAGATGTTCTTCATGGAATCATGGTTCTTCTTAGGAATCCCATAGACATCAATGTCGTCCTCTCTTTGCACTGGAGCATTCAGAAGTTCTGCCCATTCTTCAACAGACGAAGAAAACCTTTGACCTTCAGTCATCCAGGTGATCTTCCCATCAGGATAGAAGTGGGCTGTGGCGTAGAACTGCATAATCATCTCATCGTTCCAATCTGTCAGTTTCTGACCCACAAACTCATCAACTCCACATGCAGTGAAGCTTTCATGCACATGGGGAAAGAAGTCTCGGTGCTCTTCACTGTCAATGTACTTCTAGTCAACGTATCCGGTATCTGCAACAATAGGCTTCTTGTCCATCAACACAGTCTCATAGAAGTCCTGCTGCTCTCTGGTGTGGAATCTGGGGTCCACAGCAGTCCTTCTCCTCACGGCATATGGATCAGACTGTCTCCATAGCCTGAGACCTCTATCCTTCCTTGCCTTCATATCCTCGGCTTGAGGATGAGCATCATTGTGGAGCGGCAGTTTTGGACGGAGCTTCAGCAACACATGTTCTTCTTCATCAGAATCAGCTGGTGGCACATCACCTTTGTTCTTCTCAGAGGCTGGAATGTTCCTGGTTGTCCTCTTGGGCTTGGCAGAAGGCTTTGCTGGAGCTGCCTTTGCTTGAGCAGGCTTCTTGGGCTTAGAAGTGGCTTGAGCCCTAATTGCATCACCCATGAGTTTTTGCTTCTGAGGAGCAGGCTGGGGTGCTTCTTCTTCTTCTTCTTCCTCGGCTGCTACATCTGCATGAGAATCAGCATATACTACCCTCTTCCTCTTGGAAGTTTTCTTCACTTTACTTGGGGCTGGCTCTCCCAAGTTCAGCTTCTTGGCAACAGCTGACTGCTTGACCTTGCTGGTGCCTTTCTTGAACTGCTGCCCTTGGTGCTCTTTGGCAACAACATTTCTCTTGGGCTTGGAGGTTACTTCCTCAGCAATGAAGTCAGAGTCCTCATCATCAGAATTTCTCTGCTTTCTGGTTCTGGTGGCTGCAGGAGGCAAACCACTAGGTGTACTCCTCTCACCATCATCAATAGGACTACTAGCTTCAGGACTAGTATCTGCCTCAGGAATCTCTGCAAAAGGTGATTCTGACCTGTTCTGGCTGTCACTGGCATCTGACATGGCTGACAACCTGTGAATAGATAAGGTATAGGCAGAGTAGAAGAGTTATCACAAACTGCAGAGGTTTTTGCAAAAAAAATGAGTTCAAATCTTAGTTTTAAGTTTTCACAGAATGCATTTCGGTCAAACCGATTTTCAGTTTCGGTGAATCCGAAGTGTATAACAGAAACTTACACACCACTTTCGGTTGGACCGAAATGGGTTTCGGTCCTGCCGATAAGCTAGGGTTTCACTAAAACTGAGCTTCGGTCACACCGATTTGCACAACTCGGTTAGACCGAAAGTGCAGTGCAATGGCCAGAGGCCAAATCGGTCACACCGAAAATTTAAAACCGGTTTCACCGAGATGTGTTCCATGGAAACCTAAACCTAAGAATTTTACTCGAAACTAGAACCGATCTGATGTTAAGGAATTTTTCAATCGTGGCCAAATGTAGGGCAAACCAATCGTGCAATGAATCAGATAGGGAGCACGAGAGGGATCGAGACTCACCCTAACTTGGTGGAGTCCCTCTACGGCGGCAACGGCGCGGAGGAGAAAACCGTTGGCGGCGGCGGAGACCTGCGGCGAGGGCGCACAGGCGACGACGGCGACGATCCGGAGATCAGGGCGACGGCAGCAGGGGACTTGGGGGCGAAAACGTTTGAAGGAAAAATCGCGCGCTGCCCTTAGTATTTATATCCCCTTGCTGTCGATGGGACCGAGTTGAAAAACTCGGTGACACCGAAATGGATAACTGATGTGCAGTTACTCATATCGGTCACGCCGAGATTTAGAACTCGGTTTCACCGAGATGAAACCTAGATCAGTCTAAGCGTTTCGGTTGGACCGAGTGGGAGAAGTTGGTCTGACCGAAATTGACTTAGAAGGTTTTGGAAGTCAGCCTTAGACGGATCGGTGGCTCCGAGTGCTCCTCACTCGGAGGGTCCGAAAATGACTTGTTCAAAGTTTGTGATATGAGCATGAATAGAATTTGAGACAAGAAAGCATAGATAGCTAGGGGAGGTGCTTAGGCATTCTTGTCCATCCATTTGGCCAGAAAAATCAAAACAACCAAAACAACAAATGGATGTCCTCGAATGGATAAAATCATGCATTCAACATGCTCACACAATAAGATAGCAAATGAAATATGTGTCAAACATGCACAACCAAAACTCTAGCTACTAGCACACCAATTTGTCG
Organism: Secale cereale; assembly: GCA_902687465.1. Classification (NCBI taxonomy): domain Eukaryota; kingdom Viridiplantae; phylum Streptophyta; class Magnoliopsida; order Poales; family Poaceae; genus Secale; species Secale cereale. Next base: position 703,121,566 of record LR738711.1, on the reverse strand, counting down.
ATGACTAGGTTATCTTTATATGAGTATTTTGACTTAGGAGCCAAATGAGAACATTTGATCATAGGTCATACTCATCGTTTAAGCACAAGTGGGGTTACCACTTTTACATAAAGCATTGATGTTTTCACATCATTTGGAGATGCTTTAGCTCAATTTTTAGAGCAAAGCTCCCCCTAGATGTGAGAACCCCTTTTAAAGGGTCAAACTAACCTTGGGTTGTCGTAGAAGACTTCATGTAGATGTTGAAGATGTGGATGCTCAATGTTGATGTAGATCATCAAGAGTTGGGAGCTATCCTTTGGATTAGGGCACTTTCAATACCTACATGGGTTAGTCCCATAAGGAACAAACAAGGATATCCATGGACATAGATTGAAGTTCACAATAGATGATGTCCATGAAAGCAATGATTACCTTGTCCCTTGACTTACCAACAAGAGGGTTTTTGACTCCATGAACTAGTGCATGATGTGGAAGTTGATTGCACAAGTTGCCAAAATGAATGTGAGTGAAGTATGTTGGCGGAGTCACCCTCAAGAACCTTCTAGTTCTTCTTCTTCGAGATCCACATCATCTTGATGGGAATCCTTGGGGTTGTAGTTGAGCTTGATGAAGTAGAACTTGACGTGTCCTTGGGAACCCACTTGACCATGGCTTGAGGTGCTTCAATGAATGCATCAATCTCCTCTTGAAGCTTGTCCTTGGCCTTTAGCTTGTGGTCTTGTGGTGGAAGGTCATCTTGAGCTTGTTCCACATTGGAAGAAGTAGGATCATACTTCTCCTTTTGAGAAACAAACTGTGGAGTAGGGTATTGACCTTCTTCCCACTCAACACCTTCGGCGTTGAACTTTCGCTCAAAACCAATCCCTTGATTCTTCCGGTGCCTTCCTTGTTTGCGAACAATTTCCTCAAAGTTCTTGCTTCCGGCAAGACTCTTGTAGACACCTTTCTCTATGATTTCCTTCAATAATCTATTTTCTTGCTCAAGTGTAACTTGGCTTGAAACATTGTTAGTGGAATCAAGAGAACTACTAGAAGTAACAACATTTGATTTAACATGGTTATTGTTACCACTAGAGGAAGAATTTTTCTTATGCTTGTCATGCTTAGTCTTAATAGGTGGCAAGAAATTAGACAAGAGAAGTCGTTTGGCAAGATATGAAGAACTCTTCTTTCGAAGATCGTCATTGATCGCTTTTAGAAACTCATGTTCTTGCTCTAGAGTGAGCTTCTCGAAGCGTAGCTTCTTATGAGATCTTAGGAGCTCTCTATGATCTTCTTGAGTTGTTTCATGAGCTAACTTAAGAGTGTTTAGTTCTTTAGTTAGACGCTCAATCTCCTTCATAGCATTGTCATTCGACTCTTCTCGACTATAAAGACTACTGGCATTTTCATCGTTACTAAGCTCACTAGATTTATCATGCAAGAGCTCATCTTCACCAAGCAAGTCATCCTCATCACTATCAAAGTCAATGAATTCAGGGTGTGTTACCTTGGGGCCTTTAGCCATGAAGCATCTTCCAATTCCCTCATTTGGTGAATCAAATAAGTCGTAGGAGTTGGAGTTGGAGGATACGAGAGCAAGACCGTCAACACCTTCATCTTGACTGTAGTCGGAGTCGGAGTGATAGCTTCCATCGGATTGATTGTCGGAGTCGGAGCCGGAGACCCATTCACCTACATGAGCTTGATGTCTTCTTCTTGTGTAGCTCCTTGATGACTTGTCTTTCCTCTCCGAATCCTTGCTTCTCCGAGAGGGTCTTCGTTCATAACGATCATCTCTACTCCTTCTCTCTTTCCGAGGTGACTCATCTCTTGATCTTCTTCTTGGAGATTCTTCTCTTCTCTTGTGGGGAGCCGTACACTCATTTGAGTAGTGTCCGGGTCTTCCACAATTGTAGCAGTTTCGATCACGGCTAGAAGATCTCTTTTCATCATATGATCTAGACTTTGAGCTTCTTTCTTTGCCTCTATTCTTGTAGAACTTGTTGAAGTTCTTAACCATTAGGCTTATCTCTTCATTGGAAATTAACTTGTCACTTGAGGTTGTGGGAGCATCACTTGTAGCTTTGTAAGCACCGCTTGACTTGTTGTGAAGCTCTTCCTTATCCTTAAGTGTCATCTCATGAGCAACAATTCTTCCAATGACTTCAGTTGGCTTGAGAGTCTTGTAGTTTGGCATCATTTGGATCAAAGTGCACACGGTGTCATATTTTCCATCCAAAGCTCTGAGAATCTTCTTAATGATGAATCGGTCGGTCATTTCTTCGCTTCCTAAGCCGGCAATCTCATTTGTGATGAGAGCAAGCCTAGAGTACATTTCAGCGACTCCTTCACCATCCTTCATCTTGAACTTGTCAAGTTGACCTTGAAGAATATCTAGCTTTGATTCCTTCACAGATTCAGTACCTTCGTGCATTTCAACCAAAGTATCCCAAATCTCTTTAGCATTCTCAAGACGGCTGATTTTGTTGAACTCCTCGGGACACAAGGCATTGAAGAGAATGTCACAAGCTTGAGCATTGTTTTGCAACATCCACAACTCTTCCGGTGTAGCTTCGCGATCCGGAACTTTTCCTTCCTCAAAGAATTCACCTTGCATACCAACACAAATAATGCCCCATGCGGCTGGGTTATGACCAAGAATATGCATTTTCATTTTATGCTTCCAACTAGCAAAATTTGTACCATCAAAGTAAGGACCTCTACGATAATTACCCTCACTAGACGCCATACTCTCCTAGGTTGTGAAACCAAGCTTATGGAGTCCAATGCAATGGAAACCAAAACAATGGAGACCAAAGCTCTGATACCACCTATAGGATCGAAAGTATGTCTAGAGGGGGGGTGAATAGACTACTTGTAAATATAAAAATTCTGCCTTTTGATCATGAACAGTTTTTGGCAGTTTCACAATTATGATCAAGTCAAGTATCACCCTACACATGCAATTCTAGAGTATAAGCAGCGGAAAGTAAATTGCACATGTAGTAAAGAGAGGTGGAGAAGATCAAACGCAATTTGGAGACGCGGAGATTTTTCTCGTGGTTCCGATAGGTGGTGCTATCGTACATCCACGTTGATGGAGACTTCAACCCACGGAGGGTAACGGCTGCACGAGTCCACGGAGGGCTCCACCCACGAAGGGTCCACGAAGAAGCAACCTTGTCTATTCCATCATGGCCTACGCCCACGGAGGACTAGCCTTACTCGGGGTAGATCTTCACGAAGTAGGCGATCTCCTTGCCCTTACAAACTTCTTGGTTCAACTCCACATCTCGATGACGGAGGCTCCCAAGCGACACCTAACCAATCTAGGAGGCACCACCCTCCAAAAGGTAATAGATGTTGTAGATGATGATGAACTCCTTGCTCTTGTGCTTCAAATGATAATCTCCCCAACACTCAACTCTCCTCACTGATTTGGCTGTGGTGGAAGAAAGGATTGAGTGGAAAGCAACTTGGGAAGGTTAGAAATCAAGTTTCATATGGTAGGAATGGAGCAACTTGATCTCAACACAAGGGTAGGTAGTTCTCTTCTCAGAAAGTGTAAGGTAGGAGTGGTAGTTCTTTCTGATGGCTCTCCCCACGAATGAAGAGGGGGTGGAGGGGTATATATAGCCTCCACACAAAATCCAACCGTTACACACATAATTGAGCAATCTCGGTGAGACCGAAGTGGAAACTCGGTCAGACCGAAAGTTCAAATATAGTGAACGTTGGGGTTTTCGGTGGGACCGAAAATACCATCTCGGTTTGTCCGATTTGAGTCAAAGATAGGAACTTGCCAATTTCGGTGGGACCGAAATCATCAACTCGGATATTCCGATTTGATGACAAACGATTACAGAAGGTTGGCAGCCCGTGTTTCGGTGAGACCGAACTCAAACTCGGATTGACCGATTTTTCTAGGGTTTGGCTTATGGATGAGGTGGTTCATCTCGGTGGGACTGAGTTGGAAGAATCGGTTTGTCCGAGATTACTTATGAGTGTGTATAGTAGTGAAAGTTGCTGATAGTTGAAGGAGATATATCACTAAGCACTTGAGCAACCAGATCATCAACACAACCTCATCCCCTTTTAATAGTATTGGCTTTTCCTATGGACTCAATGTGATCTTTGATCACTAAACCAAAAATGGAGTCTTGAGCTTTTGCCAATGCTTGCCTTAGCATTTTGAGGGGTCCACTTCTTCAGTCATTTCCATACCCATATCACTGAACTTCTCTGAAATGATTCTCAAGTAACTATTAGTTCAATGATATATATGTTGTTATTAATTACCAAAACCACCCGGGGATTAGTTGCACTTTCAATGTTGGTGAAGATGACGGAGGTGTTGGTGTAGATCGCCGTCACATGATGGTGGCCCCGGTGGCGTTCTGATGCCACTGGGAGAGAGGGGGAGAGAGCCCCCCCTCCTTCTTATTCTTCCTTGACCTTATCCCTAGATGGGAGAAGGGTTTCTCCTATGGTCCATGGCCTCCATGGCGGCGGAGGGGCAAGAGCCCCTCCGAGATTAGATATGTCTCTCTGTCTCTCTCTATTTCTGCGTCCTCACATTCTGGCATTTCACCGTTTCTTATATTCCTGGAGATCCGTAACTCCGATTGGGCTGAATTTTTTACACGATTTGTATCCGGATATTAGCTTTCTTGCGGCGAAAGAAGGGCACCAACCGCCTTACGGGATGGCCACGTGTAACATCCCAAATTTTCAATTTAGAATGCTATACATAGATCATATTGCATTGCATGTTTATTTGCATTTTGTTCGTGGCGATCCTCGAAATTCTAAGAAACTCAAGGACCTACGGAGAGAGTTGGGAATTCTACCGTTTTCGTATTTGAGTTCACTCAAATACCTGTACGAGGACAGAGTTGGTTTTAATTTTTTTTCTCTCCTAAAAATATTTCTAAATACAATATATGAGCGGAGATAATATGACTTCTCCAAAATAACAGAAATATTGGAGGAAAAATGTTAAAATCACTTTTGGTATTTTTTCTGGATTTATTTGCGATTTTATTTGCATAGGAAAAATGCGTGTTTTTCAAAATTGCATTTAGGCCCGGGGAAAATGTTCACTTTGTCCTAAATATCGTTAGAGGACGGTGAAAATTTATTTCGGGAGTTTTGGAGTCCGTTTAATATTTCTTTCGTTAGTTTTGCTACGTCGGGACTCTTAAAAAAAACGAACCGACTCCGGGCTGTATGTGGCCAGGACTCCTGGCCTAAGGCCTTTATAAGCCGCGCCCCGGCCCGTGAAGCCGCCCCTGACCTAGCGCCCCAGCCCGCCGCGCCGCTCGCCGCCGCCGCGCCGCTAGCCGTCGCCGCCTGCTGCCCGCCGTCGTGCCGCCCGTCGCCGCCGCAGCCGCCCGCCGACCCCGCCGCCGGAGTCACCGGAGCCGCCGCCTCCGTCGAGGTAGTCATCCGCGCCGTCGGTTTTTCTTTAGAAATCGATCGGTTTTTTTGGAAACCCTAGATCCGTTTTTTAGATTAGATCGATTTTTTTTCCGGTTTAGTTATTTAGCGGACGATCGTTCGAACGTTCGTTTTAACGAACGATGTCCGTCCGTTAGCCGTAGACAGTGAACGTTCGTTCGTTAGCCTGTTTGTCAGTTTTCTTTTTTGGGGTAATTATTCGCGATTATTTCGATCCCGATTTCTGCCCTGATCTTGTTTTTCGTTTTCCTTTTCGCTCGAGAGTCGGAATCAGGTGATTCAAAATCCCAGATCTTCATCTCGACGCCCTCTTTCTGTTTAACCAACTTGAACAAGGTTTTGGCTACTGTAAAATTTGACTTTATATCCACTAGTAAGCGGAGCTCGTTTCTTTCGCAGTTTGAGTTTCGTTGCTTCTTTCGTTTTGATTCTTTTTGCAACCGGAGTTCTTAAGTTGAACTTTCTGGTTAGATCTTATCTTTTGGAGTTTTGTTTGTGCATCATTGCTTGTTTGCTTATGAATGCTATTGTTTGATTGCGATAGAATACCCGGACTGTGAAGCGTGCTACTTCGAGTCTCTAGGTTTTGCGAATCGTCAGCAAGACAAGTAACACTTTGATCATACCCTTTTATTACCCAGTTTTTATGCATTAGATCAACCCTCACACATTGCATGAGTAGGATCTATTAACTTGTGGGACTGGGAAGTAGTTTGTGGTAGAACATATTACCTGCATTATTTTTCAAACCCTTGGGAGTTACTTCTACGTTTGCTTAGGTTGCTATGCTATGCACGTAGACGTGGTTTGGGTTTGAGTGCAATCCATGACAGATGTGAGTTGTTAATTAAGGATTCAACTTAAGGTTGCTACTTGAATACACATCTGGGTGGATTGGTTGCAGGGCACCTGGAGAATCCAGTGTTGTCCTAGGAAATCCCGGGGTTCCGTGTGATTTTTCCTATGGAATGCCACCCAGGCTCAAAGGGATCATAAAACTATTCATGCTAGAAACTTCCGTGTGCAGCCACAATGCCATTATGGGCTCTGGCATAGTTGAGTAAGTTGTGGGAAACCTTTCCATGATGGGCTAGCAGATGTAGAGGGATTGTAGGTGTACCGGCCTATCTATCTGGTTAAGGGGACCTCTTCGGAAAGACTGTGTCTCGGTCATCCGTTTCTCAAACACCATGCAGTGCGAGAAACCAAACGGAGGCGATCGAGTCTTGTGGGAAAAGTGCACAAACCTCTGCAGAGTGTACAAACTGATCATGATTAGCCGTGTCCCCGGTTATGGACATCTTGAGTATCTGGTACTTGAATTATTGGATGATCTCATCACTCTATAATTTAATTTGTAGGGTTAATGATTACTTTAATTTGGTGATTGAGTTGGAGGTACCTTCTCAATGATGTTTCAACTACCATGATAGTTAAAATAAAATTTATTCCTTTGTTGTAGGAAAAAAATGGCTTTACGCAAAAACTTTAACCTTAGAGCCTCCACCAGCCAAATATGCATATAGTATAGCCTTTATTCTGTTACTTGCATCTTCTGTGTTATCTTGCCAGCATATTCCATGTGCTGACCCGTTTTCGGGCTGCAACATATCACGTTGCGGACTTTTCAGACGAGGAATAAGACATTCTAGGTCGTTTGTCTTGCACTCAGCTATGCCGTTGGAGTTGATGGACTCACTTATCTTCCAAGCCTTCTGCTGTTATTATGTTGGATGGCCTTAAGCCATAGATTTTCGTAATAAGTTCTCATTGGAGACATTCGATGTAATAAGTGTGTGATTGCCACTCTGTTATAAATCCTTCAAGTACTGTGTGTGTCATCATTACCGATCCAGGGATGACACAGAACACAGAGACTTCGGTCCATTCGGATCGTGGTCGCTACACCACGAGGGTCAGGGGCGCGCCCACCCCCCTAGGGCGCGCCCCCTGCCTCATGGCCCCCTCATGCATCGTCTCGCGTTGATTCTTCTTCCCAAAAATCACATATATTCCAAAAAAAATCTCCGGCCATTTTTATCCCGTTTGGAATCCGTTTGATATGGATATTCTGCGAAACAAAAAAACATGCAAAAAATAGGAACTGTCACTGGGCACTGGATCAATATGTTAGTCACAAAAAATAGTTTAAAAAGTTGCCAAAAGTATATGAAAGTTGCATAATATTGGCATGGAACAATAAAAAATAATAGATACGACGAAGATGTATCAAGACACATCTCCGGTCAATAACCAATACCGGAACCTGGATGCTCATATTGGCTCCTACATATTCTATGAAGATCTGTATCAGACAAACCGCATAACAACATACGTTCTTCCCTTTATCATCGGTATGTTACTTGCCCGAGATTCGATCATCGGTATCATCATACCTAGTAAAATATCATTACTGCCAAGTCTCTTTACTCATTCCGTAATGCATCATCCCATAACTAACTCATTAGTCACATTATTTGCAAGGCTTATATTGATGTGCATTACCGAGAGGGCCCAGTGATACCTCTCTAACACTCGGAGTGACAAATCCTATTCTTGATCTATGCCAACTCAACAAACACCTTCGGAGACACCTGTAGAGCATCTTTATAATTTCCCGGTTACGTTGTGACGTTTGATAGCACACTAGGTGTTCCTCTGGTATTCGGGAGTTGCATAATCTCATAGTCAGAGGAACATGTATAAGTCATGAAGAAAGCAATAGCAATAAAACTAAGCGATCATTATGCTAAGCTAACGGATGGGTCTTGTCCATCACATCATTCTCCTAATGATGTGATCCCGTTAATAAAATGACAACGCATGTCTATGGTTAGGAAACATAACCATCTTTGATCAACGATCTAGTCAAGTAGAGGCATACCAGGGACACTCTGTTTTGTCTATGTATTCACACATGTACTAAGTTTACGGCTAATCCAATTCTAGCATGAATAATAAACATTTATCATGATATAAGGAAATATAAATAACAACTTTATTATTGTCTCTAGGGCATATTTCCTTCAGTATGAGTGTTGGGTTGTCTCCCAACAAGCGCTTTTCTTTAATGCCTTTTAGCTTGGCAAGATCATTTCAGTGATGCTCACATAAAAGATATGAACTGAAACATACAATATAGAATCATGAATAACATGGCAAGAACATTTAAGTCTAACCCTCTTCCTATGCATAGGGATTTTGTGAGCAAAAAAATTATGGGAGCAAGAATCAACTAGCATAGGAAGGATAAACAAGCAAAACTTCAAGATTTTCAACACATAGAGAGGAAACTTGATATTATTGCAATACCTACAAGCATATGTTCATCTCTCATAGTAATTTTCAGTAGCATCATGAATGAATTCAACAGTATAGCCATCACATAAATCATTCTTTTCATGATGCAAAAGCATAGAAATTTTGCTACTCTCCACATAAGCAAATTTATTCTCATGAATAGTGGTGGGAGCAAACTCAACAAAATAACTATCATGAGATTGAAAATTAAAGTCATGATGACAAGTTTCATGGTTATCATTATTCAATATAGCATACATGTCATCACCATAATCATCATAGATAGCAACTTTGTTATCATAGTCAATTGAAACATCATCCAAAGTAGTGGGTTCATCACAATATAAAGTCATGACCTCTCCAAATCCACTTTTATCAATATAATCATCATAAATAGGAGGCATGCTACCATTATAACAAATTTCCACATAAAATCTTAGGGGGCTAAAAATATCATTCTCGTCAAACATAGCATCCCCAAGCTTATGGCTTTGCACATCATTATCATCATGGATATTTAAAGAATTCATACTAACAACATTTCAATCATGCTCATCACTCAAATATTCTGTGCCAAACATTTTATTGACTTCTTCTTATAACAATTGAGCACAATTTTCCGATCCATCATTTTCAAGAAAGATATTATAAAGATGAATAATATGATGCAACCTCAATTCCATTTTTTTAGTTTTCTTTTACAAAACCAAACTAGTGATAAAACAAGAAACTAAAAGATTTGATTGCAAGATCTAAAGATATACCTTCAAGCACTCACCTCCCCGGGAACGACGCCAGAAAAGAGCTTGGTGTCTACTACACAACTTTATTCTTGTAGACATGTGTTGGGCCTCCAAGTGCAGAGTTTTGTAGGACATTAGCAATTTTCCCTCAAGTGGATGACCTAAGGTTTATCAATTCGTGGGAGGTGTAGGATGAAGATGGTCTCTCTCAAACGACCCTACAACCAAATAACAAAGAGTCTATTGTGTCCCCAACACACCAAATACAATGAGAAATTGTATAGGTGCACTAGTTCGGCGAAGAGATAGTGATACAAGTGTAATATTGATAGTAGATATTGGTTTTTCTAATAGTAACAATAAAAATACAGCAAGGTATCAAGTGACAAAACGGAGCACAAACGGTATTGCAATGCTTGAAAACAAGGCCTAGGGTCCATACTTTCGCTAGTGCAATCTCCCAACAATACTAATATAATTGGATCACATAATCATCCCTCAACGTGCAATGAAGAATCACTCCAAAGTTCCTATCTAGCGGAGAAAAAAAGAAGGAATTGTTTGTTGCTATTCTTCCCGATCGATCTATCCAAGAGTTCGTACTAAAATAACACAAGGTATTCTTTCCAATCGATCTATCAAGAGTTCGTACTAAAATAACACAAGTTATTCTTTCCGATCGATCTATGAAGAGTTCATACTAAAATAACACCAAAACAAATTTATATTAATAATACTCAATCCAACACAAAGAACTTCAAAGAGTGCCCCAAGATTTCTACCAGGGAAACAAAGACAAGAACGTGCATCAACCCCTATGCATTGATTACCCCAATGTCACCTCGGGAATCTGCAAGTTGAGTGCCAAAACATATATCAAGAGAATCAATACGATACCCCATTTTCACCACGAGTATTCAATTGCAATACATATATCAAGTGTTCTCAAATCCATAAAAGTATTCAATCCGATAACAACGAAATCTCAAAGGAAAAAACTCAATTCATCACAATAAGATAGAGAGGGGAAAACACCATATGATCCGACTATATTAATAAAGCCCGCCATACATCAAGATCATGACATCTTAAGAACACAAGAGAGGGAGAGAGAGAGAGATTAAACACATAGCTACTCGTACAAACCTTCAGCCCCGAGGGTGGACTACTCCCTCCTCATCATGGTGGTCGCCGGGATGATGAAGATGGCCACCAGTGATGATTTCCTCCTCCGGTGGAGTGCCAGAAAGGGCTCTAGATTGGATCTCATTGACTACCGAGCCTTGCGGCGGTGGAACTTCTGATCTAGGTTAACCTCGAGGGGTTTCGGAATATTTGGGAATTTATAGGGTAAAGAGGGGGTGCGGGAGGCCACCGAGGTGGGCACAACCCACCTGGGCGCGCCTGGTGGGTTGTGCTCCCCTCGGGGCACCCCAAAGTGCTGCTCTGGCCCATTGGTGGTCTTCTGGTCCATAAAAAATCCACAAAAAGTTTTGCGGTGTTTGGACTCTGTTTGATATTGATTTCCTGTGATGTAAAAAACAAGCAAAAAATAGCAACTGGCACTTGGCACTATGTCAATATGTTAGTCCCAAAAAATGATATAAAATGATTATAAAACATCCAAGAATAATAATATAACAGCATGGAACAATCAAAAATTATAGATACGTTGAAGACGTATCAGGCACTCATATCGCAAGACCGAGTGTTCAACTTCTTCGGCTTCCCATGCCAAAAATATAAAGGAGTCAACAAGAAACATGCCGACTATGTTAGCCTACCAGGAATGATGTCCAGAAGGTGAACATGACACTCACCGAGCAAACACACATAACTTGTCGTCCTTGAACTGCGATGGCTTGGCGCTGTGCTCGCTTATGTATCAGTTGTTGTCCTCCGAGATGAGTAGACGAATCATCGTTGGACCCTCGCACAGGCATGATCTTGGATAGGTCCTTTTTGGCTTGTGAGGCGGGAGAGGCCGTCGATGGCATCGGGGAATGGGCCGGCGACGCCTGTGTTGGTGAGGGAGAGGCCGGTGACGCGCCCGGAGGATGCATCGCAGGTCACGTAGCGCCAGGTGCAATGGTCGCTGGAGCCGTTCCATGCCGCCAGCACGGGTGGGTCGCCACACACACGCCTAGTCCGGATGAGAAGATGCCCCTCACGGGCGGCTTGGGCGCCCGCGCGATGCAGGAGCAACATGGGAGAAGGAGGAGGATGAGGGATGGTAACGTTGCGTGACTGGACTTCTTCGTCCGTTGGCCGCCACAGTGGATGTGGGAAGAAGAACTGGCTTGTAGTAATATATAAGCACACGGATCGGGTCGGATGCTTCGGCGTGGCATGGCTCGGTGGCGTTCAGACTGGCTGTACGGACGGGGAACCGACCGATGTGGCAGTTTGGATCGTGTCCATGTCGCTAGACGACGTCTGGGCAGGAGCTCTCCTAACTGTCTCACACTTGTTTTTAGGCAAGTCTGAGTGTCTGACACTTGTTTGGATGGTGTCTTCTCCTTAGCACCCGCCCAATGTTTTCGAGGGCCGTTGGGCAAACTCGATGACATGGCGCCTGATGTAATACTATATATGTATATTTCTTATGAGTTTGCACACTATATAAACTAGTAGAATGCCCGTGCATTGCCATGGGCACTCCAAAAATCTTACTGGTTCATCATGATCATGTTCTACTAAAGTTTGCTTTAGATTTATTGATATATGATATTCCTCATTGAATTAACGTCACAAAATTCCTGGATCCCTCAAACCATGGGTAAGTGCAAAAGTAAATGAATCTGAGTTAAGTGAAATAAGGAAGGATCAAATGAATCACCCCATGCCATTCATTAGTTCTTCTCCACCTGAAAATGGAACCCAATACGTCGTTGCTGCAACATTGCATTGCTCCATGGAACCGATCAGCCTCCTTGCTAGCGCTGATGGACCCCATTTGTTTAGCTAGCAGCTTCAAAAAAACATCTTTCTGCCAACTCTTTCATGAATGCTTGTCCATCATGTTTCACTTCATTTTACATTACTCCTCGTGTAACATAAGTACTACTATTCAAGCCTGCATATTAGTAAAATATAGGAATGGATCTCTAGTATAGCATTATCTACTCAATAAAATTTGTTTTGCCGAGCAACTTAAATGCTTGCCTTCTCGCCAAAAAGTAACCAATATGCCACATGTTGATCGAACCCTTTGGTCTATACACAAATTATAGTAATTCTTCTCTCAAATGGAGAATTTCACAGATAAGGTGGTATATAATTCAGTTGGTTGCAACACAATGAACGATCCCTTCATTTTTATTTAATGCACAAGTGAAGGCTTATGGTGCAAAACAAAAGCATGAGTGAAACATGTTGGTGCTTCTACTAACTTTGATATGGCTCCAGTCCACAGAGCTGATATTGTAGGGGGGAGAGAATTTCCAAGACAATTGTTTCTGCACCGGCAACACATGTTTTCAGGGATTTTGATAATTATTTTAACTAACATACATAGAAAGCAGAAAGTAGTTCATCTAGAAAACCCAGGATGAAAGGAATAAGCCCACTCTTAAGAAAAATAAGAAGAAGTTCATCTCAACTTTGGCATTCTTTTATTTCTATGATATGTCCCATTTGCTGGCTGCACGATCTTGCACATCGTGTATGAATTAGCGTTCATTTTTGTTAGTGCACAGATGCATAGGAGACTTGCTGGAATCAAACACATCAAATCATTGTAAATTGTACCCCTGGTTACATTCAGGAGATAACCTGATCTGGTGCACTTAGAATTGTAGCTATCTCGCTAGTGGAGGATGTAGAGGGTGAACACAGCCCACCCTGAGATTTGGAAACATCTTTTATATACCATATGAGAAAGGATAAAAAATGAAAGAAAAATGTATATGTATAGTAGCACTGCTTGCGCACCCTGGTCCAGTGGGCTAGGTCTGCCACTTTATCTCGCAAATGGTTGGATGCATCATGTCCGGCGGCTAGGATACAAACAATGTCTTCACCAAGTCTAAAACACCAAATAAGTTGATATGTTATGTTTGACAGCTAGGCTACAAACAACGTTGTGCAACGATGGGCGATTAGTATGTAATTAGATGTTGGTGGGTACCCACCTAAAACGAACCAAATAACTAAGTTTATATATGTGTCAAAGTTCATTGCTTAAAAATTATCAGAGTTAAACCATCAACTCAAGATACTGGTCTGAACACAAACACTATGTATGTTTGGCTACAACAAGCAATGGGTTTTTTGATTTGAGGTCAAAGAAAGAGAATTACCTCATGGAAGGGGTTGAACTTGTGAACTGCAATTTCATGACATTGCATTAACATTAAAGTTGAACGTTCAATGTAATGATACATCAGTTAACACACTCTAGAATTTTAAGAAGCAACATGAACCAGTAACTTGAAACTGATAAGATGGTACATCTCTGAGATTAACTCCAAATAAGTAGCTTACTTTTTGACAGAAAAATTGAAAAGAGGCATGCCTGACACATGAACCTTCAAAAAATCACCCAGATTCTTATCGTGCTTTCTCATCTGGCAACAAAAAATCAAGCATAAGCATATGCCATAGTAAAAGTAAAATGAGCTTGTCTGTTGTGATTAAATTATACAACATCCTTCCCTCAAAACATCAATCAATATACTCTCCTACATATCTTCTCAAAGGCATTTGGCAGCTAGCATTCTTTGCTCAGGAATTGGGTCCAAAACATAAATTATGCAAGAGCAGAGTAAACAAAAATCAAAAGCTTCTATGAGAGTTTTTTACTACATAATTGGCTTTGGGAATGTAGTCTTTTTTCAAGATGACCTGAGTTGGAGTGTAGATAATCTCAGCCGGTACATCATGAATTAGTAGATTTTCAACTGGAATGTCATCCACTCATACACAAAAGTAAAAGCTAACACTCATGCAAGGATGATTACTTAAGGAATATATGAACAAATATAGTGCTGCTCTAAAATCTTCCTCGAACTGGAGATACTGTGCATTAACTCTAATGCATAATTTTATTACCATCTTCAAGATAAACTCTTGTGTAAGAAGATATCCATGAGAAGTACATCAAATTTTCTATATAAATATCTGGACCAAACAGAGCTCCTATATGTTCTTAGCTCATAGTTTTCATTAATTAAAATGTGTCGTTGGCCTAATGTAGGTCTGACCGAAAGTGTGATCACAGGTTTCAATTAGATCATGAACCGTTCCTGTCACTCAACAACTAACATGCGAGTTTGGCGAAAGTATGGCTGACATATATGAAACACAAGTACAGATCCATAAGCAGAGGAAGGATGTGTGTTAACTGCGGTGAACCCTATGCTTTTTGACCAGACATATATGCAAGGCTGGTAAAAAATCCATTAATATGGATGTTAGCAACATCTATTTTGCCAAGCTGATGCCCTCAAACTTCCTAAAGATTGAAATCCTACAAATATCCCTTCAAGTCAAAGAAACTGTTATATAACTTTACTTGTGGAGAGCTCACCAAATATTCGTCCATACATGCTTCCAAAAGGTTTAATATGTAATCTGTATTAGATTAAATAATTTTGTATGTTGAGTTTCCAAATCCTCTCCTAAATGAAGGCCTGGATAGATGCAATGTTGAAAAGGAATAGCTTATGACTTTGAGACTAAGGATATGCTTTAGTATCTGACTGAGCCTCTCTGAACCATGTGCTATACTCATACTACAGTCAAAAAAACATCTGCACACATGATAAATTATGACATCGGTTGGTGCTAAAACGACATCAAAAGTTGCTGCAACACACTGGGTTAAGAGGACATAATTAAAATATATTCACAAAAACAAACTGTATAGCAATATTGATAGAAAATTTCATAACTCAAGCCCATTCTCTCTAGCAGCACCAGTTAGAGCTTTGATGCAGCCATAGTAGAGGAAACCCCCTTGGGTCAGATGACTTTAGTGATTCCTTTCTCCAAGCAAGAGTTGGCAATTACTTCAAAACAACTACAACATTTAACTCTCTCATCAGAAACTAAGTGTTTACTTTCATCAGGAAGAAACAACTACAAATGCAAGTATTTTGTTGATTTAATCTGAATTAAAATATACCATTCAAAAAAAGTTCTGAAAGCACCATGTGCCTCCATTATTGAGATTTAATGTTTATTAGTACAGCCCAGAAGCATGTGCTATCATTGTGAAGCTAGATGTATAAATCAGCAAAAGCACACGTACAAGTTATAATCATCTTCTATTTTCTGAAAACATAGCAGAGACCTATACAAGTTATAATCATCTTCTATATACTTTTTGATGTTGTATGTATAGAACAAAGTAAGGACCCTACTAATTTATTTAACCATCTAATAAGAAATTCTAGTATAATCATAATCAAATAAATATAAGTCAAAAATTGAGAAAGAAAAAAGATACACTAACAGACAAGAATTCTCGAATAAGAAGCGACACACACAAAAGAAAAATTCAAAACAAAGATCATACTTCAGCAGTAGGCGGTAGCACACCTCCTTCATCACCCACCCACCTTTTCTCTCTCACGCACACACACATGCACACACACCATTGAGGCACTCAACATCGTCACCACCGTGGCAGTGTAGTGCATATGCCAAACCTAAAGCCCCTGCCCAGTGTCATTGGCGACTCATTACCAAGCGGTGCATGCACACCTCACCACCAAGGGCATCGTCCCAAAGCTGCTATAGTTGGCGTCCCACCCAAAGAAGCGGATGCACGCCTCCCTGCCAAGCACCCTCCATACCCTACCTCCTTTAATTACATTTGCAATTCAATGTGCAAATTAGTGGAATGCTTGAATGCACATGCTGAGTGAATCATAATAGCTTGACATAATTGAACTGCAATAGAGAATGGTTTTAGGATGACATTTAAGCTGGCTGATTGTTCCTACATCTTGAACTGAAGTTTTTTCTGACATCTCAAAAGAAGTTGATGCTGCTAACAGAAACTTCAACTTTTCTTTTGAATAACAACTTGTTACAACATAAACCGTAATAACAATTTAGCTTATTGCCCGGTCAAGTCACTACTGCTTTTATGTTCATGAAATTTTCTGCTCAAATAGGTTAAGAGTGCTACTGTTCAGTAGAGACAAAAATCAGTTCTTTCCCATAAGATTGATTACCCATAAAAATGCCAACAATCCTTTCTCTCCTAAGATTGATTACCCATAAAAATTCTTAGCACATACTGTACGTACCTATTGGCTCTCAAAACCTGAAGCCGATAAATCAAATTCCTCATGTACGAACATGCTGCTCTTAGCAAACAACCTACGTTATGTGTACTCTCTCAAGACCGAGTCAGTTTGATTGAAGTCGGGAGAGGACATGTTTATGGGAAAGTTTGCTCAAGTACTTGGCTAAGTTGGTCATCATCTCCACCTACGTCACATGTCGACGGTGATCCTACATCCATATGCCTACATTACCTATACGCCCCTGCTTATACTCTAACACCATGGCGTTTCTGGTATTGATGGGCTCCCCGTTCTCCAATCCGTAGCAAGATATATTAGACTATTAGTGTAAGAACGTATTGCATCAAACCAAGTTATCTATGGAGGCAAGATTTCCATGTGTGACAGGATGTTAAGATATATTGGAATATTAGAATGTGAATGTTTTCCTATTTGAGATAAGTAAAGAAAGCAATGTGAAACATGAGCGACAGTCTAAAAAATGGCAAGGAAATGGATATGCTTTAACAAGATTTTGGGTGCTAATCAAACAGGATACATAGATCAAACAAAATGCATTTTCCTTAATGTTGAACATATATTGCAACATTAAGCAGGATTGCCTTTTACTTAGTGGGAATCCTAAACCTGAAAGCACATTTTCTTAACCAGCAATATCAAACCACAAATTGGCGTTTGTGGTTGGAAGGATATGAATCCAAAATCGGAATAGATTGTAAATTAAGACCCAACACTACACGCACAATATTAAGTTTATGGGTTTGAAACAATAGGAACATGCATAAGCAAGTACATGGCTTTAACTTTTTAAAAAGAGACCTAGATTGCATGCTCTCTGTAGTATCTAAGGGTGTGTTTGGTTGCCCGCATGCAGCCCAACCAGGCCCACGCGGGATGTGCGCGGCCTGTTTGGTTGCCTGGGCTGCATGCGGTTTGAGGCCCGCACAGACCTTAAAGCAGCCCGCAGCCTGGCCCGGCGGAAACTGCTTAATCGGTAGTTTCTCGCGAGCCTGGCCGCGCGCGGCCACGCGTGCGTGGCAGTTGCACGCCTCGGGCAGCGTGGGAGACGGAGGCGACGTCTTATTACTCTCCCCCACTCTCCTGTCACCGCCCATACGCACTGTTCCCACCGCTCCCTCTCTCTCCCTCACCGCCCCTCCCTCTCCTCCGATGGCTCTGCCACGCGGCACACGCCCACCGCCTTGCCGTCCTCTGACCCCCGTCGACCAGCATATTTCCGGCATCCACGAGCGTTGGCTGGCCGGGCTCATGAACTCAGGCCGCGACCTGGCGTCGACGCTACGCGCGCCGTCCCCCATCTACTGCCGGCCACCACGGGCGCCGGACAATGCGGTGCCGACCGCACCTGCTCCACCACCGATTTCGGACCTCGTGGTCCTGGGCTCGGTGCTGGCGCCGTCGAAGGAGCCGCCCCTTCTTGGGACCCCATTGGCCACGGGGGTTTTCTTGACCCCCGTCCAAGGGTTTTCTCCGGTCGGCGGGCCGTCCTTCTCGACCTCTAGCGTGGCGTTGAGCACAGGACCGAGGCCACAGGCCGTCGCCGGGGCCGGCTCCTCCTATGCTCCGCCCCCTCTCTCCTTCCTGCCGGGGTTTTCACCCCGGCCTCGGTTCGCCGCAGCTGTGCATGCTCCGGTGAGTCAAACCCCTCAATCCTTGCTCCTAGATGTAGATTAGATGTTTATTTCTTAGGCATGTTGTAGTAGTTACTGGATTCGATAGGATTAGATAGGATTATAGCAGATCCGATTGGATGCAATCCCAATCGAATCCAATCGGACTGATATGTTCTTGTTTTGTATAGTGTGTGTGCTAGGATAATTTATCTTGTGCTACTGCTTGTGTGTCCTATGATTTGTGTTCATGCTAGTAGGTGTGTTCATGCTAGAATCATGTATTCATGTTCATGTTGAGTGATGGATGTTATACTGATGGCATGTTCATGTTGAGTGATGAATGCTAGAATCATGTTGACTGATGGCATGTTCGTGTTCTATATAGGATCATGTTCTTGCTAGGGTTTGTGTTCAATGTTATACGTGCATGTAGTAGGAGCATTTTAGGATGGTGCCAAATCTGCATGGTTGCACATGGGTGCTTTTGGCACTTGGTGTTGCTATTTTTAGATGTCCATGTTTACGATAGTGCAGTGATGAGTGCCAGTTGCATCAAAGAAGATGGCACTGATCAGTGGACTTGCCCAACAACAAGTCAACTGATCAGTGCCACTGATCAGTGGCATTTTCCCAACAACAATTGTCATTGATAAGTGGCTTTTGCCCTTAGGCAAATGCCACTTATCAATGGCACTTACTGTTGGGGAAAATGCCACTTATCAATGGCACTTGCTATTGGGTAAGTCCACTGATCAGTGCCACTTATCAGTGGACTTGCCCAACAACAAGTGTCCCTGATCAGTGCCATTTTGCAAAGAGTTTGTGCACTAATACTTGTCATCTTACCTGACAAGGTATTGAAGACTGTCTGGGATGTGCCGGGAGGAGGAGCTCAGGTGGTGGCCGGAGCTAAGCGCGCCGAGGATTTCATCCCCATGAACAGGTGGCTCGGGAAGGTGGACCTGCGTGGCAGGATCGCCTTCATGAGCGTGCCTCGTTCAAGGGGATGATCTCCGAGGCAGGGCCACGAGGAGGGGACCAGGGAGCCGATGCGCTTCTACTAGCAGATCAAGGACAACGAGGACCTCGCCATGCTCGGCGTGCCTCCCAAGTTCGTGGAGGTGATGAACACCTAGCTGGTCATCAAGCGGTTCCCGCGCGTGGTCAGGCTGTCGGCGAACAAGCGATGCGTGTTCTGGGCGCAGGTGCAGAACTTCGAGGGGCACATGGTGCTTGGCCGGGGCTGGAACTACTTCTACCGCCGCCACTGGATCGTCCCCGGTGACCTTGTCGTTGTGCGCAGCTCAGGACTCGGACTGAAGGTTCAGATCTACAACCACGATTCCTCGGTGATGTGCAGGTTTCGTTGCAGCAGGCACAATTGCGTTGGTAACATCGAGCAGGCTATGTAGTTAACTTAAGTAAGGTGTTAGTGGAGAATTTTTATGGTGTGTGGTGAGACTTGTGCTGGTAACTTGTTCATATTTTGGTCAGGAGCAGCACCCTGGCATGGAGCAGGGAAGGAGGATGCCCCTGCTTTTAATCTAGACTTATGCTATGTAGTTAAGTAGTTTGTTGTCTTTTCATTGCTTGTTGTGTTAAGTTTGCTGTCATTACATTGCTTGCTTTGTTTGATCTTGCTGTTCTGCTGTTGCTGTTGTGATGATCATGTGGTGGTAAGGCCACCACCAAGGTTTTTGAGTCGCCGAGTCAAGCCAAGTCGCCGAGGTTGCGGCTAGTGGCTTGCTGGCTTGACTCAGTGACTCGGCTTGAATAGTCGCCCCAAGTCGCCATATACTAATATAGAACACCAGAGCACACAGCAGCAGCCTATACTGATATACATCTAACAGCAGACCACATATAGAGCCCACCCCGCGCTCTCTGACTCTCTTTCCTTCGGTCCTTCTCCTTCCCCAGTCCCCACAGCAGCAGCAGCAGAGCAAAGAGAGGCAGAGGGGGCGACGAGCCATACGGCCATGCCTGCTAGGGTTTGCTGGCGCAAGAGAAGATGGAGGCCGAGGCAGAGGAGGCTGGTGGGGGCGCGCGTCACCGGCGGATCTGGAGGGGCGCGTCACCGGCGGCCGCCGATCTGGAGTGGCCCGCGCGGTTCCCTCCCTTTCCCTCTCTCTCTCTCTAACCCGTGCGGTCCTCTCTCTCTATTTATCCC
>LR738711.1:703079960-703097485 GCA_902687465.1 Secale cereale | reverse complement strand
GCCCCTCCCAGCGCCGCCGCGAAGCCGCCCCGCCCCGGCCGCCCCGCCAAGGTATACATTTTAGCTATTTTCTTCCATTTTTACATTTTTGCTTTTTGCTTCATTTTTACATTTTGGCACTCACCTTGTAGATGGTGTTGAACAACGTCGACATGGATTCGTTGTCCGATGCGTCGGATTGGTCGTCATCCGACGATTCTGACATTGACGAGTTGTTGCAAGACGACGACGTTGAGATGATGAGCCTCCTCGTCGATGTGCAAGCGTTTGAAGATCGCGTGAAACTTATGGATCAGAGGAGAGGGTCGAAGATGGGGCGACTCACCATCTACCGGAACCGTGCTCTCGGACACGAGCATTTGATGCAAGACTACTTCGCGGAGGTACCTACATACCCTGCTCGTCTCTTTCGCAGAAGGTACCGAATGTGTCGTAGTTTGTTTGTGAAGATTGTCAAAGATTGTGAGGCTGCCTCCTATTACTTTACGCGTCGTAGAAACGCCGCCGGTATCATGGGGTTTAATGCATATCAAAAGATATCGGCGGCAATGCGGGTACTCGCTTATGGCATACCCGCGGATTATACCGACGAGTATCTTCGCATTGGGGAAGATACAACCACGGAGTCCGTCCGTAGGTTTGCCAAGTTTGTCATCCGGTTGTATGGTGAGAAGTATCTTCGGGCACCAAACGAGGAAGATATTAAGAGATTAATGGAAATGAATGAAAAAAGGGGATGGCCGGGGATGCTTGGTAGTCTTGATTGCATGCATTGGTGGTGGAAAAATTGCCCAAAGGCATGGCATGGAATGTATTGCGGTAAAAGCCGTGATGCTACCATTGTGCTTGAGGCCGTAGCATCAGAGGACACATGGATTTGGCATGCATTTTTTGGGTTGCCGGGAACACTCAATGATATCAATATCCTCAATAGATCTCCATTGTTCAAAAGATTAATTTCTGGGGATGCTCCAGCTTGCAACTACAAAATCATGAACAATGAGTATTCAATGGGATACTATCTCACCGATGGCATTTATCCCGAATGGGCAACTCTTGTGAAGTCCATCAAGGAGAAAAATGGGGTGCCCTTAACAAGAAAAGAGGCTCATTTCACCAAGGCACAAGAGGCAGCCCGCAAAGATATTGAGAGAGCTTTTGGTGTTTTACAAGCAAGGTTTGCCATAGTTCGGGGTCCAGCTCGGTTTTGGGACAAGAAAACCTTGGTGAACATCATGAAATGTTGTGTGATTCTACACAACATGATCCTAGAGGATGAGAGAGGGTTAAACCTCCCTTGTTTCTATGACAATGTTGGTACGCGTGTGCAACCGGAAAGAAACCCTTCTCGCATACACGCCTTTCTTGAAGCACATCGTGAGATTGAGGATGCAAGCACTCATGGTCGTCTCCGGGATGATCTAGTTGAGCACCACTGCCAGTTGGATGGACGGCGTACTGGCCCATGATGTATCTTTGTTTTACTTTTCTATGTCCTATTTGATTCGAACAATTGTTGTAATAATTTGAATGATTATTGTTTTATTCGGTACTGTAACAATAACTAGATTGATTATTGTTTTATGTCAAATGTGATTGAATTTGTGATATGTCATATGATGAAATGTGATGAAATGTGTGATATATGAAATGACAGTTTTAAGGGTTGGGGTTGGGTCAAAGACTAGAACCCTCAAACCCAACCCTTAGAACGGAATATTCCGATCTAAGGGTTTGGTTTGAGGGTTCTAGTCTTTGCCTCTGTTTTTCAACCCGTAAAAGTGTCAAAACTGGGCAATTCTCAACCCTTAAAACTGATTTTACATTTGAGGATTTGAGGGTTCTACTAGAGATGCTCTTAGGCCCCTCCACTCCCCTCCCAGTGCTTTGCCTCCGAGTGCCCTTCCCCATCTCTCCGGCCAGGCTCCACACCTCTGCACCTCCTTCTTTGGCGACCTCCGTGCCTCCACCTTGCGCCAGCACCCACGGGAGATCTCGCCCGCACATCCTCCCGAATACCGCAGCACTGGGCTGTCTTCTTCATCTCCGGCAAGCCGACGCCGTCGGGCTTTTGTCATCTCCACTACGCCTCAAGAATCGAGTCGCCATAGGGGTAGCGATGTGGGCGCTGAGAAGGGAGGAGGTGGGGAGGGCTCCGGGGGATGTGTCGGTGCGCGGGTAGAGGGAGCCGCCGCCGCCACCTAGATCCAGATCGAGAGCGAGGTGACCTCGTGCGTGTAGTATCTGTATCGGAAAAAGATCGGAGGTGCGGGGGAAAAGAACCGGAGAAAAATATGCATGGAGAGGTGGTGGTGGTGGGAGGTGAGAAAAAACCAGACGAAGGTGAGAGGTGCGACAAAAATAAATCCGGAATGAAGACTACCAACTGCTTCATTAGAAATAGAAATCTAACTTCATTTGCCAACTAATAAGAATAAATTATGAAGAAAAAGAAGTACATAGAAATATAAATGTGTACATCAACACGTCAATACATTCACAATCATATACCCTATAAACTAAAATTGGAATGGATGAATCATGCACGTACTTTTCAAAGACCAAGAGGATCATGATCGATGAACTCGTGTGGTCATACCGTCGCATACGGCAGGACGGCGACGTCAAGAGTGCATCGGGAGTGATAGTGAGTGACGAACTGACAAGGAGACAATCAGCGATGTTTATTTATTTATTTACTAACAAAAAATCACGTGTGTTGTAACAGAAAAAAATAACATACTTTTAACCCAACAACCATCACTTAAGATTACAATAGGTCCATCTTTATTTTAGCAAGTGATCACATTTGTGTTGCTTTTTATCCTTCTTCTCACCCTCGCCGGTGGTGGGCTCAGTGTTCACACAAACCAAAACATGTTTGAATGTGGTTAATCCTGCTAAGACATCTCTCTCTCTCCCTCTTTCTCTTGATTTTTCTCACTCTCACAATGAGAAATCTGTTAATTTTCTCTGCGAGGTTTTTCAGAGATATGCATGTGTATTTATCGATATTTTTTCCTATATGATTTTAGTGGATATTTATTTGCAATCCGGATCACCGCCGGTACGAAAAAAACAGACCATGCGATATAGACTATAAGTTTGCTTCTAAAATAATATTTAAAAATTATTTAGCAGATAAATATAACATCATATTCAGATTGTACATATTTTTCTAATTAAAATGCATATATAACATGTTAAAATTAGTGTTACAGTTTATTAGATACAGATAATTTAGAAAACAATTGTTTGACTTAAATATCTTTCAAAATAATATTTAAAACTATTTAACTGGAAAATAAGTACATAGAAATAGAAATCTGTACATCAACACGTCAACACATTAACAATCCTATACCCTATATACTAAGAAGACTAGGCCCGTAAGGGTTTCATTTTTCTGGTTTTTTTGGATTTTTTTACCGCTTCTCAGAAAATGACGCGTGTGACGGGGGCTTTCCTTGCCGCTACTATTTCTTAGCTACCCAGCGTCTTGCACGTTTTTTTACCACATCTGTCTTTCTATTGAATGCCCATGGGTCACGTCAGTTTCCTTTCATGTGTTCTGATCGTACGTGTACAGGCTGTACGTGTCCATGGCTGCTTTGACTCTGGTTCCTTTGTTTGCCACGTTGCAATTTTTACATTGGTTTCAGTTGTTTACTATGAAAGATGGGTCCGGTCAGGACACGTATCTTCTCTCTAGAGAACTCCAGTCCAATCTCATGTCCCCTCCACCGCTTTCCTAGCTATATAAATTGTCTCTCCTTCATCCCGACAGAACACAACCTCCTCCTCGTCCCACCACCAAGCTCCAAAATTTTCTCCCGTCGCCCCCACCACGATCAGATGCCATGACGGAGGAGAGGAGGGGAAGGCAGCGTACATCCGCACGGGAGGCTAAACTCAGGCCGCGGCTGCACATCGTCGTCGCCGTCATCTTGGGCCAATGCCATTGCTCTCGACCACGAGCTCGCGGCCTCACGCCCGTTCAGGTGCCGAAGTCCCAGCGTCCCCGTTGTTCAAGCGTGCCACATGCTCGACGCCGCGAGCCACCCCGCGCCTCGACTTTCCGCCCGCCCAGATCACCGACGCCCGCCGTCGCATGCCACCAAAGCTGTCGGCCACTCGGCCCACGGCGTCGTCGGGAGTTTCCGCCTTGGCTAAGCGGGCGTTGAAGCTGACACGAGGAGGTGCTCCAACACCCTATCGCTCTGCCCTGATCGGATGCTCCGTGTCAAGGCAATGGCGAGGTGGTGCGGCTGCTGTGCAATGCCTGAAGGAGGCGCTGGTGTAGTGACGGCAACGATGACATGTGCAGGGTGACCATGGCGGGAGGTTTGGTAAGTTGCCCCCCCCTCCCCTCCCAGCTCACGTTGTCCCTTGCTCTGCTCCGCTCTCCTGCGGCAGTGCGCCACGTCCTTCCCAGCGTTGGCCCGTTGTCGGCACTGCCGATGGCATGGTGACGCAGCGCGACCATCAGAAGCGCCCTTCCTCAACAGCATATAACATCGCTTTTGAGGCGCCATGTTCCCGGGCCACAACCATTCCTCTCTGTAGGGCAGCTGCAACTGCATAGCTCACAAGCGATGGTATAGATGAGCACAGCATCACCACTCCTGGTTCATCTTCCTTCTACTTGCCTACTCATTAGAATATCATGCATGTGAATCGCATCAGACATTCAGACTGTATAGCTAGGACACTAGACTGAAATAATTCTGGCACTATGCTATTGTGGTGTATTCTTGTTTCAAAAAACAATCATGACATACTCTTTTTAAGTGACATGTATTTGTATTTACCATTAGGATCAATTGACTACAAATTGAATGACATGGCTTTACATTCTTGGGCACCAGGGCAGATTTTGTCTGAAATCTATTGGGTACAAAGTATGGGGAAAACAACTTTTGTCAAGCATCTCCTGGAGAATAAACTATCCCCAGCTTCTGTACATGCAACATGTATTTTCTTTCATTTGCCAATTTGTTTCAGTACCATCATCTATGAGAATTGATCTTCTGCAATTGCAGGTGTCGATATTGGACCAGAGCCAACGACCGTCAGATTTGTGATTATCACGCTTAAGCTAACATTCTTGGACGATGTTACATGAATTTGTTTCAGTACCATCATGTGTGGGTATTGATCTTCTGCCTTTGCAGATGCCCATAATAGGAATTTTATATGAACATATTATATCTTCCTCTGCCATTTGATTTTGCTCAGTTAAGCTGTGTTGTAATTTTGAGAAGAGTTCTGGGTTCATGCTAATATTTGCACTCCTTATTTGCTGCTCAAAGATAGAATCTAAATCGTAGTATGTATTCTTAATTTAATAGTATGTATTCTTAATTTAAGAGTACGCTGATCTGTTTCAGTAATTACTGAATTTAGAAACACCTTTGTATGTCCCTGTTGTTGATATAACAAGGCCTGGTATGTTTCAATATATTCCAGTAATTTACATAATGCTTATGTACTATTGATTTAAAACACTAAAGATAATTTCAGGCTTATGCATTGTTATTAACTAACACAAGATTAATTGCTGGAATTTATCGCTATATTTTCTTTTGGCGTTGTGGAATGAAGAAAAAAATTCAAAAAATGATGTATTTTCTATAGCCAAGTGTGTAGTGTGTACTGTACTTGCTTCACGACTAAAACTGTTGATGTAGCTTACCTAGACAGAGGAAGAAAGAGCATGGCGGCCATCTTTGCGAGGCTCATGATGCAGAAGTTCAGACGAAGCAAGCGAAGTCCAATGTCGAACCGCGGGCTGGGCTAACATGGTGTGAGAATTGCAGTTAGCAGAAAAGGTGAATTGGACAGATGGAGATTTAGCAGTCGGGTGAGTAGGTACCTGGCTACCTGCACGTATGGTCGATTAGTTTAGCTAGCATGTCGACGACGACCTTGGTGAAGCCCAAGAGGAGAGAATCAATCGACGAGACCAGCCTGCAGGATATGAATCGCGTGGACGGTGAACCTCATCGGGACTTGCCGTGCCTAGCTAGCTATTGCCGCCATCAATGCCCAATGGCGAGCATGCCAGAGCTTTTGGCACCGCCACACCCTGCCCCGCCACTTCCTCTTCTCCTCTGCCTCTCTCGCAGCCTTGCTTCCTTCTACTCTTTCGAGCTCCTCACCTCCTTCGCCGGCTTCTTCCTCTCCAGACCGCCCTCTGCTTCGAGTGGAATCGATTCATCACCGACGCGTGCTGCGCAGGCGAGGAGCTGGCGGAGGAGGTGCCTCGCCGACGCGTGTTGCGCGGGCGAGGAGCACTCGATTTCTACTGCCAATGGAGAGAAGACGGATGAGCCACACTGGGGCGGCGAGAGCAACAAATGCGCTAGGGAGATGGGGGGATGGTGGAGATGGGGAATGAGCACGGAGATTCGAGAAAGCTAGGGAGATGGGGGGATGGTGGAGATGGGGAATGAGCACGGAGATTCGAGAAAGCTAGAGAGAAAGAGAGTGGATCTCAGACTTCTCAGTCCAGTCCGACAAATGTACACTTTATTATTGAATTGTCCTGTTATTCAAGGGACTCAAAATTGCTTCATACAGCTCCTTCTGTTTTATCTGATTATTGTTATCTATAGGATGATGATAATTTGCTTATTATCATGCTTTGATTCCAAATTACTTTACTTGTCAGCTCACTTACTTTATCCAATAATCTGTAGCTAGATTATTGTGGACCTGGGTTAGAGGAAGCAAAAAATTATAATTCTTTTATGTTTTCTTACAACTGCACTTATGAAATTTATGAGTTGTTAGCTCGAATGAAGCTGAGGGTAAAAAAAATTGTGGGGAAAAAACCAAGGTATGCATTTAGTAGTAGGAGAAATTAAGTTTTTTTTTCAAAGTTTAGTTTGATCCACATTTTTGTATGGTTTAAAATTCATTATACTGAATGGCTTATTCTTCCAAGCTCCAGCAAAAATAGGACAGATTGTTCAACATTCTAAAGCGAGACTATGCTCTATAGAAATCTCTACCACTGTTCTATTCTTTTCCAGGGGACTTTTTCAGAGATAATAACTTCGTGTTAACAATGCATAGTGATGGCAGCCCTATATAGTGATAATAAATTGTGTCCATGTTTTGGTCACTATATTACGTAACAGTTTTTAAGTTCATGGTTCCATCATCTAATCTTGTGGTAAGATGGTCTTGGATGATCCACCTGCATGGTGTATTGTCTCTAATATCTGACTATTTTTACATGTAAAAGCTTATGCAAAATACAAAAATCAACACATCTCGAATCTACCAGCAAAGCGCGGCGTGCCGCCGCGCACTACCCGCTAGTATATACTAAAACTGGTATGGATGAATCATGCACGTACTTTTCAAAGACCGCAAGGATGGTGACGGATGACTCGTGCGGTCATACCGTCGCATACGGCCGGACGGTGACGGCAAGATTGAATCATTGCATCGGGAGCGATAGTGAGTGATGAACTGACGAGGAGACGATCAATTATGTTTATTTATTTATTTATTTTCGTGCCTGAGCGATGCAGGCCAGGTCAAGTCTGAAAGTTTAGGCAGTTGGTTTGTATTGTCATTATTCTTTTAGTCCTTAGGGCATGTACAATTGTTTAAAGGAAAGTCTTATTTTAAGTCTTGTATGTAATTTAGAGATGATAAAAAATATGTCTACAATGATTATCTCTTAGCCTTATCTTCAATAACTAGCTATTCCTAAAAACATGGTGAGACATATTGTGCTAGAGCATCTTCAACAGCCGCCCAACGCGCTAAAAAAATTTTGTAGCGCACTGATCGCTTGGTTTGGCGCGGCGGGGAGCGCTGGCTCCAGCGACCGCTGTAAACTTTAGTGCGCGTTGATACGTCTCCAACGTATCTATAATTTTTGATTGTTTCATGTTGTTATATTATCATTCTTGGTTGTTTTATAATCATTTTATATCATTTTTTGGTACTAACCTATTGACATAATGCCAAGTGTTAGTTGCTGTTTTCTGCATGTTTTTTACATCGCAGGAAATCAATATCAAACGGAGCCCAAACACCGCGAAACTCTTTGGAGATTTTTTTAGACCAGAAGAAACACTATTGGCCCTGGTGGCAACTTGGGGGGGGGGGGGAATCCCGAGGAGGGGACAACCCACTAGGGCGCGTCAGGTGCCCCCGGACCGTCTCTTTGCTCTATAAATACCCCAATATTCCAGAAACCTTAGGGGAGTCGACGAAATAATCATCCAGCCGCCGCAGAGTCCAAAAACACCAGATTCAATCTAGACACCATCGCGAAGGGGTTCACCACTTCCGTTGGTGCCTCGCCGATAATTCGTGAGTAGTTCTTTGTAGACCTTCGGTCTGTAGTTAGTAGCTAGATGGCTTTCTCTCTCGTTCTTGATTCTCAATACAATTGTCTCTTGGAGATCCATATGATGTAACTCTTTTTGCGGTGTGTTTGTTGGGACTCGATGAACTTTGAGTTTATGATCAGATCTATCTTGTTATATCCATGAAAGTTATTTGAGTTTCTTTGATCTCTTGTATGCATGATTGCTTATAGCCTCGTATTTCTTCTCCGATATTGTGTTTTGTTTAGCCAACATGATTTATTTATCTTGTAATTGGAAGAGGTGTCCGGTAGTGGGTCCGATCTTACGGTGCTTGATCCCAGTGACAGAAGGGAAACCGACACGTATGTATCGTTGCCACTAAGGATAAAACGACGAGATCCATATCTAACGCCATAGAAAAACGGATCTTGTCTACATCATTTCATCGTTCTTAATGCATTACTCTGTTTTTCTATGAACTTAATACACTAGATGCATACTGGATAGCGGTCGATGTGTGGAGTAATAGTAATAGATGCAGGCAGGAGTCGATCAACTAATCTTGGACGTGATGGCTATGTAATGATCATTGTGTGGATATCGTCATGATTATTTGAAATTCTATCAATTGCCCAACAGTAATTTGTTCACCCATCGTTGCTATTTTTCTCGAGAGAAGCCACTAATGAAACCTACGGTCCCCGGGTCTTCTTTCTCATACATTTGCCTTTGCGATCTATTTGCCTTTGCTATTTATTTTTAGATCAACTAAACCAAAAACCCAAAAATACCTTGCTGCAATTTATCTTATTTATCAACCAATCTACCAATATTTATTTCTCTCTCACGTTCGTTACCCGAAAGGGATTGACAACCCCTTTAACATGTTGGGTTGCGAGGTGTTGTTATTTGTGTGCAGGTGTTGTTTACATTGTCTTGCTTGGTTCTCCTACTGGTTTGATAACATTTGTTTCACATGTGAGGGAAATACCTATCACCACTGTGCTGCATCATCCCTTCCTCTTTGGGGAAAACCGATGTAGCTTTAAGCGACATCACGCGCGCATAGCTTCAACAAGCGCACTAAAATGCACAGCGCGCGAGCAGCCGCCGCTTGCCATGTGTTGCATTTTGGACACAAAATGAATTTCAAACATCCAAAACAAAGACATGGCATAGATAGTTCTCCTTCTACGATACATAGATATTTTCATAGCAGCTTCATTCTACTACTCGGACTCCACCCTCCTATGATACACTACTACTACTCGTCATCCTCCGACTCGGACTCCGCCTCGGTGATGTCCTCCTCCGACGTCTCAATGTAGGCGTCAAGGAACCAGTCGTCGTCGAAGCTCTACGACGACGCATCTTCTAGCGCGATGTTGAATTTAGCGGCCGTCTTCCGCGCTCGCTTGTCCTCGCGATAGGCGGCTCGCTCCGCCCTTCTCTTCATCCTCTCCACCCTTCTCTTGATGAAGAACTGTTGCTCGTTGATGATGTCTTGCGGGAAGCGTTGGCGCCACATCGCCATTGTTTCCTCGTCCATCTCGACCGGGCTGAGATGGCGCTCCCGCCTCCGGTTCTCGCGATGATCCTCGTCGGTGATAAGCCACGGGGAAGGCGCCAACTCCTGCGCCCGCTCCCGCGTCGCCACATCTGGAAAGTTCATCTCCCAACGGGGGTGCCGGAGTCGCCACGCCGTAGCGTCATACGCGCGGGTGCCTTCGAGGGCGGTGTCGAAGGTGCCGAGGCGGAGGCATGTGTCGTCGGCCTGAATCTCGGCAGAGTAGGTGCCGGACGGGCGCACGCGGATGCCGCGGTAGCCCGAAGCTCCCCGACGGCGCAGCGACATGGTGGCGCGGTGGTGGCACGTCGGCGGCGAGGCGAGAAAGGGGTAGAGGGAGCGAGGTGATGTGGATAGCGATGGAACGATGCGTGGCCAGCGCCGCAATTTATAGGCGCGTCGAAAGCGGTGCGCGAAATCTAGCGTGCGCCCGCCCGCTTTCTCCCCCGTGCGCTAGTTTCCCTTCGCCGCTAGAGCGCGCGAAAATGTCCCGCGCGCGCGTCTTTTGACGCCGCTGTTGGAGATGCTCCAAGAGATCATCTTTTGTCTTCTCTTAAATAAAAGAAGACAAACCTTTTCTTATGATTTCTCTCTCCTTCACCTCATCATTTATACTATGTGGCATTGTTAAGATAGAACCATTGTACTCCCTCCGTCCGAAAATACTTGTCATCAAAATGGATAAAATGAGATGTATCTAGAACTAAAATACATCTAGATACATCCCCTTTTATCCATTTTGATGACAAGTATTTCCGGACGGAGGGAGTATATGCCCTTACATAACCTGGCAGGCTGAGGCACGATCCAAACAAGTTTTTTTGAAATGATAGGGGTTGTCCCCCGCCCCAACTTTTTATTAAAAAAGCAAAGGCAATCACAGCAGATTGTTAACAGCTCTTGGCTCCAGCGGTCCAGCCAGAAAGTAGCAGCAGCAAAATTATTACAAGGAAAGATTAACTGAAGGTTTTATCATCTTCCTCGAATGAAAACTTTATCAAGTCTGAGGCTCAAGGAAATAGAAGCAACAGAGCTCTAATAACGTTTTTTCTTCTTAGAGCTCCATGCGACACACAATAGCTTCACTACCAAACTACCCCGGAATCATCCACCCGCCAAGCAATTCTAAGCAGTTCCGCGCGATGATGGTCGAGCTGCCTCAAGCATCGGGGCAGTAGTGCAGCTTGGGAGTCCACACACATGATTTTCCATTGGCGAATATCTTTCCCCACCAAATCCAGCACACATCTGATACTTCGCCAACTTCGTCCCTGCAAAAAAAAAAAATCATCTTGAAGCAACCATAAGCTCCATAAGGTAGCAGAAGAGACTAAGTTAATCGCATCATAATGTTTTTTCTTCTTCCAGAAGGAAATAAAAGAGTTGAAAGAATCAGGGACAGGCATCTCAACACATTCAGATATCACCAGCCAAACTTGTCGGGCAACCACACAGTCAAAGAACAAATGTTGTATATTTTCAAGTTTATTACAGAAAACACAGGTCAAATCCTCAACATGCTGACGTTTTGACAGATTATCCCTAGTTAAACTCTTGTTGCGCACCATCAACCAGAGAAACACATGGATATTTGGGGAAACTTTTATTTTCCAAATGTAATCCTTCCAAACAGAAGCCACGCCTCCAAAATTGATCATTTTATAAAGAGATTTCACAGAGTATAAACCCCTACTTTCTAAGGTCCAAACAGGCTTATCAACAACATTAGATGGGGTAACCAGATTTAGCATTTCTTCCCAACTACATAAAGTACCTTCATCTACACATCTCCTAAAGGTCAACTGCAAGTTCACTCCATCCCAAACCTGGGCTACAAAAGCATCTTTTTGCTGATAAATAATGTATAAGTCCCAGAACCTGGTTTTAAATAGTCACCAATCCAGGTGTCGTGCTAAAAAGACACATTCCCACCATTCCCAGGGATCGACTTATAAAAAAATTGGCAGCAGAAAATGCCCAAGTTATATTGTTCCAAAAAGGAGAGTCCACCCCAGTTCTGGACCAAAGGATGTTTGGGTTATCCACATTGTATTTAAACCTAAGAAGCTTTTTCCAATCACTATCTCTATCATCAAAAAAATGTTTACTCCACGCAGCTAGCAATGACATATTGAACTCCCTAAGATTAGGGACACCCAAGCCACCCCATTCCTTCCTTTGAGAGATCATCCCCCAATTGGCCAAATGGTATTTATGACTGTCCCCCACATTACCCCAAAAGAAGTGAGACATCTGGGATGTAATAACATCAATTGCTCACTTAGGAACTTTCATCATGGACATCAAATAGGTAGGAATGCTAGCAATACATGTAGTAAGAAGAATCAGCTTTCCTCTATATGATAAGTTTCTCCCCAGCCACCCAACAATGTACCTAATGTTCCTAATTATCCTATCAATAATAGGCTGGATTATCCTATCAACAATGTTCCTTATGAGTTTCTTATAATGTAAAGGAACTCCTAGATACTTAAAGGGGAACTCCCCAATTTGACAGTAGAAAATTTGAGCAAACTCCCTAGAAGTCTCCTCATCAATATGGATGGTTTTTTTTTTTTGGAACGAAGACGCTGGGTGCGTCCGGCTTTAAATTAATAAAGCCACTTAGGGCCATCGTCGTCACACAGGAGTTTAAGTTACAAACCTTACATAACAAACTCAAAGTTCAAACTGCAATACGAACACAAGCAACAAAAGCGACCAGGCGAAACGATAGGGTGGGAGACGATCATGCTGAAGCAATAGTGGAGGGCCCCTCGTCTCGACGAACTTGGCTTGTCATCAATTTGATCTTCTCCATGACAGAAATCATGTCTTGTTCGTCATGCTCTTTCCCCAACGGCATCCACACCTGAAGAAAAATGTGACATTTGAATAATATGTCAGCTGGATGAGTTGGGAACTTGTGTTCGATAGTGAATTTGTTTCGAACCGTCCAAAGGGACCATAAAAGCGCCCCAACGCAACGCCACAGAATTCTAGCGGAAGATCCCTTCTGGGCAGAGAGAATGTCTAAGAGGTCGTTCGTGGATTGAGGGTGCCAATTTTTGGAGAAAGTTTCCCTCACCGCACTCCACGCAAAACGGGCCAGCACACATTTGAAAAATATATGGTTGGCATCTTTGACCAGCCCACACAGGGTACAAGTGCCATCAGCCGGACCGTTCCGTTTGGCCACGTTTTCAGAGGATGGTAGCCTATTCCTCACCATCTGCCACATGAAGATTTTGATCTTCAAAGGCAGACCCGCTTTCCATAGTCCCCTAGCCATGGAAAACACCGGGCCCTCGGACATCTTAGAGTATATGGATTTGACCGTGAATAGTTTAGAGGACGTAAGTTTCCAAGAGACGGCATCTGGCTCGGGGGAAAGCTCTATATCCCTCCAAGCCTCCACCAGATTATCCCAGTTGTCAGGTTTTGTTCACCGCATCATGCATCTTGTGTCTAGTGGACACACGGCGGTCACCATTAACGGAGAAATGGGTAATTTCTTCCGTAATAAGAGGGGACTCAGACAAGGGGATCCGAGCTCCCCTCTAATCTTCAACTTTATGGCGGACGCACTTGCCGCGATGATTCACCGTGCGTGTGCTGCCGGTCACATCTCCGGTCTTGTCCCGCATCTCATTCCGGGCGGAGTGTCTCACCTCCAATACGCTGATGATACGTTACTCCTCTTCGAGCCCAATGACAGTAGTGTGGCCTCTGTCAAACTCATTCTCCTGGCCTTCGAACTCATGTCGGGGCTGAAGATTAATTTCCTTAAGAGCGAAGTCATTACCATAGGGATGGATGACCTCTCGAGCTCTCAAGTGGCAAACCTACTCAACTGCAAGCGTGGTGTCTTTCCGATTAAGTACTTGGGTTTACCCATATCTTCTCGCGGACTTACCATCGCTGAGTGGGAACCTCTCTACGGGAAAGTTGCCAACCGTGTCAGCCCTTGGCGTGGACGGTTTATGTCGTCTGCGGCCAGACTCATCCTGACCAACTCGAGCTTATCCTCTCTCCCCATTTTTATTATGGGTATGTATCTCCTGGCGGATGGAGTTCATGCCAAACTCGACACCCCCCGATCTCGTTTCTTTTGGGAAGGAACGGGAGCCAAAAAGAAATACCACTTGGTCAAATGGGCGGCAATTTGTCGTCCAAAAAAACTTGGGGGGCTTGGGGTTACCAACTCCAAGTTAATGAATGTTGCTCTCTTAACCAAGTGGTGGTGGAGATTAGCTAAAAATGAGTCAGGGCTCTGGGCTCGAATTCTTAAAGCCAAGTATTTTCCGGACGGAACGGTCTTTCAAGCCCAGTCCTCGGGTTCGACGTTTTGGAAAGGGATCCAGGCCGTTCGGACGGCTTTCGCTTTAGGGGCACAATTCACAATTATGAACGGCGTCTCTACCCGTTTCTGGCTCGATCATTGGTGGGAGAATGCCCCTTTGTGGCAATCTCATCCCGAATTATATCACCTAGTCACCGATACCAACATTATGGTTGCAGACGCCCTTAGAGTCATCAATATGGATGGTGCAAAGATCACTTTTATGGAAGTTAATGCACAAACCAGAGAGTTTTTCAAAACATGCCATGACCCACTTAAGATTCCTGGCATGTTCAACAGAGGCTTCTAAGAAAAGCAGGGTGTCATCGGCATATTGCAGGCTGACCACACCACAAATCCAAACAAGTTTCTCTACGGGCTACCTAACCAGGCTAAAAACTCAAAATACCAGGCATATGCCGAGCATGTGACCTAGGGCAGCATCCAGTTGAGCTCACCTCTCTATTCGAAGCCTTACAATTAGCTTTTTTTATGTCCCCTTAAACTTTAATTTCTTATATTTGAGGAGTTAAAAAAATGACTCTTAACTGAACTCCTAAAATTTAATACCTTATAGAAAATTGTACAAATGTGAGCATAGATACACAATATGATTTAAACTACATTGTATAATACAGATATGAACATACATATCACAATTCAATTCAAACTACATTCCATAACATGGATTTAGATTACTTGATTTGAAAGAAATACAAACTAAAAAATCAAATCTTCTTTGATTCAAACTTACATTGGGCGTCAACATCGGAGTCGAAGTCTTTTTTGGCCATAATCTTCTCCCAATTCACGCCGCCTAGGCTGGGAGCCGTCAGAGTTGGAGTAGCTTGGTGAAAGATCGATCACCCCCTCCCCCCGTCACACCGGATGGCCTGACCTCGACGGTAACCCCTTTGTTGTGCAACTCGAGCCGCCGACGGTCCTCGGCGACGAGCTCTGGATGCATCTGGCAGAGCTCGCCCATGTACTCCTAATTGGCGTGCATTACCTCGAGCCGCTCGAAGGCCTTCCGATTCTCATGCACCGCACGGTAGGTTGGTATCGACGAACTGCGAGACCTTGGCTGCCACGGGGGAAGTTGATCTTCGTGTGGCTATCGTAGATTCTCACTGCCTTCGTATTGTAGGCCCTCACCGTTAGCTCCGCCAATTGGAAGGAACCAAGCCCATACCGGTGGATTGTCCTAATCATTTATTTTTGAAACCCAGGCCGCACACGCAGTTGCCGCATGCCATCGTGCTTCCTCTTCGACGGTGGCGAGGGCAGCAAGTCGGTGAAAGAGTGAGAGAGGCGTGTGTCGTTGCATGCTCGGGGCCGATGTGCGCCGCCATGTGGATCCACACGTCGAATCGGCAGCCGCGGTCTTCGACGGCTTCATCTCGCCGTTCCGAGGGCAACGCATGCCAATTGGAAGTGCTGGCGGGGGTGCGTTTTGGGCGGGAAGGCCGCCAGAGGGGATGCAGGTGCGCGTGGGGAGTGGGGATTTGCGCGGCAAGGACGGTAGCGATGCGGCTTTAGCGAAGGAGATGAGTGGCGTGGGGGAGAGAATTATTTTCCAGAGAAGTGGCACGTGGTTGAGTAAATATAAACGACGGCTAAAGCGAGGAGTAAATTTTTTTAGGACTTAAAAAGGATACAGGATCGGCTAGGTCCAGTTTAAATCCTCAAAACATTTTAAAAATTCACCAACCGATTTTGAGGGATCGGCTAGAAGGCTAGAAATGCTCTAACATCTAGACAGCATGTATTTCACTGTTGGTGTTTTACATTGCCAACGCCGGGATTTTCCTTCCTTTTAACACCATCGACCTCATGCTTTGCTTCAGGTGAAGAGAGAAAGCATTGGCTGTTGCCGTTTTTGATAGGAGACTCGGAAACCGGAAAATGTGTGTTGCACACAACGTCCTCCTACGAGAAAAATAATTCTTTTTGACTGTTTTAGGGAAGCCATCGTGACTAACTTTATTAGTCGCAAAATAAGATTACATTGTCTATTATAAGTTTATATGGATGAAGCAGTACGGTGGTTTATCACCCGAAACACCAGAAACTTTACAGAGACTAAAACTTGCTAGCAAATGTGCCGCTTAATTAGCTGGATGAAAACACATTCTGCAAATATCACCGAACCCGGATCCCACTCGTTTGTCTCGTGCAAAAATTGATCACCTCTTGAGGACCCCGCTTCAACTCGATGGAATCCAAAGTTGGATTCCTCCCGGTACTATTACTAGTTAGATGCTCAAATTCCTTTCAAAAAAACTGATGCTCAAATTATCCGAGTCGCTTTCCGCCGATCTCGGCTTCGTCAACTACGCCGACGCAAACCTTAGACCAACGCAAAGGCCAAATCTAGCGGCGTTAAAACGAGTGGCCCACGATCAAGTGGCTAACTTGGTCTATTTGGAAACGACGCAACGCACGGGTGTTTGGTCGCATCAGGCAGCAAAGGACACTTCAACTCTTGGTGAACCAAATTATGGATGAGCTGTAGGACTGGAAGACCACGGGAGTTGGAATCTTTCGTGAGAGAGTAGTCTACATTGTGCCGTGTGGTGTGGGTGTCGCTAGCCGGGTGTTCGCATCCGTGTCTAGTCTCTTATAATTATGTTGCTCTCTTCTATAAAAATATGACACGCTTTTGACGTACTTTGAAAAAAAAGAAAAAAAATGGCTTGCTCTTGCTCTCTCGCCAGAGAAATCTTGATAGAGCAATAGACATGAGTCCAAACTTCTACTTGGTAAACGGTCATATTCAAGGATGGTTGTGGCAGGTCGAAAGAGCATCTATCTATGTCTGGCAACGACGTGGCAATTCTAGATCAATTGACCAGCAATGCAACATGCCAAGGTCCAGAAAAAAATAGATGGCACATGCGCTTTTTTTTAGAAGAAAGAGAACAGATTATCTATTACAATCAAGTACCCCCTCCGTCTCCTAATGTAAGATGTTTTTTGACACTACACTAGTGTCAAAAAACGTCTTACATTATGAGACGGAGGGAGTAGCACTTAACATTTGAAGATAAAAAGAATGATGCAAATTGTCTATCTTCGTGTGTGTGTGTGTGTGACGGCCTGTGTCGCCTTCCGTGGGTTGTCGTTGTATGTTATGAGAATTGCATGATGTATTACTCAGATGCAATCGCATGTATATATGATGTATAATGGTGGGCCACGACCTTAACTATACAAGGAAACTAGGAGGTGGGCCGAATACACAATATACACAACACGTATACTCAACACCCTATGCCCC
>LR738711.1:703055621-703079851 GCA_902687465.1 Secale cereale | reverse complement strand
CCCCCCCCCCCCCCGCGTGGTCGAAGCGGCACGAGTGCTAACGCAAAGACAGGACCGGAACTCCTCAAATGACGCTGTAGGGTCATGATATATGCAAATTGTTGGAAAGTGGGAACATGTAGAACACGAATATGGCCAAGAGCCACCTGTTCCCAAACAAAATGAATATCTAACTCAATATGCTTGGTCCGACGATGATAAACCGGATTGACGGAGAGGTAGACCGCCGAGACGTTGTCGCGGTAGACCACCGTAGCACGGTCGACGGGACATGAGAGCTCCTGAAGCAGCTGGCGAAGCAACGAACACTCGGCGATGATGTTGGCCATAGCGCGATACTCAACCTTGACACTGGAGTGAGAGACCGTAGGCTGCCGCTTGGACAACCACGAGATGAGTAAGGGTCCAAGGAAGACACAGTATTCCGAGGCGGAGCGACGAGTGTCGGGGCAGCCCGCCCAGTCGGCATCGGAGTAGGCGGTGAAAACGGTGTCGGTGGAGGCGTGAAGCGTGACTCCGAGGTCCATAGTGCCACAAACATAGCGGAGAATCTGCTTGACAGCGGCCCAATGAACGCCCTGAGGAGCATGCATGCGAAGACACACCTGTTGGGCGGCATACTGGATCTCCGGTCGAGTCAGAGTGAGGTACTGAGAGGATCGCAGAAGAGGTGTCTAGAGGGGGGTGATTAGACACTCAACAAGAAAAGTAGTAGTTTTTAAGTTCCTTGAGTTGAGGTAGAGTTTTTATCACAATTTCAAACATTCACAATACATTTCAAGCAAGCATGCCAAGAGTGTATGAGCAGCGAAAAGTAAAGCATGCAATTTGCAAGAAAGTAAAGGGATGGGATTGGAGTGTGCAAACGCAATCGTAGACACGGATGTTTTTGGTGTGGTTCCGATAGATGGTGCTATCGTACATCCACATTGATGGAGACATCAACCCACGAAGGGTAACGGCTGCACGAGTTCACAGAGGGCTCCACCCACAAAGGGTCCACGAAGAAGCAACCTTGTCTATCCCACCATGGCCATCGCCCACGAAGGACTTGCCTCACCCGGGTAGATTTTCATGAAGTAGGCGATCTCCAACTTGGGGAAGGCTAGAGAACAAGATTTATGTGGTAGGAATGGAATATCTTGATCTCAACACTTGACTAGGTGGTTCTCTCTCAGAAAATGAGCAATGGAAGTGTAGGCTTGTTCTGATGGCTCTCTTCACGAATGAAGAGTGGGTGGAGGGGTATATATAGCCTCCACACAAAATCTAGCCATTACACACAAATCACCAAACTCGTTGGGACCGAAGCATGAAACTCGGTCGGACCTATTGAGTTCAAAATGTGAACGTTAGTCTTTTCGGTGGGACTAACTTGGTCAACTCAGTGGGACCGATTTCATTTGGGTTAGGGCATAACGTAATCTCAGTGAGACCGATCACATCAACTCGGTGAGACCGATTTTTGTAATAGGCACACAGAGGGTTGATCAGGCAAACTCAGTGGGACCGATTCGCTCATTTCGGTGAGACCGAAACGTTACGAAGAGGCAACAGAGAGTTTGCAATGCTAACTCAGTGAGACCGATTCTCACATCTCGGTTAGACCGAAATATTTCAAATAGGAAACATAGAGTTAACATTCCCATCTCGGTGAGACCGAGATCCCTATCATTGAGACCAAACTGATTAGGGTTTTGGCAGTGGCTATGTCAAGTGAACTCGGTGGCGCTGGATAGATCATATCGGTGGGGCCAAGTTTGACTTTAGGTCTAGGACATATGCGGAATGAGAAAGTGATTGAGCGTTTTGGAGCATATCACTAAGCACTCTGAGCAAGCAAGCCATTAAGCAACACCTCATCCCCTTTTAATAGTATTGGATTTCCTATGGACTCAATGTGATCTTAGATCACTGAAATAGAAAATGTAGAGTACTGAGCTTTGAGCTTTTGCCAATCTTTTGTCCTTAGCATCTTGAAGGGGTTCCACATCCTCTTGTCCATGCCACTCCACTGTTGAACTCATCTGAAATATACTAGGTAAAAGTATTAGTCCAACAAGAGATATGTTGGCATTAATTACCAAAATCTCCCAGGGAGTACTTGTGCTTTCAATCGCCCCCTTTTTGGTAATTGATGACAACGTACATCAAAGCATTAGATAAATATATAAAGAATAACAAGTAAAGCTTTGGAAAGACATGTAACATTCATAGGCTCCCCCTACATGTATGGTATGCAATCATGTTAATATGGAATATAGATGCAAATGAATGCATAAGCATGTCAGAGCAAGCAATGAGTTACGTGTATCTTGGCTGTATGCATCAGAGCAAATGGATATAGGAAATGTACCTTCATGTTCATGAGTCCTTCTTGCAAACAATATGTACATCAACAAGAGATCATCATGCACATGAGTGTGATGCATATACTTACCTTGTGGTCTTGAGCTAGCTTTGGAAGAGATGAATCTGAGTAAACAAGGTTAGATAACACAGAAACATCTACTAAACTGAGCAAGAACAGCAAACCACAAGAGTACCAAGATTGGGTTGACATGTAGTGAGTAAGTACTAGGTACTCTATTGAAGTATAGACATGTCCCCAGAAAGATATGCAATGAATTCGAAGATTTCCTTCACTTAGATGTATTTCTCCCCCTGAATATTATATTTGATAATGGGAGAAGATAGGGAAAATAAAATCAGAGCAAGACAAATAATCATTACAAATACTGACATGTCTTTCTAGATATTTCCCCTCTAGAATACATGTGGCTTCTCTCCTCTTTTAAGACCAAGCATCTGGGAGGACTAAGAAATTTCTCTCTCCCATAGGGTCTCTCCCTCCCTTTGGTGTAAGTAAGCTTTGATGTGATCTCTCTCTCCCCCTTTGACATCAATTTTCAAGAAGGGCTCTTCTGTATTATGAGTCAAGTAGGTTTGGTCCTTGAGTCACAGTACAAAGAAATATGTAGAATGTGATGCTGATAGAGGATAAGAAGAATTGAGTGGAGCTGTAACAAATGTGCATGATGCAAATGACAAAGTATCTCCTCGGTATTGAAATCGGCTACACCGAGTTGGTTTCTTCGGTGGCACCGAGATGGTTCGGTTTGACCGAAAGAGGCAAATCGGTGTCTCTGAGTTCAACACAGAGAGAACAATTTTCATCTCAGCTCACTAGGAAAATAAAGTCTCACAAAGATTTGCAAGGAATTAACTAAAAGATTTGCAATGAATTGGATGCAAAAAGAAGAAAAGAAATGAAATCTAGATGAAGTTTTTTTTGAAAGGGGAAACAAGCATGCAAGAGACAAATGCAAGAGCACAAAGAAACACTAGAGAACTTCATCTAGAATTGGTCGGCGATAAGGTAACCTATGTTAGAGTATATTGACTTAGGAGTCAAGTGAATACACTTGATCATAGGTCATACTCATCGTTTAAGCTCAAAATGGGGTTGCCATTTTTTGTTTAAGCATTTTGATGCATTCACATCTTGTTGAGTTGCTTTGACCCATGACTTGGGGGTAAAGCTTCTCTAAGATGTAATGGCATACCTTGGGTGGTGGTGTTGATCTTGATCATGTAGTTGAACTTGTGTGGTATGCTCAAGGTTGATGTATCTCATCAAGAATTGGGAGCACCACTTGTAGTTTTAGTTTATCTACCTACATGGGTTAGCTTTGCAAGGAAGATCACTTATGTATCCAAATTGACAATCATGAAGTTTGATACCAAATGAAATTTGATATATAGAAATTTTCAAAGGAGTGAAGGGTTTCATGCTTCCTTGATTTCAACCACCATATTGTAGAGACTTGGTGATGTAGAGATCGCTCAAGAAATGAGTGAGTTGCAATATCATAGAGTTGGGCTTATCCAAGTACCTACAAGCGTTAGATAACATGCAAGGGTACAAGTATATCCAAGACGTATGATCATCATCATGCCTTGCATGTATCCGAATGGAGTTACTACTCCAAGTTCGAGGCATCAATAATGTTCAATTCACCTCTCAACCTGCAAAACACTTTCTCATCAAGTGGTTTAGTAAGTATATCCGCTAATTGCTTATCGGTGCGAACATGTTTAAGATTGATATCACCCTTAGCAACATGATCTCGAATGAAATGATGACGAACTTCAATATGCTTAGTTCGAGAATGCTGCGCGGGGTTGTCAGCAATCTTAATAGCACTTTCATTGTCACAAAGCAATGGACATGTTTCACATAGATCCCATAATCTTTAAGAGTTTGGGTCATCCAAAGTAACTGAGCACAACATGAACCAGCGACAATGTATTTCGCTTCGGCGGTGGATAAGGATACCGATATTTGTTTCTTGGAGAACCAAGACACAAGATATCTACCAAGAAATTGACAAGTACACAAAGTGGACTTTCTATCAACCTTGTCACCGGCATAGTCCGAATCGGAGTAGCCAACAAGATCAAAAGAGAACCTCTTAGGATACCAAATGCCAAAATTTGATGTATGAATTAAGTATCTCACTATCC
This sequence comes from Secale cereale, assembly GCA_902687465.1. NCBI lineage: Eukaryota > Viridiplantae > Streptophyta > Magnoliopsida > Poales > Poaceae > Secale > Secale cereale. Next base: position 703,075,324 of record LR738711.1, on the reverse strand, counting down.
TTTTCACAGCCTTAAGATGACATTCTTTGGGAGCAGCTTGATACCTTGCACACATGCACACACTTAGCATAATATCGGGACGGGAGGCACATAGATATAACAATGAACCAATCATAGAGTGGTAAACCTTTTGGTCAACCGGTTCGCCATCCTTAGTCAAGTCAAGATGTCCACTAGTAGGCATGGGTGTAGTCATACCTTTGCATTCTTGCATGTTGAACTTATTGAATAAGTCCTTGGTGTACTTTATTTGAGAGACAAAGGTACCCTCCTTAGTTTGCTTGATTTGCAAATCAAGAAAGAACTTGAGTTCACTCATCATAGACACCTCAAACTTTTCCGACATTAGCTTTCCAAACCTTTCACTAAAATGGGGGTTAGTAGAGCCAAATATGATATCATCAACATAAATTTGGCACACGAATAATTCACCATTGACCCTTTTAGTAAAAAGTGTGGAATCAATTTTCCCAATTTCAAAGCCTTTTTCAGTAAGAAACTTGGTCAAGCATTTATACCATGCTCTAGGAGCTTGTTTAAGACCATAAAGAGCTTTGTGAAGTTTGTAAATATGATTAGGTTTCTTGGGATTAACAAAGCCAGGAGGTTGTTTAACATAAACTTCCTTCTCAATTTCATCATTCAGAAAAGCACTTTTAATGTCCATTTGGTATAAAGTGATATCGTGGTGATTGGCATAAGCAAGTAAGATGTGTATGGACTCAAGTCTAGCAACGGGGGCATATGTCTCACCGTAATCCATACCTTCGACTTGAGTGTAGCCTTGGGCGACAAGACGGGCCTTGTTGGGTACAACTTTTCCATCTTCATCTTGCTTATTGAGAAACACCCATTTTGTACCGATGATGTTTTGGTAGTTGTCGGGCTTCTCAACGAATGTCCAAACTTGGTTTCTCTCGAAGTTATGTAGTTCCTTGTGCATAGCACTCACCCAATCCAGATCATCAAGAGCATCTTAAACCTTCATAGGTTCAAGGTTAGTGATGATGTTACGGACCTAGGGTAGGGCCACGGGCCTGACCCAGGTACCCCACCCAAGGTCACTACCCCAGAAGCTCAAAGGACAATTCGAAGACAGCAAGGTCGGTCGACTGTGGCGGCCCAAGAGGACATATCACTCGACCGAACACCCCCTCCCAGACGAGTCAACTCCACTCGACCATTCAAAGACACTCGACCCTTGAACGTCAAAGGTCCCTTAGGACAGCAATGGTCTGGCATTCATTCTATGACAATGAATGCCTTTACCACTCTTTATTGCAGGCGTTATCAGTAACGCCCTGCCTGTATGTACATTGAACCCTTTGTAACGTGGGGATGGCTGGGGTCCTGAGGCACTCTATATAAGCCACCCCCTCCTCCTGTACAAGGGTTCGCACCCCCTGTAACTCAAACACCCATATACATTCCAGTCGAGCGCCTCAGGGCACCGAGACGTAGGGCTTTTACTTCCTCCGAGAAGGGCATGAACTTGTAAACATCTTGCGTACAATCTCACCATAGCTAGGACCTTGCCTCCTCTTACGTACCCCCTACTCGTACTGTCATACTTAGAACCACGACAGTTGGCGCCCACCGTGGGGCAGGTGTCTTAGCGACTTCCGATGAGGTTGCAAACTTTTCTCCGACTTCCATCATCATGGTTTCCGGCGGTGGTCTGGCGCTGGGCCACGAGATCGGACTCGGCGCGCTCGTCTTCATCGCCGATGACTCCGCTTGGCTCCAGGAGGCCCCCCTCGACATCGAGGTGTTGCCCATTCGCGGGGCCGCGCACTTCCGTGCCAGCGCCTGCGGCGTCCTTCTCCGGCAGCCGCCGACTCAGTGGTAAGAAGAACTTCAAGAAGGACGGCAAAGGAGTTGTCGCGCCCGGTAAGCCAGTTGCCGTGAAGAAGTCAAAGAATGGACCCAAGCCTGAAACTGAGTGCTTTCATTGCAAGGGAACGGATCACTGGAAGCGGAACTGCCCCAAATACTTAGCAGATAAGAAGGCCGTCAACGTCAAAGGTATATATGATATACATGTTATTGATGTGTACCTTACCAGCGCTCGTAGTAGCTCCTGGGTATTTGATACCGGTGTAGTTGCTCACATTTGTAACTCAAAGCAGGAGCTGCGGAATAAGCGGAGACTGGCGAAGGACGAGGTGACGATGCGCGTCGGGAATGGTTCCAAGGTCGATGTGATCGCCATCGGCACGCTGCCTCTACATCTACCCTCGGGATTAGTTTTAAACCTTAATAATTGTTATTTAGTACCAGCTTTGAGCATGAACATTGTATCTGGATCTCGTTTAATGCGAGATGGCTACTCATTTAAATCCGAGAATAATGGTTGTTCTGTTTATATGAGAGATATGTTTTATGGTCATTCCCCGTTGGTCAATGGTTTATTCTTGATGAATCTCGAACGTGATGTTACACATATTCATAGTGTGAATGCCAAAAGATGTAAAGTTGATAAGATAGTCCCACATACTTGTGGCATTGCCGCCTTGGTCATATTGGCATCAAACGTATGAGGAAGCTCCATGCAGATGGACTTCTAGAGTCTCTTGATTATGAATCATTTGACACGTGCGAACCATGCCTCTTGGGCAAGATGACCAAGACTCCGTTCTCCGAAACAATGGAGCGAGCCACCAACTTATTGGAGATCATACATACCGATGTGTGCGGTCCAATGAGTGTTGAAGCTCGCGGAGGCTATCGTTACGTTCTCACCCTCACATATGACTTGAGTAGATATTGGTATGTCTACTTAATGAAACACAAGTCTGAGACCTTTGAAAAGTTCAAGGAATTTCATAATGAGGTTGAGAATCAACGTGACAGAAAAATAAAGTTCTTACGATCGGATCATGGGGGTGAATATTTAAGTCATGAGTTTGGCACGCACCTAAGAAACTGTGGAATTGTTTCACAATTGACACCGCCTGGAACACCTCAACGTAATGGTGTGTCGGAACGTTGAAATCGTACTCTGTTGGACATGGTGCGATCTATGATGTCTCTCACTGACTTATCGCTATCTTTTTGGGGATTTGCTTTAGAGACTGTCGCATTCACTTTAAATAGGGCTCCGTCAAAATCCATTGAGACGACACCGTATGAACTTTGGTTTGGCAAGAAACCTAATATGTCGTTTCTGAAAGTTTGGGGTTGCGATGCTTATGTCAAGAAATTTCAACCTGAGAAGCTCGAACCCAAATCGGAAAAATGCGTCTTCATAGGATACCCAAAGGAAATGATTGGGTACACCTTCTACCTCAGATCCGAAGGCAAGGTTTTCGTTGCCAAGAATGGATCCTTTCTAGAGAAAGAGTTTCTCTCGAAAGAAGTGAGTGGGAGGAAAGTGGAACTTGATGAGGTGACAGTCACCCCTTCCGAACCGGAAAGTAGCGCATCGCAGGAAATTGTTCCTGAGGTGCCTGCACCGACTAGGGAGGAAGTTAATGATGATGATCATGAAGATTCAGATCAAGTTACCACTGAACTTCGAAGGTCCACAAGGACACGTTCCGCAGCAGAGTGGTACGGCAACCCTGTCATGGAAATCATGTTGTTAGACAACGGTGAACCTTCGAACTATGAAGAAGCGATGGCGGGCCCGGATTCCAACAAATGGCTTGAAGCCATGAAATCCGAGATAGGATCCATGTATGAAAACAAAGTATGGACTTTGGTGGACTTGCCCGATGATCGGCACGCCATAGAAAATAAATGGATATTTAAGAAGAAGACAGACGCAGATGATAATGTGACCATCTATAAGGCTCGGCTTGTCGCTAAAGGTTATCGACAAGTTCAAGGGATTGACTACGACGAGACTTTCTCTCCCGTAGCGATGTTGAAGTCCGTCTGAATCATGTTAGCAATTGCCGCATTCTATGATTATGAGATATGGCAAATGGACATCAAAACAGCATTCCTTAATGGCTTCCTCAAGGAAGAACTGTATATGATGCAGCCGGAAGGTTTTGTCGATCATGAAAAGGCTAACTAGGTATGCAAGCTCCAGCGCTCGATCTACGGGCTGGTGCAAGCATCTCGGAGTTGGAATATTCGCTTTAATGATGTGATCAAAGCATTTGGTTTTATACAGACTTGGGGAGAAGCCTGTATTTACAAGAAATTGAGTGGGAGCTCTGTAGCATTTCTCATATTATATATGGATGATATACTGCTGATGGGAAATGATATAGAATTCTTGGAGAGCATAAAGGCCTACTTGAATAAGAGTTTTTCAATGGAGGACCTTGGAGAAGCTGCTTATATATTAGGCATCAAGATCTATAGAGATAGATCGAGACGCCTCATTGGTCTTTCACAAAGCACATACCTTGACAAGATATTGAAGAAGTTCAATATGGATCAGTCCAAGAAAGGGTTCTTGCCTGTTTTGCAAGGTATGAGATTGAGCACGGCTCAGTCCCCGACCACGACAGAAGATAGAGAAAAGATGAGTGTCATCCCCCATGCCTCAGCCATAGGTTCTATTATGTATGTCATGATGTGTACCAGACCTGATGTGAACCTTGCCATAAGTTTGGTAGGGAGGTACCAAAGTGATCCCGGTATGGAACACTGGACATTGGTCAAGAACATCCTGAAGTACCTGAAAAGGACTAAGGATATGTTTCTCATTTATGGAGGTGACAAAGAGCTCGTCGTAAAGGGTTACGTCGATGCTAGCTTCGACACAAATCTGGATGACTCTAAGTCACAAACCGGATACGTGTATATTTTGAATGGTGGAGCAGTCAGCTGGTGCAGTTGTAAGCAGAGCGTCGTGGCGCATTCTACAAGTGAAGCGGAGTACATAGCTGCTTGCGAAGCAGCGCAAGAAGGAGTCTATTGGGAAACGTAGTATTTTCAAAACTTTCCTACGATCACGCAAGATCTATCTACTAGATGCATAGCAACGAGGGGGAGGGTGTGTCTACGTACCCTCATAGACCGGGAGCGAAAGCGTCAAGTGACGCCGTTGATGTAGTCGAACTTCTTCGCGATCCAACCGATCAAGCACCGAACGTACGGCACCTCCGTGTTCAGCACACGTTCAGCTTGATGACGTCCCACGAGCTCTTGATCCAGTTGAGCTTCACGGGAGAGTTTTGCCAGCACGACGGCGTGGTGACAGATATGATGTATCTACCGGCGCAGGGCTTCGCCTAAGCACTGCAACGGTATGACCGAGGTGTGTTTCTGTGGAGAGGGGCACCGCACACGGCTAAAACAATTCAACTTGTGTGTCCTAGGGTGCCCCCTGCCCCCGTATATAAAGGAGCAAGGGAGAGGCCGGCCCTAGAGGGGGCGCGCCAAGTGTGGGGAGTCCTACTAGGACTCCCAAGTCCTAGTAGGATTCCCCTTTCCTTTCCGGAGTAGGAGAGAAGGAAAGAGGTGGAGAGGGAGAAGGAAAAGGGGGCTGCACCCCTTGTCCAATTCGGACCACAGGGGGGGCGCGCGCCTCCTTCCTTTTGGCCTTTCTCCTCTATCCCGTATGGCCCAATAAGGCCCATATACTCCGAAAAATACCCGAATCACTCTGAACCTTTCCGATGTCCGAATATAGTCGTCCAATATATCGATCTTTACGTCTCGACCATTTCGAGACTCCTCGTCATGTCCCCGGTCTCATCCGGGACTCCGAACTCCTTCGGTACATCAAAACTCATAAACTCATAATACCGATCGTCATCAAACGTTAAGCGTGCGGACCCTACGGGTTCGAGAACTATGTAGACATGACCGAGACTCATCTCCGGTCAATAACCAATAGAGGAACCTGGATGCTCATATTGGCTCCTACATATTCTACGAAGATCTTTATCGGTCAAACCGCATAACAACATACGTTGTTCCTTTTGTCATTGGTATGTTACTTGTCCGAGATTCGATCGTCGGTATCTCTATACCTAGTTCAATCTCGTTACCGGCAAGTCTCTTTACTCGTTCCGTAATACATCATATCGTGACTAACTCATTAGTCTTTTGCTTGCAAGGCTTATTATGATGTGCATTACCGAGAGGGCCCAGAGATACCTCTCCGACACTCGGAGTGACAAATCCTAGTCTTGATCTATGCCAACACCACGAACACTTTCGGAGACACCTGTAGAGCATCTTTATGATCACCCGGTTACGTTGTGACGTTTGATAGCACACAAGGTGTTCCTACGGTATCCGGGAGTTGCATAATCTCATAATCATAGGAACATGTATAAGTCATGAAGAAAGCAATAGCAGTAAAACTAAACGATCATAGTGCTAAGCTAACGGATGGGTCTTGTCCATCACATCATTCTCCTAATGATGTGATCCTGTTCATCAAATGACAACTCATGTCTATGGTTAGGAAACATAACCATCTTTGATCAATGAGCTAGTCTAGTAGAGGCATACTAGGGACACTCTGTTTTGTCTATGTATTCACACATGTACTAAGTTTCCGGTTAATACAATTCTAGCGTGAATAATAAACATTTATCATGATATAAGGAAATATAAATAACAACTTTATTATTGCCTCTAGGGCATATTTCCTTCAGTCTCCCACTTGCACTAGAGTCAATAATCTAGCTCACATCGCCATGTGATTTAATACCGATAGTTCACATCGTTATGTGAATAACACCCATAGTTCACATCGCCATGTGACCAACACCCAAAGGGTTTACTAGAGTCAATAATCTAGTTCACATCGCTATGTGATTAATACCCAAGAGTAATAAGGTGTGATCATGTTTTGCTTGTGAGAGAAGTTTGGTCAACGGGTCTGTCACCTTCAGATCTGTATGTATTTTGCAAAATTATATGTCTACAATGCTCTGCATAGAGCTACTCTAGCTAATTGCTCCCACTTTCAATACGCATCCAGATTGATACTTAGAGTCATCTGGATTTAGTGTCAAAGCTTGCATCGGCGTAACCCTTTACGACGAACTCTTTATCACCTCCATAATCGAGAAACATTTCCTTAGTCATCCAGTTACTAAGGATAATTTTGACCGCTGTAAAGTGATCTACTCCTGGATCACTATTGTACCCCCTTGAAAAACTCATGGCAAGGTACACAACATGTTTGGTACACAGCATGGCATACTTTATAGAACCTATGGCTGAGGCATAGGTAATGACTTTCATTCTATCTATATTTTTCTGTCGTGGTCTGGCTTTGTGTCTTACTCAACTTCACACCTTACAAGTCAGGCAAGAACTCCTTCTTTGACTGATCCATTTTGAACTACTTCAAAATCTTATCAAGGTATGTACTCATCGAAAGTCTTATCAAGCGTCTTGATCTATCTCTATAGATCTTGATGCCCAATATGTAAGCAGCTTCACCAAGGTCTTTCTTTGAAAAACTCCTTTCAAACACTCCTTTATGCTTTCCAGAAAATTATGCATCATTTCCGATCGATAATATGTCATTCACATATACTTATCAGAAAGGTTGTAGTGCTCCCACTCACTTCTTGTAAATACAGGCTTCACCGCAAGTCTGTATAAATCTATATGCTTTGATCAACTTATCAAAGCGTATATTCCAACTCCGAGATGCTTGCACCAGTCCATAGATGGATCGCTGGAGCTTGCACATTTTGTTAGCACCTTTAGGATTGACAAAACCTTCTGGTTGCATCATATACAAGTCTTCTTTAATAAATCCATTAAAGAATGCAGTTTTGTTATCCATTTGCCAGATTTCATAAAATGCGGCAATTGCTAACATGATTCGGACAGACTTAAGCATCGCTACGGGTGAGAAAGTCTCATCGTAGTCAACTCCTTGAACTTGTTCAAAAACTTTCGCAACAAGTCGAGCTTTGTAAACAGTAACATTACCGTCAGCGTCAGTCTTCCTCTTGAAGATCCATTTATTTTCGATGGCTTGCCGATCATCGGGAAAGTCAATCAAAGTCCACACTTTGTTCTCATACATGGATCCCATCTCAGATTTCATGGCCTCAAGCCATTTTGCCGAATCTGGGCTCATCATCGCTTCCTCATAGTTCGTAGGTTCATCATGGTCCAGTAACATGACTTCCAGAACCGGGTTGCCGTACCACTCTGATGCGGAACGAACTCTGGTTGATCTACGAAGTTCAGCAGAAACTTAATCTGAAGTTTCATGATCATCATCATTAGCTTCCTCACTAATTGGTGTAGGAATCACTAGAACTAGTTTCTGTGATGTTCCACTTTCCAATTCGGGAGAAGGTACAATTACCTCATCAAGTTATACTTTCCTCCCACTCACTTCTTTCGAGAGAAACTCCTTCTCTAGAAAGGATCCACTCTTAGCAACAAAGACCTTGCCTTCGGATCTGTGATAGAAGGTGTACCCAACAGTTTCTTTTGGGTATCCTATGAAGATTTACTTCTCCGAATTGGGCTCGAGCTTATCATGTTGAAACTTTTTCACATAAGCATCGCAGTCCCAAACTTAAAGAAATGACAGCTTAGGTTTCTCGTCAAACCACAGTTCATACGATGTCATCTCCACGGATTTAGATGGTGCCCTATTTAACGTGAATGTGGCTGTCTCTAATGCATAACCCCAAAAGCGATAGTGGTAGATCGGTAAGAGACATCATCGATCGCACCATATCTAATAAAGTACGGTTATGACGTTCGGACACACCATTACACTCTGGTGTTCCAGGTGGCGTGAGTAGTGAAACTATTTCACATTGTTTTTACTGAAGGCCAAACTCGCTAACTCAAATATTTTACCTCTACGATCATATCGTAGAAACTCTTATTTTCTTGTTACGATGATTCTCTACTTCACTCTGAAATTCTTTGAACTTTTCAAATGTTTCAGACTTGTGCTTCATTAAGTAGATATACCCATATCTGCTCAAATCATCAGTGAAGGTCAGAAAATAACGATACCCGCCATGAGCTTCAACACTCATTGGTCCACATACATCTGTATGTATGATCTCCAACAAATCTGTTGCCCGCCCCATTGTTCCGGAGAACGGAGTTTTAGTCATCTTGCCCATGAGGCATGGTTCGCAAGCACCAAGTGATTCATAATCAAGTGATTCCAAAAGTCCATCGCTATGGAGTTTCTTCATGCGCTTTACATCATTATGATCTAAACGGCAGTGCCACAAATAAGTTGCACTATCATTATTAACCTTGCATATTTTGGCTTCAATATTATGAATATGTGTATCACCACGATCGAGATCGAACAAACTATTTTCATTGGGTGTATGACCATCGAAGGTTTTATTCATGTAAACAGAATAACAATTATTCTATGACTTTAAATGAATAACCGTATTGCAACAAATATGATCAAATCATATTCATGCTCAACGCAAATGCCAAATAACATTTATTTAGGTTTTACACTAATCCCGAAAGTATAGGGAGTGTGCGATGATGATCATATCAATCTTGGAACCACTTCCAACACACATCGTCACTTCACCTTTAACTAGTCTCTGTTCATTCTGCAATTCTTGTTTCGAGTTACTAATTTTAGCAACTGAACCAGTATCAAATACCCAGGGGTTGCTATGAACACTAGTAAAGTACACATCAATAATCTGTATATCAAAATATACCTTTGTTCACTTTGCCATCCTTCTTATCCGCCAAGTATCTAGGGCAGTTCCACTTCCAGTGACCATTTCCTGTGTAGTAGAAGCACTTAGTTTCAGGCTTGAGTTTTAGATTTGGGTTTCTTCACGGGAGTGACAACTTGCTTGTCATTCTTCTTGAAGTTCCCCTTCTATCCCTTTGCCCTTTACTTGAAACAAGTGGTCTTATTAACCATCAACACTTGATGCTTTTTCATGATTTCTACCTTCGCCGACTTCAGCATCGCGAAGAGCTTGGGAATTCCTTTCGTCATCCCTTGCATATTATAGTTCATCACGAAGTTCTACTAACTTGGTGATAGTGACTAGAGAACTTTGTCAATTACTATCTTATCTGGAAGATTAACTCCCACTTGATTCAAGTAATTGTAGTACCCAGACAATCTGAGCACATGCTCACTGGTTGAGCTATTCTCCTCCATCTTGTGGGCAAAGTACTGTCAGAAGTCTTATACCTCTCGACACGGGCATGAGTATGAAATACTAATTTCAACTCTTGGAACATCTTATATGCTTCGTGGCGTTCAAAACGTTTTTGAAGTCCCGGTTCTAAGCCGTAAAGCATGGTGCACTTAAACTATCAAGTAGTCATCATACCGAGCTTTTGTCAAAACGTTCATAACGTCTACATCTGCTCCTGCAATAGGTCTGTCACCTAGCGGTGCATCAAGGACATAATTCTCTGTGCAGCAATGAGGATAATCCTCAGATCACGGAACAATTCCGCATCATTGCTACTAACATCTTTCAACTTAGTTTTCTCTAGGAACATATAAAAAATAAACGGGGAGCAACATCGTGAGCTATTGATCTACAACATAGATATGCTAATACTATGAGGACTAAGTTCATGATAAATTAAAGTTCAATTTAATCATATTACTTAAGAACTCCCACTTAGATAGACATCCCTCTAGTCATCTAAATGATCACGTGATCCAAATCAACTAAACCATGTCCGATCATCACGTGAGATGGAGTAGTTTCAATGGTGAACATCTTATGTTGATCATATCTACTATATGATTCACGCTCGACCTTTCGGTCTCCAGTGTTCCGAGGCCATATCTGCATATGCTAGGCTTGTCAAGTTTAACCCGAGTATTCTGCGTGTGCAAAACTGGCTTACACCCGTTGTATTTGAACGTAGAGATTATCACACCCGATCATCGCGTGGTGTCTCGGCACAACAAACTTTCGCAACAGTGCATACTCAGGGAGAACACTTATACCTTGAAATTTAGTAAGGGATCATCTTATAATGCTACCGTCGAACTAAGAAAAATAAGAAGCATAATAAGATAAACATCACATGCAATCAAAATATGTGACATGATATGGCCATCATCATCTTGTGCTTTTGATCTCCATCTCCAAAGCACCGTCATGATCACCTTCGTCACCGGCGCGACACCTTGATCTCCATCGTAGCATCATTGTCGTCTCGCCAACTATTGCTTCTACGACTATCGCTACCGCTTAGTGATAAAGTAAAGCAATTACATGGCGATTGCATTTCATACAATAAAGCGACAACCATATGGCTCCTGCCAGTTGCCGATAACTTTACAAAACATGATCATCTCATACAAAACCGTATATCTCATCATGTCTTGACCATATCACATCACAACATGCCCTGCAAAAACAAGTTAGACGTCCTCTACTTTGTTATTGCAAGTTTTACGTGGCTGCTATGGGCTTAGCAAGAACCTTTCTTACCTACGCATACAAAACCACAACGATGTTTCGTCAAGTATGTGTTGTTTTAACCTTCACAAGGACCGGGCGTAGCCACACTTGATTCAGCTAAAGTGAGAGAGACAGACACCCGACAGTCACCTTTAAGCAACGAGTGCTCATAACGGTGAAACTAGTCTCGCGTAAGCGTACGCGTAATGTCGGTCCGGACCGCTTCATCTCACAATACCGCCGAAGCAAAGTATGACATGATGGTAAGCAGTATGACTAGTATCGCCCACAACTCATTGTGTTCTACTCGTGCATATCATCTACGCATAGACCTGGCTCATGATGCCACTGTAGGGAAACATAGTATTTTCAAAATTTTCCTACGATCACGCAAGATCTATCTACTAGATGCATAGCAATGAGGGGGGGAGTGTGTCTACGTACCCTCGTAGACCGGGAGTGGAAGCGTCAAGTGACGTCGTTGATGTAGTCGAACTTCTTCGCGATCCAACCGATCAAGCACCGAACGTACGGCACCTCCGCGTTCAGCACACGTTCAGCTTGATGACGTCCCACGAGCTCTTGATCCAGTTGAGCTTCACGGGAGAGTTTTGCCAGCACGACGGCGTGGTGACAGATATGATGTATCTACCGGCGCAGGGCTTCGCCTAAGCACTGCAACGGTATGACCGATGTATGTTTCTGTGGAGAGGGGCACCGCACACGGCTAAAACAATTCAACTTGTGTGTCCTAGGGTGCCCCCTGCCCCCGTATATAAAGGAGCAAGGGAAAGGTCGACCCTAGAGGGGGCGCGCCAAGTGTGGGGAGTCCTACTAGGACTCCCAAGTCCTAGTAGGATTCCCCTTTCCTTTCCGGAGTAGGAGAGAAGGAAAGAGGTGGAGAGGGAGAAGGAAAAGGGGATGCACCCCTTGTCCAATTCGGACCAGAGGGGGGGCGCGCGCCTCCTTCCTTTTGGCCTTTCTCCTCTATTCCCGTATGGCCCAATAAGGCCCATATACTCCGAAAAATACCTGAATCACTCGGAACCTTTCCGATGTCCGAATATAGTGGTCCAATATATCGATCTTTACGTCTCGACCATTTCAAGACTCCTCGTCATGTCCCCAGTCTCATCCGGGACTCCGAACTCCTTCGTTACATCAAAACTCATAAACTCATAATACCGATCGTCATCAAACGTTAAGCGTGCGGACCCTACGGGTTCAAGAACTATGTAGACATGACCGAGACTCATCTCCGGTCAATAACCAATAGCTGAACCTGGATGCTCATATTGGCTCCTACATATTCTACGAAGATCTTTATCGGTCAAACCGCATAACAACATACGTTGTTCCTTTTGTCATTGGTATGTTACTAGCCCGAGATTCGATCGTCGGTATCTCTATACCTAGTTCAATCTCGTTACCGGCAAGTCTATTTACTCATTCCATAATACATCATCTCGTGACTAACTCATTAGTCTTTTGCTTGCAAGGCTTATTATGATGTGCATTACCGAGAGGGCCCAGAGATACCTCTCCGACACTCGGAGTGACAAATCCTAGTCTTGATCTATGCCAACACCACGAACACTTTCGGAGACACCTGTAGAGCATCTTTATGATCACCCAGTTACGTTGTGACGTTTGATAGCACACAAGGTGTTCCTACGGTATTCGGGAGTTGCATAATCTCATAGTCATAGGAACATGTATAAGTCATGAAGAAAGCAATAGCAGTAAAACTAAACGATCATAGTGCTAAGCTAACGGATGGGTCTTTTCAATCACATCATTCTCCTAATGATGTGATCCCGTTGATCAAATGACAACTCATGTCTATGGTTAGGAAACATAACCATCTTTGATCAATGAGCTAGTCTAGTAGAGGCATACTAGGGACACTCTGTTTTGTCTATGTATTCACACATGTACTAAGTTTCCGGTTAATACAATTCTAGCATGAATAATAAACATTTATCATGATATAAGGAAATATAAATAACAACTTTATTATTGCCTCTAGGGCATATTTCCGTCAGAGTCTGGATGAAGGAGTTCATCACCGACCTAGGAGTCATTCCAAGTGCGTCAAGCCCGATGACTCTCTTCTGTGACAACACTGGAGCTATTGCCATTGCTAAGGAGCCCAGGTTTCACAAGAAGACCAAGCACATCAAGCGTCGTTTCAACTGTATCCGGAATTATGTTCAAGATGGAGACATAGATATTTGTAAAGTGCATACGGATCTGAATGTCGCATATGCGTTGACTAAACCTCTTCCACGAGCAAAACATGATCAACACCAGAACTCTATGGGTGTTCGATTCATCACAATGTAACTAGATTATTGACTCTAGTGCAAGTGGGAGACTATTGGAAATATGCCCTAGAGGCAATAATAAAATGGTTATTATTATATATTTCCTTGTTCATGATAATTGTCTGTTATTCATGCTTAAATTGTATTATACGGAAACAGTGATGCATGTGTGAATACACGGACTAATATGTCCCTGGTAAGCCTCTAGTTGCTAGCTCGTTGATCAACAGATGGTCACGGTTTCCTGACCATGGACATTGGATGTCATTGATAACGGGATCACATCATTAGGAGAATGATGTGATGGACAAGACCCAATCCTAAGCCTAGCACAAGATCGTGTAGTTTGTCATGCTTAAGCTTTTCCAATGTCAAGTATCTTTTCCTTAGACCATGAGGTTGTGCAACTCCCGGATACCGTAGGAATACTTTGGGTGTGCCAAACGTCACAACGTAACTGGGTGGCTATAAAGGTACGCAACGGGTATCTCCGAAAGTGTCTGTTGAGTTGGCACGAACCGAGACTGGGATTTGTCACTCCGTATGACGGAGAGGTATCTCTGGGCCCACTCGGTAAGACATCATCATAATGAGCTCAGTGTGAATAAGGAGTTAGTCACGGGATGATGGATTATGGAACGAGTAAAGAGACTTGCCATGACGAGATTGAACAAGGTATCGAGATACCGACGATCGAATCTCGGGCAAGTGCTGTACCGATAGACAAAGGGAATATCATACGGGATTAAGTGAATCCTTGACATCGTGGTTCATTCGATGAGATCATCAAGGAACACGTGGGAACCAACATGGGTATCCAGATCCCGCTATTGGTTATTAACCGGAGAGTCGTCTCGGTCATGTCTACGTGTCTCCCGAACCCGTAGGGTCTACACACTTAAGGTTCGGTGACGCTTAGGTTGTAGAGATATATGCACACGGTAACCCGAATGTTGTTCGGAGTCCCTGATGAGATCCCGGACATCATGAGGAGTTCCGAAATGGTCCGGATGTAAAGAATGATATATAGGAAGTCCAGTTTCGGCCATCGGGAGAGTTCCGAGGGTCACCGGTAGTGTACCGGGACCACCGGAAGGATCCCGGGGGTCCACCAGGTGGGGACACCCATCCCGGAGGGCCCCGTGGGCCATAGGGGGAGGGGGACCAGCCCTTAGTGGGATGGCGCACCCCCCTTGGGCCTCCCCCCTGCGCCTAGGGTTGAAACCCTAGGGGTGGGGGGCGCCCCCTAGGCTTGGGGGGCAAGCCACCCCCTTGGCCGCCGCCCCTCCTAGGAGACTCCTAGGGTCGGCGCCCCCCTGGCCCCTATATATAGTGGGGGGGAGAGAGGGCAGCCGCACCTCAGCCCCTGGCGCCTCTCCCCCTCCCCGTTACACCTCTCCCTCCTCCCGCAGGGTCTTGGCGAAGCCCTGCAGCTTTTCCTGTTGCATCCACCACCACGCCGTCGTGCTGCTGGATATCCATCAACCTCTCCTCCCCCCTTGCTGGATCAAGAAGGAGGAGACGTCGCTGTACCGTACGTGTGTTGAACGCGGAGGTGTCGTCCGTTCGGCGCTGGGATCATCGGTGATAGGGATCACGACGAGTACGACTCCATCATCCACGTTCCTTCGAACGCTTCCGCTCGCGATCTACAAAGAGTATGTAGATGCACTCCTTTATACTCGTTGCTAGATGACTCCTTAGATTGATCTTGGTGAAGCGTAGGAATTTTTTGAATTCTGCTACGTTCCCCAACACATTGATATCAGTTAGAAGAAGAAGAATGTTGTTACACCCATCACATGGAGTGGTTTACAAAGGCAGTACCCCACCACGGCCCCATCGAATGCCCTCCTAGGCCTATTAGTCTGGCTCTCGTGGTCTATGCATCAACAATGCTAGTTTGTTCTTGCCTGCCGCCGTCCATTGGTCCATGTCCTCCTTGATGCGAGCAAAGACCTGGTCAATCGAGGAGTTGGTGTTGGTGAAGATGCGAGCGTTCCGCTCCTTCCACGTTTGCCACCAAACTAGTTGGACCAGCGAGCTCCAAGCCCTTTGGTGAGCTGCTGGCGCCTAAGAATCCTCCCAAGCACCGCCATCCAAGAGAATACCTTGCACTTTAGCGGCGCCTCCGATCACCAAATAAGCTGCCTGAAGCTTGCACGTTGTGCCCCCTCAAACTGAATTGCGTATGCCGATGCCGTGGAGAACTCCCCATTCGCGGTCCACCTCCAGGAGATCATGTCCGGTTCATCGTCAAGCACCACCCGTTGCAGTCTACCCCACAGTGCCGTGAAATGACGGATTGCATGAGGTGATATCGTTACCTTCATATGCTTGGTCCAACGTCCATGTTGCATTGTCTGGGCCACTGTAAGTTTCTTCCTAGTGCAGAATGAGAAGAGCTCCGGATACTGTTGGCACAATGGTGTGCCATCCATCCAAGGTTCCAACCATAATTTGATTCGATCCCTGCTGCCGAGGTGGAAGTTGACTGAGGCAGTGAACAGCGCCTGCAATCTTGCATCCGCAGGGATTGGCATCCCAGCCCACGTTTTATTTGGATCAGTCCGTGACAACCACATCCATTGTAACTGCAAGGCCGTGTTCTGCGCAGCCAGGTCAGAGATCCCGAGGCCTCCAAAACTCATTGGCCGACAAACGACTCGCCAGCTTACCAAGCACTTGCCGCCCGACGAAAATTCCTTCCCCTCCCAGAGGAATCCCCTTCTCATCTTGTCAATGGCTTTCCTTAGCCACACCGGCATGTCAAGCACAAGCATCTGGTAGATCAACATGGACGAGAGAACATGCTTGACCAACATAATTCGGCCGTCCAGCGAGATATGAATCAGGTTCCACCCTTTCAATTTCTTCCCCATCTTGTCAATGGCCGGCTGCAGGTCACTCCGACGCAACCTGCTGTCAGAGAGGGGCATGCCAAGATAGGTGCATGGGAAGTGCTTGACCTTGCAACCAAGATCAATGATTGACGTTGGTAAGGCTGCTTGGTCGCAACAAATTGGGATGATAGAGCTCTTGCAGAAGTTTGTGTGCAATCCGGTGGCCTCGCCAAAGATGCCAAGTATCGCTGTAACAGCTTTGACCTCGTCATCAGTGGGGTTAATGAGGAGCACCGATCATTAGCGAATAGTGATGTCCTCGAGGCTAACTGCCTAGTCCCAATGCTTGCGAGCACGCCCTCCTGAACCGCCGTATCAAGCAGGGCTGCCAAGCAGTCCATAACCATAACAAACAACAGTGGCGAGAGGGGGTCGCCCTGTCGCAATCCTCTCCTGTGCCAAATCGGAGGAGAGAATTCACCGTTGACTAGGACCCTAGTCGAGGAGGATGCCAGCAAGTGTGCAATCCAGTCCCTCGCCCTCTGGCCAAATCCCTTAGCCTCCAAGACTTGAAGAAGGAATTCCCAAGAGACCGTATCGAATGCCTTTTCAATATCAAGTTTGATCATCAACGCCGGGGTTTTGGACTGCTTGAAAGCTTTTGCCAGGCCACTTATGTAGACATAATTATCATGGATGCTTCTTCCTCCGATGAATGCATTTTGGCATGGCCGTACCAGGATCTTCATCTTCTCTCTCAGTCTCATTGCCAGCAGCTTGGTGAATAGTTTGGCAAAGCTAGAAACCAAGCTGATCGGTCTGAAGTCCCTTGGTGACACCGCATCCTCCCTCTTGGGCAGCAACAACATTGTTGCTCTGTTTAGAGTGTGTAGTTGGGAGGTGTTCAGATTCTGGATCGCGTGCAAAGCGGCCATAACATCATTCTTGATTATCTGCCAGCACTGCCTGTAGAACAAGTCGGTGTACCCATCGGGCCCCGGCGCCTTGTTGCTGTCCATTTCACTCATCGCCGCTCGCACCTCCTCGTCAGAGAAGGGTAACTCCAAGTCGGACAGATCTGCTGCCTGAATACCAATGCGTTCCAGATTGAGCCCTTCAGTGCGATCTCGCTTTGTTCCAATTAGCTTCTCAAAAAAATCACCCATGGCGCTGAGTTTGTCTGCCTGGTCGGTGAAGATCTCTCCGTTGTGAATGACCCTATGTATGTGCTTCTTCCTCCTTCTTACCGAGGCCTTAGAGATGAAAAATCTTGTTGTGGTGTCCCCTGGTAGGACCAACAGTTTGGCATGGTCCTGCTGGTCCTCGGATGAATAATCACGGGTACTTCAAACTCTATGGCCTCGGCATGAAAAATCTTGTTGTGGCGTCCCCAGGTACTTCCATTGCAGTACCCTTGATTATTCAATGAACAATTTAACAAAGAAAATGGGCCCCTGTTGGTCCTCGGATGAATAATCACGGGTACTTCAAACTCTATGCGATCAGCTTTATATGTTCTGTGTGGTGCTAATTTTTGTTGGTTATTTGATCAAATGCTCGCGTACTTTAAAGATTTACCTTATACAGTAGCATTTTTGTTTTGGTGCCGTCCACCATGCCCCTGTCGAATCTATCTAAACCACCAAAAAGAAGAACATGGGTCACTCTCACGAACGAATCTAAGGGCATGTTTGGTTCCAAATAAATCATCAACTTATAAGTCGAAAAATGAAAAAAAGTGACTTATTTTGCCAAACAGACCCAACTTATAAGTCATAAGTTGCTCCACCCCAACTTAAAACTTATAAGTCACCCACTTTTGCATGGGTCCCACCACCTTTTCGGCTTTAGGTCCACCTTTTTCGTAAAAAAATAAGGTGAGAATGTATGGTCAGATGACTTATAAGTCAGGTGACAACCAAACAAACATGACTTATAAATCACTGATGTTAAGTCACCTGACTTACAAGTTAGGTGACTTATTGAAACCAAACAGACCCTAAACCACCGACCCCGCACCCAGCCCTGCCGCCGTCCAATCTTTGACTTCCACCACCAACTGCGCCCTGAGCTACCATTGCCCCTCCTATATATGGAAAATGCTTATTTTTGACCGACTGATCCTAGGCAACTCGTAAGCCACCTCATTCTTTTGACATGTGTTCTGACCCTTATCCCCTCGTCTGCTGACCCTTCCTCTTCGTCTCTTCCTCTCGTCCCCATCTCTTCATCGAGGCAGCAAAGCGACGCCAGGTGCAATGCCCAGCAACGCCCTGCTGCAATATCCCGACGCGTAGGAGGAGGCGTTGTTGCCGCTCGCCCGTGCTGGCCGCGGGCTCTACGGCAGTGGCTCGCCGGCCCGGCTGCTGCTAGCCCGCACGAGCTGCTCCATGGGGCGGACGGAGGCCACTGGCAGCGCCACCTGTGTTCCAATAACCTCAACGCTGCAAGGCCCCGACGAGCGTGCGGAATCAAGCTGCAAAGCGGAGTTGTGAGCATGGACGTTGGAGGCCTAGAGCCCAGCGGTGAGGGAGTTGTGAGCACGAACATCGGCGAAGGCGGGATACTACGAGCCGGCACTGCTACGAAGTGGCGGGTGCAGTACACGCTAATGGTGCTACGATGGCACTACAACCGACACTGACAATGCAATCGGGAGTTCTCTCCGACAGCGGATGCTCATGCTCCGGGCCACATGATCTCGTCGACGCTGCAACTGATGGGGATACGCGCCGACGCTGCAACGATGGGGCCGTCGGGCTTCATCTATGCATCAAGTGAGCGACGAGTGATACAACCAATGGAGTTCCGCACGATGCGCGATGGAGCTGCACTGGATCATGGTCGGTGCTGCAATGAAGCATTTGTGGGACAACCGGTACATCGCCGACGCAGCAATGGAGCATCACTGGCACTGCGATGGAGCATCGTCGGGCCGCCGGAACATCACCGGTGCTGCGATGAAGAATTCCTCGGACTGTCAAAACATTGACGATGCTGCAAGGGAGCATCACCGGTGCCACGATGGAGCATCGTCGGGCGGTCAAAACATCGTTGGTGCTACAACAGAGCGTCGCCGAGCCGTCAGATCATAATTGGGTGGTCAAAACATCGCTGGTGCTACAACGGAGCATTGTCGAGCCGTCGAAGCATCACTGGCACTGCGATAGAGCATCGTCGGACCGTCGAAACATCACCGG
>LR738711.1:703041384-703055305 GCA_902687465.1 Secale cereale | reverse complement strand
ATCACCGGTGCTACGATGGAGCATCGTCGGGCCGTCGAAACATCACCGGCGCTGCAATCGCCGAGCCGTCGAAGCATCACCGGCGCTGAAATGGAGCATCGTCGGACCGCCGGAACATCACCGGTGCCGCGATGAAGTATTTGTGGGACCGTCAGAACATTGACGTCGCTAAAAGGGAGGATCACGGGTGCTACGATGGAGCACCGTCTGGCCGTCGAAACATCGCTGCTGCTACAATGGAGCATCACCGACACTGTCGTCGGAGCATCATCGACACTGCGATGGAGCATCGGCGGACCTCCGGAATATCCCCGGTGCCGCGATGAAGTATTTATCGGACCGTCGGAACATCGACGACGCTACAAGGGAGGATCACGGGTGCTACGATGGAGCACCGTCGGGTCGTCGAAACATCACTGGTGCTACAACGGAGCATCACTGACACTGTCGTCGGAGCATCACCGGCACTGCGATGGAGCAACGTCGGACCGCCGGAACATCACCGGTGCCGCGATGAAGCATTTGTCGGACCGTCAAAACATCGACGACGCTGCAAGGGAGGATCACGGGTGCTACGATGGAGCATTGTAGGGCCGTTGATACTTCGCTGGTGCTACAACGGAGCATCACCGACACTGTGATGGAGCATCGTCGGACCGTCGGAACATCACCGGTGCCGCGATGAAGCATTCGTCGGACCGTCGAAACGTCGGCAGCGTTGCAAGGGAGCATCACCAGTGTTACGATGGAGCATTGTCGAGCCGTCGATATATCGCCGACGCTGCAATCGCCGAGCCGTAGGAGTATCACCGGCACTGCGATGGAGCATCGTCGGGCCGCGAGAACATCATCGGTGCCACGATGAAGCATTCGTCGGACCGTCGGAATGTCGACGATCCTGCAAGGGAGCAAGTGCCGCGATGAAGCATTCGTCCATCGTCGGAACAACGACGAAGTTGCAAGGGAGCATCGCCGGTGCTACGATGAAGCATAGTCGGTCTGTCAAATTATCGCCGGTGCTACAACAAATCATTGCCGAGCCGCCGAACCATCACCGGCACTGCAATGGAGCATAGCCAGGTGGCCGGAGTATCGCAGGTGCAGTGATGGTGCATCAATGGTGCTTGAAGGGATGGTCACAACAGCGTCGTTGCTGCAACACAACAACCCCAGAAGTCATTGGCGCTGCTGCCGTGGCTGATGTATGGCAGGCCCGTTGGCTATTTTATTATGAGGTGACCGGCGAGGGCTGCAGCTGGTGCTCTAAGCCGGCTAGCTGCTGCTCTGACTAGAGTTACGTGTGCGGGGGGTGCTGCGTTGCTGGCTAGACGCTGCAGGGAGACATGTGCAAGTTGGAATGGAAGTCATGCTGTGGTCCAGTCTTCAGCTAATCCAGCGGCTGAAATTATGCCGTATCGGCACTAATCAAGGGTGGGAAAGGCGGCTTATTTTTCGACAGCATCATCCGGATGACGCCCATGCAAAAATGCTAGACATACAAAGATTTACAAGCATTTACACGCTCTTTCTATCTAACAACCAATCACAAACCTCCTCCCCCTGATTTTAAGGGAGGTGGGTCGCCCCGGTCACCTATTGACCAATCAAGGTTAATCCACCCTGTAAACGTTTGTACGTGTAGCATTGCTCGACGCCCATGTCCCGCGCCCCCTTCGACGGCCAACACAATCTTGGACTTCCACCACCAACTGCGCCCTGAGCTACCATTGCCCCTCCTATATATATGTCCCGCGCCCCCTTCGACGGCCAACACACGAAGGAGAGCCCCACAAAAAAAACACCCACGGGGAAGAGGACCAACCCCAAAACCACGGGAAGCATGGTGGTAACCTCGCCATGTCACGCGTCGCTCGTCCTCCTGCTGCTCGTGCTCCCTTGCTGCCTCCTGCACCACGCGGCCGCCCAGACCGCCGACGAGAGGCATCAGCTGATCCAGATCAAGCGCGCGTGGGGCGACCCGCCCGTGCTCGCGGCATGGAACGGCTCCAGCGACCACTGCACCTGGCCCTACGTGACCTGCGACGCGTCCTCCGGCCGCGTCACCAGCCTCTCCCTCGCCAACGCCGGCGTCGCCGGCCCGTTCCCCGACGCCATCGGCGGCCTCTCCCGCCTCACGAGCCTCAACATCTCCAACAACGACATCACCGGCGCCTTCCCGACCAGCCTGTACCGATGCGCTTCGCTCCGGCACTTCGATTCGTCACTTACCTACCTCCACGGCGAGCTCCCCGCCGACATCGGCAACGGCATGCCTCTGCTCCAGGCGATGAACTTGTCGGGTAACCAGCTCTGTGGCGGGATCCCGACGAGCGTAGCCAAGCTCGGCTTCCTGAGGCAGTTGGACCTGAGCAGGAATCAGCTCGCCGGCGAGATACCGGCTGAATTGGGCGCCATGCGGGTGCTCAACGCACTTGACCTGTCATCAAACAAGCTATCCGGCCATATACCGAAACTACTTGCCAAGCTAAAGCTCAGCTCGCTCAACCTGTCATCCAACCAGCTCGACGGCCAAGTACCGGCAGGACTCGCCGTCGCCGCTTACGACCGGAGCTTCCTCGACAACCCCGGCCTCTGCCATGCCGGTCTGGACCCCGGCTTCCTCACCGGCGTGCGCTCCTGTGCTGCGGGATCACAAGTCACCTCCTCCTCCGGGGGCGTCTCGCCGGCGCTCCGCACTGGCCTCCTGGTCGCTGCCGGCGCGCTCCTTGTCCTCATCGTGGCCTTTGCCTTCTTCGTCCTCCATGACATCAGGAAAAGGAAGCGCGCGGCACAGGACGGTGGCTGGAAGATCACGCCTTTCCAGACCGATCTGGGCTTCGGGGAGGCGGCCATACTCCGGGCGCTCACCGAGGAGAATCTCGTCGGCAGCGGCGGGTCGGGACGCGTGTACCGCGTCGCGTTACCCGCGTACACTAACCGGTACAACGGCAACGACAGCGCCGTTGCCGTGAAAAAAATACGGAGCGCCGGGAAGGTGGAAGAGAGGCTGGAGCGCGAGTTCGAGTTGGAGGCCGGCATTCTCGGCGGCGTCCGGCACAAGAACATCGTCAGTCTCCTGTGCAGCCTCTCCCACGCCGACTCCGCCGTCAAGCTCCTCGTGTACGACTACATGGACAACGGCAGCCTCGACGGGTGGCTCCACAGGCACGCTCTCCCCCACGGCGCCGGGCACTCCGCGTCGTCCAACAAGGCTGGTTTGGACTGGCCCACGAGGATCAGAGTCGCCGTCGGCGCCGCGCAGGGGCTCTGCTACATGCACCACGAGTGCTCCCCGCCCATCGTTCACCGGAACGTCAAGACCAGCAACATCTTGCTGGACTCCGAGTTCCGAGCCAAGGTCGCGGACTTCGGGCTGGCCAGGATGCTGCTGCAGGCCGGCACGCCCGACACCATGTCCGCCGTTGCCAGATCGTTCGGCTACGTGGCTCCAGGTAAGGAACCAAACCATCCCTGGTCGTCAGTCGTCACTCGGCAGTAGCTAAAAAATTTCACACACCTTCATATGCTGGTGTGCAGAGTACTGCGCTAGCACGACGAGTGTGACGGAGAAGGTGGACGTGTACAGCTTCGGCGTGGTGCTCCTGGAGCTCACCACCGGCCGGGCGGCCAACGGCGGCGACGAGGACGGGTCCCTGGCGGAATGGGCTCGGCACCTGTACCAATCAGGCCAATCAGGAGGAGGCATCGACGGAGCCACGGATAGACGCATCAGAAACGCGGGGTTCTCGGAGGAGATCGAATTCGTGTTCAGGCTAGGCCTGATGTGCACGACAGAGTCGCCGTCGTCGCGGCCGACCATGAAATACGTGCTGCAGAAGCTGCTCAGGTGCTCCGAGCAGACGCACAAGAAGGGCAAGGTGACTCCGCTCTTGCAGACGCTCTGGGAGAAGAGTGACTTCGACAGCACTGTCTGAATTAAGGAGCAACAGCGCCTGTAAGCAGGCAAATGATGAAGCTTCATTGAGCTAGTACTCCAAGTTTAGCATACTGTAGGAGAGGAGAGGGTTACAAGTCCAAACCTAGCTCCACATTCTTTGATTGATTAGCCCGGTTCAAAACAAAAAAACAAAAAAAATGATTGATACATTAGTCACATCCCATGGTAGCTGCTCATGGTGGAGGAACCATTTTTCAGTTTGGAAAAACCGAGCATGTATTGCATATGCGGATCACGAAACAGAAGAAATCATAAGTGTTTCGATTATGTGATCATATATACCACCCTCCTTATTCTGAATTATAGAAGATCACATGCAGGCAGGTCTCCTCTGTTTGGTTCGCGACATGGCATCGCAACAGAAACTTGCAGGTTTAGGGGAAAAAGAATTGGCAGGAAAGGAGCGGCGTCATTCTAACCTCCGTTTCCACCTTCCCGCGGTTGCAAACGGAACTCATCGGCACAAGACTAGCTATCGGTGGAGAGAAATGGCAAAATAAGTGATCCAGGCGAAAGCGAGAAGCCGCGCCAGGAGCTCACTCCCTCTCCTTAGGACTACTCGACGACATTGTACTGGGAGTGTGAAGCTGCAAGAAGCGCGGCACCGATGCCGGAGCCATCGTTGGCCATCTTGACGACGACCGACGAGGCAGCCGCCTCCCCGAGCAGCTCTGCGAGCGTCGCTTCGACGCGGGAGCTGAACTTCTTGTAGTGCTCGTAGAGGCCGCCATCTATGGCGACAACGGTCCTTTGCTTCGGGCTGCCGTCCCTCGGCGCTCTGTCCCTGCCCAGCTTCTTCAGGATGCCGTATATGCCGGCAGCAGCCAGGCGCGCGCCTCTCTCCGCGACCTTGTCGCAGACGTGAAGGGTTATGTATCTTGCTTCCAGGGAAGTATCGGCAACCTAGATGCAAATTCAGGCATAATACAAGGAGTCACTGGTTTGTTGAAGGTCAGATTTAAGTAACAATATCCTCTTTTTTTCCAGTACGTGCATCATCGTATTCATACATACCCCTAGGATATCCTTCAGCTTAGCACCAAGGTGCTTGAGATCATGTGAGGTGTCATGATGCATGGTTGACATATCCGGCGTCCTGCAATATCACAATTGAAAGTTACTACTGGTTAATAAAGTTTCTTCAGGTTAAGCACATTAGTTTCCTTCATTAATTGTGGTCAATTGGAAAGAAGCACTGGCAATGAACACAAGCATATTAATGAATTTTGTGTCATGAACTCATGATATTACTGGAAAAGCTTTTACCCCTTAAATATCGTGTACACTATACAATCAAAGCTTGGAATTCACCTCTTTCATTAGGCCTTTAAGCTATTCAAGCGAAAATGAACGGAATATGATTAGCTAATATGCCCATAGTCAAAAAGGTCAAGATGCTGTTTTTTGTGCCCCCTGTATATGTATACTCTAATGATTCACTCCAAGTAGAAACCCCGTTTCATTTTCAGTTGAAGACGGAAAAGATCATCACTTCTTTGTGAGATTAGTGTATGGTAGGCCCTTAAGGGGACAGTGATCAGAGTTTTTTTTTCCTTTTTTTTTTTGCGTAGTGGGAGTCTGGGAGCTCCAGGGTCCAAATCCAGAAGCCACAGACTCTCCATGGTCATACTGGAGACCCTTATGGTTTGCAAAGTTCATGATAAACTTCTGAGTTGGCTAGAAAGGGCTGATCTCAAAGCATAAAGGAAATTTCAGAAAACGTTATTTTGCTCCATGCGTTAGAAAACTAAAATGGAGTCAAAAAATGGAAAACATTACAGACAGTTGCTTCTAAAATTTATGTTCATTAATAACAGTGCACACAAATTTATGTTCATTAAATACTGCCAAATCCCGAACTGTTAACCTATTGATTCATTAGTTCCATATGTACTCCCTCCGTCCCAAAATAAGTGACGCAAAAGTGACTCAACTTTGTACTAATTAGTACAAAGTTGAGTCTACTAATTAGTACAAAGTTGAGTCACTTTTGCGTCACTTATTTTGGGACGGAGGGAGTACAATGCAACCAAGAGTACAAAAATATACAGATAGAACCATAATCAATAACATGGTTTAGAGTAAGCATGTCACACAATCTAGATTATATTTAATTATATTCTTATTGTTTTCTATTAATAAAGCTAAAGATTCAATGGGTGGGACATGGAAGCGCACCTCAGTACAAATAGTTTCTCCAATTTTGGTGGAACAACGTCACCAAATAACGAAGCATCATGAGCCAGCCTAAGCAAGATTCTTCGCACAACCTCTCCAAGATACATTCCCGAAATCATCTTCTCATACATCTGAGGAAAAGAGCGAGACAAGATGACACACCCACAGATAGCCAGGAATAACCAGAATAGACAAACCATACCTGCTCGCCGGGGTTCAAACTTTCAAAATCCAAGGCAATATCGTAGTCAGAACGAGGAAGCTTGTTTGACTTGAAGTTTCCCCATTCCATGTTGATTACCTGCAGCATACCAAAGATCAAAATCGAATTGTTGAATTATCAACTGAAGTGACTATCATACAACACAACAGTTGAAGTGGATACATATACGACTGGACAAGGTGCAAAAGACCTTCAGTATTCCAATCATAGAAAGGAAGTCAGACACTAACCATATTTCCTGATCTAGGTGGTGGTCCTTTCCATTTTGGAATTGCGTCTACATGCTCAACATACGCTGCATTTGTCCCAGTGCCCAATATTACAGCAGCAACGACATCATTATCAGCATATATCCCGCCAGCCAATGTGCCTACAGTATCATTAACCTGTGCAAAAAGATTGTCAGCTCTCATGACGTAGAAATTATCTAGTGATAAGTGGATAACATTTGTGTTCCATCAACATGGATAACCTAAAAGATCAATGCCATCATCAGAATGCATAAACGGCTAAAAGCCAGGCATTGAAATGTTTTGAAGGAACAAATGAGCTTACGTACCAAAGCTGTAACTTTCATATCAAGCCCCTGCCTCTCCATAGCACTGCTCAATTCAGCCACCACATCTTCCCCGACCTGAGCTCACAGAAATCAATCATACAGAACACCACTGCAGTCGTCCATTATCTATTACTAGTATCTTACTAAAAACAAGGTTAAAAGAAGCTTCCATGTCCATCCTAAGATGCTAGAACTTCTCACAATAATGAGAGCAGAAAGAGAAAGATCAATACCGCTTATTCTAGTGGGTCAAGATTATAACGATACAGATTAATCAGAAATAGTGAGCAGTGTTACAACAGATATGCATTCAATTGCATACAGAAACCACTCTATTTCGAGCATGGATCTATGTCGTTTTAGTACTAGCTATGCAGTTATTCGAGCAGCTCGGCTAATTTTATTACAAAAATAAGTTTAAAAGCTGCCTCTAGGTTCATCAAGAGGATACAAATCCCCAAATTAATCAGATAAAAAAAGGAAAGAAGACAATGGTTTCTACTGCGTCTTCGATGAGGCCAGATTATAAAAGAGATAAGCATAAGGACTACTATAGGCATATATATCAAATACAACGCTGGTTTCACGGATACATAAATACTACTTCCTCCGTTCCTAAATATAAGTCTTTGAAGAGATTCCACTACGAACTACATACGGAGCAAAATGAGTGAATCCATGCTCTAAAGTATGTCTACATACATCCGTATATAATCCATAGTGAAATCTCTAAAAAGACTTATATTTAGGAACGGAGGGAGTACATTTTAGTACCTAACAGCATAAAAGTGATGGCAATTTGTGTAGATATATAGTTAAAAGTCAGGGAGAGCCTAGTGCTATAAGATAATTTCTGTCCAATTAATAAATCTCTTCAGAGGAACAAAATCTGACAAGTTTAATTGCCATATTAAGATGAACAGGGAAATCTCATAGCGAAAATCATGTATTTGATAAGAAATTTTGCTTTCGAGCAAGCATTGGTTGTCAAAGATAAATGCAAGAGTTATTAGTTTATCATTCTGTCAGCCAAGTATGTACTGTGATAATTTGATTTTACCGTGCCATTGATGCAAAATCCCTTTGTCCACTTAACGAGTGTGCCTGACGATATCGACGTTTGGTGAACTGGGAAAGAAAAGGTGAACCCCAGTTCCCTATGCCTGCCCTCAGGCAAGTGGAAATCGTCTCCTTCAGTCTCAACAAATCTTTCCAACTCAGCCGCAATGAAATCAAATAGTTCCTGTATTCATGCTTTTGAAAGTAAGTAAACGATGTAAACATACAAAAGAAATCTAATACAAGGGACTTAGCAGAGCAATCAAATGCACTTACGGTGGAAGTCCCAACCATCAGATGAGGTGGAATGGGAACCTCTTCATATTGTTGGACAGCACGTTTCTCCTTTCCTCCAAGCTGAACCCTTAGAACACGAAAGTTGGTCCCACCAAGATCCAGTGCATAAAACAGTCCATGCTCATCCCTGAAGTAGTGGGACAAGTCATTAAAGCAGAGGAAAGATGAGCAGAAGATTTCAGAAAGAGATAATTCAAGATCTTTCACTTTTGGCCGGACACATATTATGAGACTTTTAGTTATGCAATTAGAGCTAATATACTACTCAAGGGTTCATGTCTGAAACGTGTCTTCTAAGTTCCACATATTTAGTTCTCTAAGTTGTTCATGGGATTTTCATAGACGATTGTTATCAAATACTTCCTACTCCAGATTTTTCAGTTTCCAACATATTGTAGAAACAAAAATATAACACAATCAAAGTAATTCTTTTTAAGAAGGCAACATCATTTTTATGGCCAATATTTGAGATGTCGGTAGTATAAAATATTAAATTAGAAATATAATATTTTTCCATGCCGACTAAAAAAAAGAACACGCACACAAACACTCATTGCCTAGATCCTGCCTTGGAAGAAGGAAAAACCCATACCTTAATGGCTTGAGCCTTGATAGTAATAAGCCCAACAAGTAGGTAGGAAATACGAATGGTCCATTCATTAAGAAAACTAGAGAAGGCATGTGGGTACACATGTCTCTACTCATCCTCCAAACACTACAAACCGAACAGCATGTGATGTTTTTATTTAAATCCTTGTGTTCTGAGCCATATCAGAATTCTTCATGCAGGCGCATTATATGATCAAAACTGATAATTGAGGCGTCATGTCGGAAGATATTCACAAATTGCTGAAGGCGCACATAGAACCAACAAGCCGGTAAGGAAAAAGAAAAAACCGATCCTTCTTCCAAACCAATATGTATCATAAGTCATAACAATAATAACAAGTTTAAACAAAAGTTGAACCTCATTTCCACAGTTCCCTTTTTCTTTCATTTTTTAAAGTCATGC
Source organism: Secale cereale (assembly GCA_902687465.1). Lineage (NCBI taxonomy): Eukaryota > Viridiplantae > Streptophyta > Magnoliopsida > Poales > Poaceae > Secale > Secale cereale. The sequence goes on along the minus strand of LR738711.1, from coordinate 703,046,019 downwards.
TCCAAACCGCCTGAAGACTACAGAACTCCAAACCACCTCGACACTACGCGATTTCCAGCCAAGACTGACACAAAAACGGACGTGCCGTTCGTGCCACTCAGCGATGAGAGCAGAACCGAAGAAGCAGAGGAGGGTATCATAACAAGTTTTGAGAAAAAATGAACCTTATTTTGACAATTCCCTTTTTCTATTTTTAAATAAAGTCATGCTCCAAACCTCCTGAAGACTACAGAACTTCAAACCACTCCGACACTTGAACATGCTACATTTCTATCGGATCCACGCCTGAACAAGCCAACCCCCAAAGAAAACGCAGTTTCCAGCAAAGACAGCACACAGGCGCCCCCGCGAGCGAAGGCTGACACAAAAGCGGACGTGCCGTCCGTGCCACTCAGGCGATGAGAGCAAAACCGAAGAAGCAGAGGAGGGTGTTACCCGGTGGGCAGATTGTCGACGTAGCTGATGAGCATCTTGAGCGGGGCGTGGGGGTCGGCGCGCAGCCCGCGCTCCATCTCCTCCACCATGGCGTCCGCGATGCCGCGCAGCAGCGGCGTCGGCGTCGCCAACGTCTGCTCCAGCTCCTCGATCACGTCGGCCACCTTCTTCCGCCTGCTCACCTCCGCGTCCCGCGTCCTCCTCCTCCTCCGCGACACCACCGCCGCCGCCGCCACCCCGACCGCGGCCGCCGCGCACACCACCGCCGCCGTCCCCACGGCCGCCGCCTTCGCCATCGCACAGCCTCAACCGGTCGTAGCAGGTCTGCTTCCGAGCTGGGGGCTGCGCCACTGCAGCCTCTCCCGCTCTGTCCTGCTCTCCCCCGTTCCGCTTGCGCGAGCGTGGGAGCGAGAGTGGGACGAGGGCCACGACTCGGGCGTTTTTACAGGCGAATAGATCCCCTCGCCTTTGGATGTGTTTTACGGATGTACCCCTGCTCGTGAACGGACGCGATTTCCTCAAGGTGCGCCTGGACGGCCAGGATCGGCCCAGAGGGACAAGGGGTGGTGCCGGTGCATGCCTTTCCCGGGCTTTTGTGGGCGCGTGGGGTGTAATCTCGCAACTTTTACGAGGGTGTTATCGTAAATTGCAACTCAGCGAGTAATCATTTGTGTCATAGAACTGGAAATTAGGCCCACCGCCCAGCAGAAAGGAGGTGATTAGTTAAGCGGAAGCGAGCAGGAGAAAGCGACTTCAAGATACGGGGTCACGTGCGGATTGGGCCCACTGTGAGGCGCGGCTGACGCGACCATGACGGCGCGGGTTGACGTGTCCAGGCAGCGCCCGGTGGAGAATGCGTCGCGCTCCGCCGTGGGGTCAAGAGCGGCGGCCAGCGAAAGAAAGCGCCAACCGAGCCATTGCCTCCTCTCCGGTACAAAACAGAATAGCGCCTCGATGATCGCACCCTATCGCCGGCAGCGGCGTCGCGTGGCCAACAGGCGGGACGGCCGCGGCAACGACGACCCGCGCAGCAGCATGGGGCGTGGGGGTGGCCGACGGACGGATTGGTGGATGCGCCGCCGTAAACCACCAAGAGGGCAGGGCAACCCACGTTGTGTCTCACCGCTTTTCGTTTCTGTAACGTGCTATACAGTCTTGCACTTCAATGATAAGATGCTACCAAACCAATTCGGAAGAAAGAATCCCCTAAAAAAAATCAGAAGAAAGAAAAAGAAGATATACTACCTAGGCACATAGCCACGCCTTTTCCAACTGACGAGGAGCGGGCGGAGATCCGGGGAGCTGACGGAGGTGAGGGTGCGGCTCGAGCAGGTAGGTGCAGGTTGGACTTGGACCTGGCTGGGTTCGGTTGGAGCATGTAAAAACCGGAGCAAAAAAAGGCAAAATAAACCGCACGTGTGGCATGCACAGTCAGCATCGAATTTGAGGAAAATACTCAACGAGGTAAAAATGTGTCACAGTTGGGGGCATCAACTACTTGCTGGGAGTCAAAGTTGGTGAAGCAAGTGTGATGAGGATGGCATTGCGAACGGCATCGACGGTGGTCTTGGCCTAGTTTTAGCTAGGTAGTGTGCTTGTTTCCAAAATTAAATTTGTATAGAATGGCAAAGCTCCTGCCCGTGCTTCGAAAAAAGAATGAATCGAAGAAGCCCTCAAAGAGTTCAGCAATTTAGATCTAGCAAGAATCTTAAAGGCAAGTACAGTAGTCTGCCCATTGCTTCTTTGGTACTTGCAGGGAAATGTGGGTTTCAGAATCAAGCATACTTCCTAGCCTTGTTTGATACTCCCTTCCCTCCATCCGGGTTTATTATGTCCCTTTTTATTTTGAGCAAAAGTTTAAACATTAATTTAATTAATAGAATATAAACTATATATTATGAAAACTACACCATAGAAAACCTCTTTCAAATACAGATCCAATAATATACTTTGTGTAGCATATACTTTATATATTTTTAGTTAAATACATGGTCAAACTTGGACCCAAAATACAAATGGGCCGAATAAACCCGGGCGGAGGCAGTACCAAGATATTTGTTGAACTGGCTGGAAGGAAAGAAGTGGTAGAAAGAACCCCATCAATAATTGGAAAGATGGCTAGGTAATGGAAGACTACAAGAATAAAATGATACCCATGAAGATATACATCCTACCGGCCTACTGGGGTATCCTAGCCTGGGAAAAAGTCCAGCTGAAAATTAAAAGATGACGGTATAAAATACTTGCCAAAATGCCACTCTTTTATACCACTGCAAAAAGGAGTAGTTTTACGTTTTGATACCGTGGGGATCTTACAAGGTAGGGGTATCTAAAGACATGCATGCAAATCGGTTTCTCATTTGAAGCACAGAACCTCAATTTCCAAATAAAATACACTTTGTCTTGAGATCTACACTATTTTTCTGTTAGTAAATCAGCAGGAATAATGTCGAGGCATGTAGCAGGATCATCATCCTACCTCTTCATGGCTGTCAAATTTGTTGGATCACTTCTTTGCAATTTGCTCGAAGAAGTCATCACTTGGGGTAACAGGAACAAGATAATTTCCAAACAGAGAATCAAAGCTTTTGAAGCTTCCCAGGCATCCCTCGTGCTGTGCTTGAAGGACAGCAAATCTCTTTGCCTCTCTAACTTTGTTGAGATCCACTTTTGCTAGCGGTGTACCTGAAACCTGGAAAGGTGGTTTTAACATCAAGAAAGGATGTTAGGAGAAATCAAGAAAGAGGAGAGAAGGTATCAGTTGCCACTTGCCAATCAACGTATCAGGAATTTGAGCATACCGATGAATTGGACGATGCCGCCACTTTGTCCTTATCAACAGCAGTTTCAGAAGGAGGTCTGCTCCTGTGTTCCAAAGCACAACAATTTTTTTTTTACCATACTAGACAAGAAAGTAAAGTGATGACAAAATACAGTCAACAGCAAGGCATGGCTGCTGTAGTCAACAGCAATAAAATCGCTGCTCTTAGTAAGTAGTGAGTGCAAAGCAACAGTGAATTGCAAAAAAGAATGGGTAAGGAGTAAGAGATCAAATGCACAATTTTCTGTATGGTACAAAATATTTTTCATGGTGACTGTCAGTGCATCAAGTCATCAATTAGCATACGATTGGTGTTATTCTCAATTCAGGCAACTTAGGAGGTACCCTTCTAGTGCATTCAGGTCGATAATGTCACTGAACCAAACACTGACAACCAGATACAGGCACAAAAGGTAAAAGTACTAACTGAATAGCTAGTTTGGTGCAATGATTTAATGGCGGCAATGACTTGTAATAGCTATATACAAAGGATCTATACTTCTATAGAACGTGAGATTGACTGCACCACGTTTTCAATTATGGTGCATGCTTGGAGGAATTGAATGAACAGTACCATGATTGAAAGAATGATAGAAAATCGTCCCAAAGAATTCACCACTGGGACATGAGAGCTACTCTTTCTGTCATCAAATTACCCACTTCCCCACTCAATTGTGGACGATACCAAACATTGCCTGAAAACTTACATGTCCAGGACAGAAATGCAAAAGGGCCTGATATTCGCCTCAATCAACAAGGACCCATGGGAATATCGAGACTTTTGCCGGAAAATAGATAAACAAGCACATTGCCACATTCCAAAGGCCCTTTTAAAGAACACCAAAACCTAACGTACAGCGATGCTCGGTGACAGGATGAGCTAGTCGGCAGGCTAGTCCGGAATCTTTACCCAAAAGAGCACTACACCTGTAGCCACCCCACACCACTGGCACGCCCCACAACCAAGGTCGGAACCTTTGCGATTTCTTCCCAAAACTAAAGGACGGCGCAGCGCGATCGTGAGGGATTAGGCAAATCATCCACCAGATTGGGGGAGTTGAAAGCACGCGGCAATCATGCTGAGGATAATTGAAAGGGTCGCGACGAAATACGTTCTGGGTACCTCCGAGACGGTTCGATCTTCCGCCGCTTCGGTGCCGGCGACTGCGCCGGCGCCGGGGAACCAAGCTCCGCTCCCTCCGCCGCCATCCTCGACTTCCAGTCTACTTGGTGGTTCGCAGGCCTGAGCCCACAAATACTTGGTCGTCGGGCCGAAACATAAGACCTACAAAATGAGCTGGACTGTGTCATTGTTGGGCCTTGGACACTGCCTCTTTGATAAGTGAGGCACGCAGAAACTAGCTATTTACAAGCTTGTC
>LR738711.1:702988154-703041165 GCA_902687465.1 Secale cereale | reverse complement strand
AAAAAAAAAGCTATTTACAAGCTACTAGTAAGCATGCACGTGCACGCACGTATATTATAAAATAATAAAGTATCATCGTACAATATAAAGTATATCTATTCAGAAGTGCAGGCCAAAAAATCTTACATGAACCATAAAATTTAACATCCAAAGACCACAAGATTAACAAATATGAAACAAATGGACTTCAAAAAATATATATACCAAAGAGTGACGGTTCCCAGAGGCGGGAAACAGACGATGCGAGAGGGGTGGTTCTGACGGGCCGTCGTCGCTGGTCTCCCTCGCCTCCGGCGGCCTCTTGAAGCCGGGAGGTGGGGGAGATCGTCATCGACTGTGTGGCCGTTGTAGATAGGGTTGTTAGGGTAGTTTCTCCAAGCATTGGTGCTCGAGCGGGGACGACGCTGATGAGGTGGAATAAATTCCTCCAGCCTACTCTCCTTCGCGATGGCGCTTGGTGTGGCAGCGCTGCGGGGCTAGGGAGGCGGGGTTCCGTCGGGCCGACGGTGCCGGTTGCGCGGTGGTGGTGCACAGGAGTCGGCGGCATTTGGATCCGTGTTTCTAGATCCGCTCGTTGCAGGCGATCAGTGACTGTGGTGATGTGGTGGGCGTGGTGGATGGTGATGCTGCTCCTCGCCGACGTAGGCCGATGGCTGTGGCGGATCTATGGTGAGGGGAGCACGGGGAATGTCCCCAGCCGATGTGTCGAAACCCGACATTGGTTCCCGTCCGCTGGGACGATACCTATATGCGGCTCACAAAGCCTTTGTGGCGATGGTGCTTCTGCCCTTGCTTCTTGGCCGGCGACTCTCCTTTGTTCCGGCATTGGCAAAAATTACGGCGCTTTGAAGGTTGAGGATGAACAGGTACCCAAGGAATTTTACGCGATTTTGGTGTTTGTTTGGGTGCTCTCGTTGATATGGTGGGACGGCTGTACTGCTTGTGCATGTGATGTATGTTTGCGTCTTTGTACGGATCTTGTTTGTAATTGAATGAAAATAACAATTGCTTTCTAAAAAAATGAAACAAATTTTATACTCGCTCCGATCAAAATTAGTTGTCGTTCAAACTGATGTATGTAGTAGGGAGTAATATGTTAATAAAACGATCAAAATAATCATGACTGAACATTTTATCTAAAATCTTGTGACTATGTAAAAAGATGGCACGTACATAGTCAAACAGGACATGTGGATTTAAAAAAAAAGAAATTGAACAACGTCTCACTCTAATAACATGAACCAAATGACCGGAAGGGCTATTTTGATATAATAATAAAAGAAAAAAGAAAGTGGACAGCGCCGGACATTGTATCTGTATTAGCTTTTGTTCAGCGGCTTGTTTTTGTACTGTCAAAGTGGAAGGCTATCCATCCACCTAAGAAAAAGAGCTATCCATCGGAAAAAAATTGAACACGCCCACTCCACCCACTCTTCCTCCCTCTCGGTTCTGCTCACCTTATCTCTTCCCATTTGTCTCCCCACCGCTGCCGCCCATGGTGCTCCCGTCGATTACGGCGATGGAGTCCCTGTGCGTGCTGCTTCTCCACCCCATGCACGGCTACCTGGAGGAGTAGGAGGTGGACCGCCTCTTCCGCTTCTGGGACTCCCCTCCTGACGGGGGCACCGAATTCCTCCGCGCGGTCGCTGGATACAACGCCGACGATGCACTCCTCAATGCGTTGCCGTCCGTCGAGAACGTTGCGTCCTCCGTGGGGATCGACCGCCTCGACCTCACCAAGTGTCGCGAGCGCGGGATCCATGTCACTAACACCCCCGAGGTCCTCATCGACGCCGTCGGCCTCGCCATCTATGCGGTAAGGAAGATCACACATGGTGTCCGCTATGTGCGCGCCGGCTTGTGGAAAGCCAAGGGGGACTACAACACACTCACCACGCGGGTTGGTTTTAGATGCTTGCCCGTTGACTTCCGTTCATATTTTTCTATCCAACGATTGAGTGCATAATTTAGTGATACTCATTTTATAATTGCCCAATTCATTTCACGATACCTTGTGTGTTTAATTTAAATGTAAAATGATCGAGGATTGATTGCATTTGGGCCTTTTGGATTGAAATAATGAATCTCATGGTGTAGTCTTTTATATACTGAAGACAGTTCATCTGTCCACTATCATGGCTGCTGTGTTTGCACAATGAACCGCCCAGGCAATCAGAACTTCAGAACCAAAGCACCACTACTCTTGGGCCAGGCAAAGATCCTTACACAATAATTTCCTTATTTATCATCTGGGAGGAATAGTCGGAGCCAGATAAATAAGGTTCATGTATTGCAATCAAAACTGGAGATACAACTAATAAAATCAACTGATAGTGTAATATTCCTATGAGTGGCAGCAATGATATCTTTTGTTATATCTAAACAGGTCTTTATGTTATAAATATAGACCAGATTAATGATCTGATGCTTACTTTACTGTTAAACATAGACAAGAGGCTAGCAAATGATTTAAATGTTGCACTGCTTCAAGCTAGAAACTGCTAAGAGTAGTTGAGGGGCTAAAACTCAGATTTATTATAATGGATAAACAATGCCCAGGGTTTAACTTGACTATATATCTTGAATCTAGAATTTTTTTTACTCAGGAATGCCTATGTTATTGGACTACGTACCAATTCTACCAGTTGTGGATTCAGATGATTGACCACATCGTTGCATATCATATTGGGGATGTTATACACTAGATCATCAATGCATATCATATTTTCTTACTTTTGGTAGATCCTAGAAATTCTACGCAACTCAAGGACCCTCGGAGAGAGTTGGGGATTTCGTTATTTTCATAATTAAGGATTCTCAAATTTTGAAAATAGGAACATTGATTTTTTTATTTTATCTTCAAGTATTTCTAAAATGAAAATATGAGAGAGGGAGTAAAATGACTCTCCCAAAATAGAGAAATACTAATGATTTAATAAAAAAATCAAATAAGTTTTATTTTGGAGTTTTTGGCTATTTTATTTGAATTTAGGAAAAATTGCACGTTTTCAAAAAAATGCATTTAGGGCCAAGAAAAATATTCATCTTGTTCTAAATATTTCATTTAGACGGTGAAAATTTGTTTTGGCATTTTTAGGATTTAATTTTATTTTCTAGAATTTTTCTTAGATTCGGCGGTTTTGTTTAAAAAAAAGTTCCCATGCCCGACTGGGCCGAAGGCCCAGCCGAGCCAGGCCGGCCCGCGTCGCCCGCCGCCTTCCCCTCGCCGCGCCGGACTCCTCCACCGCCGCCGCCTTGCCCCCTCCTCCAAGTCACAGCCCCCCCTCCTAAATAAATACCGCCGCCACCCTGCTGCCTCACCCCGCCACCTCGCCCCGCCTCGCCTCCCGCAGCCGCCGCCGTGTGCCGCCGCCGCCAGGAGCCGCCTCTATGGGCTGCCTCTATTCTTTCCTCAAGGCCCACTATGGACCATACCCCCTCGTGGGGGGTTCCGGTAACCCCCTCCGGCAATCCGGTTAAATCCAAAACTTTTCCGGAACACTTCCGGTGTCCGAATATAGTCGTCCAATATATCAATCTTTATGTCTCGGACATTCCGAGACTCCTCGTCATGTCCGTGATCTCATCCGGGACTCCGAACTACCTTCGGTTCATCAAAACTCATAAACTCATAATACCGATCGTCATCAAACGTTAAGCGTGCGGACCCTACGGGTTCGAGAACTATGTAGACATGATCGAGACTCATCTCCGGTCAATAACCAATAGCGGAACCTGGATGCTCATATTGGTTCCTACATATTCTACAAAGATCTTTATCGGTCAAACCGCATAACAACATATGTTGTTCCTTTTGTCATCGGTATGTTACTTGCCCGAGATTCGATCGTCGGTATCTCTATACCTAGTTCAATCTCGTTACCGGCAAGTCTCTTTACTCGTTCCGTAATACATCATCTCGTGATTAACTCATTAGTCATTTGCTTGCAAGGCTTATTATGATGTGTATTACCGAGAGGGCCCAGAGATACCTCTCCGACACTCGGAGTGACAAATCCTATTCTTGATCTATGCCAACACCACGAATACTTTCGGAGACACCTGTAGAGCATCTTTATGATCACCTAGTTACGTTGTGACGTTTGATAGCACACAAGGTGTTCCTACGGTATTCGGGAGTTGCATAATCTCATAGTCATAGGAACATGTATAAGTCATGAAGAAAGCAATAGCAGTAAAACTAAACGATCATAGTGCTAAGCTAACGGATGGGTCTAGTCCATCACATCATTCTCCTAATGATGTGATCCTGTTGATCAAATGACAACTCATGTCTATGGCTAGGAAACATAACCATCTTTGATCAATGAGCTAGTCTAGTAGAGGCATACTAGGGACACTCTGTTTTGTCTATGTATTCACACATGTACTAAGTTTCCGGTTAATACAATTCTAGCATGAATAATAAACATTTATCATGATATAAGGAAATAAATAATAACTTTATTATTGCCTCTAGGGCATATTTCCTTCAGTCTCCCACTTGCACTAGAGTCAATAATCTAGTTCACATCTCCATGTGATTTAATACTGATAGTTCACATCATTATGTGAATAACACCCATAGTTCACATCGCCTATGTGACAAATACCCAAAGGGTTTACTCGAGTCAATAATCTAGTTCGCATCACTATGTGATTAACACCCAAGAGTAGTAAGGTGTGATCATGTTTTGCTTGTGAGAGAAGTTTAGTCAACGGGCCTGACACATTCAGATCCGTATGTATTTTGCAAATTTCTATGTCTACAATGCTCTGCATGGAGCTACTCTAGCTAATTGCTCCCACTTCCAATATGCATCCAGATTGATACTTAGAGTTATCTGGATTATTGTAAAGCTTGCATTGGTGTAACTCTTTACAACGAACTCTTTATCACCTCCATAATCGAGAAAACATTTCCTTAGTCATCCAGTAACTAAGGACAATTTTGACCGTTGTCCAGTGATCTACTCCTGGATCACTTTTGTACCTCCTTGCCAAACTCATGGTAAGGTACACAACAGGTTTGGTACACAGCATGCAATACTTTATAGAACCTATGGCTGAGGCATAGGGAATTCCCTTCATTCTTTCTCTATCTTTTGCCGAGGTCGGGCTTTGAGTCTTACTCAACTTCATACCTTACAACTCAGGCAAGAACTCCTTCTTTGACTGATCCATTTTGAACTACTTCAAAATCTTATCAAGGTATGTACTCATCGAAAATCTTATCAAACATCTTGATCTATCTCAATAGATCTTGATGCCCAATATGTAAGCAACTTCACCGAGGTCTTTCTTTGAAAAACTCCTTTTAAACACTCCTTTATGCTTTCCAGAATATTCTACATTATTTCTGATCAATAATATGTCATTCACATATACTTATCAGAAATGTTGTAGTGCTCCCACTCACTTTCTTATAAATACAGGCTTCACCGTAAGTCTGTATAAAACTATATGCTTTGATCAACTTATCAAAGCGTATATTCCAACTCCGAGATGCTTGCACCAGTCCATAGATGGATCGCTGGAGCTTGCACACTTTGTTAGCACCTTTAGGATCGACAAAACCTTATGGTTGCATCATATGCAACTCTTCTTTAAGATATTCATTCAGGAATGCAGTTTTGACATCCATTTGCCAGATTTCATAAAATGCGGCAATTGCTAACATGATTCGGACAGACTTAAGCATCGCTACGGGTGAGAAAGTCTCATCGTAGTCAACTCTTTGAACTTGTTGAAAACCTTTCGCAACAAGTCGAGCTTTCTAAACAGTAACATTACTGTCGGCGTCGGTCTTCCTCTTGAAGATCCATTTATTTTCAATGGCTTGCCGATCATTGGGCAAGTCAATCAAAGTCCACACTTTGTTCTCATACATGGATCCCATCTCTGATTTTATGGCCTCAAGCCATTTCGCGGAATCTGGGCTCATCATCGCTTCCTCATAGTTCGCAGGTTCATCATGGTCTAGTAACACGACTTCCAGAATTGGGTTGCCGTACCACTCTGGTGCGGAACGTACTCTGGTTGATCTACGACATTCAGCAGAAACTTGATCTGAAGTTTCATGATCATCATCATTAGCTTCCTCACTAATTGGTGTAGGAATCACTGGAACTAGTTTCTGTGATGATCCACTTTCCAATTCGGGAGAAGGTACAATTACCTCATCAAGTTCTACTTTCTTCCCACTCACTTCTTTCGAGAGAAACTCCTTCTCTAGAAAGGATCCACTCTTAGCAACAAAGACCTTGCCTTCGGATCTGTGATAGAAGGTGTACCCAACAGTTTCTTTTGGGTATCCTATGAAGATTTTACTTCTCCGATTTGGGTTCGAGCTTATCATGTTGAAACTTTTTCACATAAGCATCGCAGTCCCAAACTTAAAGAAATGACGGCTTAGATTTCTCGTCAAACCACAGTTCATACGGTGTCATCTCCATGGATTTAGATGGTGCCCTATTTAATGTGAATGTAGCTGTCTCTAATGCATAACCCCAAAAGCGATAGTGGTAGATCGGTAAGAGACATCATCGATCGCACCATATCCAATAAAGTACTGTTATGACGTTCGGACACACCATTACACTGTGGTGTTCCAGGTGGCGTGAGTAGACTATTTCACATTGTTTTTACTGAAGGCCAAACTCGCTAACTCAAATATTTTACCTCTACGATCATATCGTAGAAACTCTTATTTTCTGTTACGATGATTCTCCACTTCACTCTGAAATTCTTTGAACTTTTCAAATGTTTCAGACTTGTGCTTCATTAAGTAGATATACCCATATCTGCTCAAATCATCAATGAAGGTCAGAAAATAATGATACCCGCCGCGAGCTTCAACACTCATTGGTCTGCATACATCAGTATGTATGATTTCCAACAACTCTGTTGCTCGCTCCATAGTTCCGGAGAACGGAGTTTTAGTCATCTTGCCCATGAGGCATGGTTCGCAAGCACCAAGTGATTCATAATCAAGTGATTCCAAAAGTCCATCACTATGGAGTTTCTTCACGCGCTTTACACCAATATGACCTAAACGACAGTGCCACAAATAAGTTGCACTATCATTATTAACCTTGCATCTTTTGGCTTCAATATTATGAATATGTGTATCACACGATCGAGATCCAACAAACCATTTTCATTGGGTGTATGACCATAGAAGGTTTTATTCATGTAAACAGAACAACAATTATTCTCGAACTTACATGAATAACCGTATTGCAATAAACATGATCAAATCATATTCATGCTGAACACAAACACTGTGACGACCCCGGCCCGATCGTGCACTAATCATACACGCAAATGCACACGATCAAGCCTAAGGACTCACGTGAAGGAATCACAGCACAACTCTAAAACATAAATAAATACATACAAGTTATATATTACAAGCCAGGGGCCTCGAGGGCTCGAATACATAACAAGTGTCACACACATAGTCAGCGGAAGCGTTAGGTATCTGGGTACAGATACAACACAGTACTGAAAAAGGCCTTTGTCAAGGCGGGGAAAAAGAAAAGCTACGATCGAAAAGGCGCAGGCCTCCTGCCTGGGACCTCCGATCCTACTCCTGGTCGTCGTCCGCCGGCTCCTCGTAGAAGTACTCGCCGGCCGGGTAGTAGTAGTAGCCAGCCTCGGGCTGGTAGTAGTAGTCGTCAACGGGGGCTGCTGGCACCATGGCTCCGTCGTCTGGTATATCATGCGGGTAGGACAAAAGAGGAAGCAAAGCAACCGTGAGTACTCATCCGAAGTACTCAGCAAGACTTACATCAGATCTATACTAAGCAATGCATTATTTTCAAAGGAGGCTTTATGTGGGTGGACTAGACTGCAGAAAGCCAGAGTAGAGAGGGGAAAAAGCCTAGTCCTGACGAAGACTAGCATCTTCAGGGTCTTGCAGCAATTAGAAGGGAGCAGAGTAGTATATTATATTGTAAAGTGTTATAGTATTATCAATCTCATATCTCAAGTCACCAGTTCTAGTTGTACCGAAGTGGATACAACTCCGAGTGTCCGTTACCGTAGGACAGGCTATCGATAGATGTTTTCTTCCCTGCAGGGGTGCACCAAGTTACCCACCACGCTCGCTTAACTCCGGCCGGACACACCATCAGGTCGTGCCCGCCCTCGGCCAAACAATACGACGCAACCCGACCGGATACCGCCAGAGAGGATCGAGCACGCCGGACTAATCCTATGCCCCCGAGGGTCGGGGCCATCGCCCCGGACGCTCCGCACGTTGCGAGGCCGTTCGGTAGCAGACCTAGCAACCCCTTATACAAGCACGCAGTTGCATCCTAAGTCCAATCCGAACGGGCCGCTCAATCGCTGACGTCGTGACGACTCCGGCTGATGTATACGACGCAGAGCACCCACTCACACCCACGTGGTGGTTAGTGCTATCGGACCCGGAGGCCCCTCGGATTAAATATCCAAATCGCTTAGTGGATTTGGAGCGCGCGGTAACGAGCGTTGCCACCACACCGGTGGCCCCGACGTCCCGTCTCGAAGACTTGTGACAAGGACCTTACGGACCGGCCACGCTTCGTAGTTATCTCGCGGGTACCCTCACTGGTCACCCGACTCCACAGCTCACGCCTCAAAGGCACTCGCGGGTACCCCTCAGGGTCAACCCGTCTCTATCCAACATGTGTAGTAGTCACCATAAAGTGTCTTCAGACGCACGATACCTCTGGCCGCACGCCTTTGTTCCTGGCGACGTCCGGCCTCGGGGATCGATACGTCTTTAAACACGGTACAGTAAACCAGGGCATCCGTGTGGTTTCCATGCCGATGAGGAATCCGAGGAATCACCCTCGTTGGACTCCTAAACGACAAGTCCCGTTAAGGTGATACCAGAGGAATCACCCTCGGCGGTAATCACCATAGCGGATGCACGACAAAAGCTAAGTCGGAAGTGGGAAGAGGAATCACCCTCGGTAACCCACAACGAGCTAGCTATACTACAGGGACAACATCGGAAGTGAGTTCGGAGGTATCACCCTCGTCACCTGATGTTAACTCTGCGGAGTCGAGCATATTAGGGGGTGTGCGGTGATGTGAAGAAGGTCAGGGGAAGGGGCTCGATCGCTTGATCGAGGCAAGGGTACTATGCGAGGCAACTACGAGAAAGCGGGACCACAGCAGTGCTACCCAACCTATACTAAGCAGTTTATGAATAAAGACAGGTATCAACAGTTTAGCAAAAACAGGCTATGCAACAGTAATAGGAGCAGTAGCAGTAGCAGCAATTCTAATGCAAGAATAAGAGAGAATAGACATAGGCGATATCGGAATGATCAAAGGGGGGGTTGCTTGCCTGGTTGCTCGGTGGCAAAAGCAAGGTCGTCGGAGGGGGAACCAATCACCGGGACGGCGTCGGTCTCTGGAGCGGCGTCAGCGTCGGACTCTACCGAGAGATAAGGGGGGGAAGAAACAGATAAATACACCGAAAACAAGCATCACAAAGCGTGCTAGGCTAATGTGCAGTGCAGGGTTGCCTAAAAACATGTCTAAGTCATATTAGTTATTTTTAGGATTTAACTGGAATTATTAACCGGTGTATGTGCACTATTCATCTACCGGAAACAGGCTAAAAGTTGCGGGTTCACCTCCGTAGAGGGTCCCGACACGGAAACGGATAGCACGGTTAGAATCGTCTTGTCGTTCTGAGCAACTTTCATGTAGAAAGTTTTTCGATCCGAGCTACGGTTTACAAGATATGAATTTCTAAAGATTTTAGCATTTTCTGAAATTATTTTTATTAACAGAAATGAATTATTGCGCCAGCATGACATCACAGTGACGTCAGCAGTCGGCTGACCAGGTCAAACCTGACCTGTGGGTCCAGTGGGACCCACATGTCAGCCTCTGTTACTTTAACAGAGTGTTAAACTAACTAATTAAGATAATTAGGGGTGTGGGCTCCATATGTCAGTGACTTATCAGTTAAACTAATTAACTTTTATTTATAAAAACGTTTTAATTAACTCTAATTCGCAGGGGCCCACATGTCATTGACTGGGGTTGCCCAGTCAGCAAGGTTGACTGGGTCAACCCAGTCAACTGGGGCTCCCAGGGCCCACTGGCAGTGACACTGCGGCGGGGCCCACTGGCCACGTCGGCGCCGGCGCCGGAATCACGCCGGCGACCAAAATACGCGGCGGCGATCGCCGGAGTTGGCCGGAATCGCGCTACGGTGGTCCGTTTGGCGCGCGGCTAGGCGCGTTCGAACGGCCACTTGACCGCGCGTCCAACGGTGGTGGTGGCGTCGCCGGAGTCGGCGTGTAACGACGGCGGCGATCAACGCGGCGGACGCCGGCGTTCGGGATCGATCGGGACCGTGGCTGCAGCTCGCTTTCGAGCACGCTAAGTGGTTGGGCGGGAGCAGCAGCTCGCCAGAAGCGTGCCAGCGCTACTGGTTCGAGCAATGGGGCTCGGGGACGAGCGCTACGCCGGTAATGGCGGGCGGCGGAGCTCGGCTACGGTGAGATCGGCGTTGCGGGCCACGCAGAGGTGCGATAGCGGTGGCGTTGGACGTGCTTGAGCTCCAGGAGCTCATTGCTAGGCTCAGATGCTCATGACAGTGACGATGGCCACGGCGGCGAAGCGATCTACGGCGGCGAGCTTGCGGTCATGGCGGAGCTGCGGCTAGCGGGCTCGAGCGAGCGAACGGAGAAGAGAGGACGGGGGAGAAGCTCACCGTGAGGGCGCAAGTAGGCCCGGCGACAGCTTAGGAGCAGCAGACGGCCGACGGGGACGAAGGGGATCGGCGGCGACCGGAGGAAGACGACGACGCGTGCGGGTGATGCAGCGCTCCTCGGCTCCTCCCGATGGCTCCAGAGGTTGCGGCAGTCCACGGCGACGTCGACGGGCACGGCCAGGCCGCGAGCAAGGCACGGTGGCCGCGGGGACGACGAGGATACGGCGGCGACCGCGTCGGGCGCCGATGGGGAAGGAAGGAGAGGGCTCGGGAAGAAGGGGGGAATGGTCGAGGAGGACCAGGGGGTCCTCCTTATCCTCTCCCCGGCCCTGTATTGTCGGTGGGGGGGGGTGCTGTAGCGGCAGGTGGCGGCGGGAGCGGCGGCGAGCGCGCGGCGACCACGGCGGTGGCGACAGCGGGGCGGGAGCAGGTAGAAGACACTGCTCCCGCGGGCTGGGCCGGCTTGGGCCACGCCTCTGGCGCCAGGTAAGGTCTTCCCTCTGCCCTTTTCTTTTATTTTTAAAGCAGAGAGGGAAGCAAAAAGATGGGACCACCAAATTACTTTTATAAAATGTGTTATCTGGTCCAAAAATGTCCTAGCAATATTCCCTAACAGCAAAAATTGGTTTGGGCAAATTTGGAACATTTTTGAAATATTCAAAAATGAAAAGGCATATTTAAGTGCTGATATGGCACTGTTTAATGCACTAGCCCATATTTGGAGTTGCTGGTGATGTTGTTTTCAACAACATCATTAGTTATGGAATATTTGCTAATTAATGAACATTTTTCCATAATTTTTGGAACAACTTCATTTTGCATTTGAATTTGAATTTGAATCTTCAGGGGCAAATTTGAGTTGCTTTGATTAACCACTGTGATTAACTTTGCAAATGAACATGACATGGCATGATTAACCAAATGTCACAGTGCTTAATACAAGGGGGTGTTACAAATTCTCCTCCTCTAAAAGAAATTCTCGTCCCGAGAATTTAGGAGGTAGAAGCAAAGAGGTCGGGGTATTCCACCCGAAGATTTTCCTCGCGTTCCCAAGTGGCTTCATCTTCAGTATGATTTGACCACTGCACTTTCAGGAACTTGGTTGTCTTCTGACGGGTCCGACGTTCAGCTTGATCGAGAATGCGGATCGGATGCTCCTTATAAGACAGATCATCTTGAAGCTCGAGCATCTCGTGATCCACAGCACGATGCGGGGACTCCTTGAAAGATCGGCGGAGTTGTGACACATGGAACACATCGTGGATATGAGAGAATTGCGGAGGCAATTGCAGTTTATAAGCCACGAATCCACGTCTAGCAACCACGGGAAAGGGGCCAATGTAGCGCGGAGCTAACTTGCCCTTGATACCGAAACGGTGTGTGCCCTTCATAGGGGTGACACGAAGATAAACTTGATCACCTGGTTGATAAGTCAATCCCCATCGCTTGCGATCATAGTTGCTCTTTTGGCGGTCCTGAGCCGCCTTGAGATTTTCACGCACGATACGGACTTGCTCTTCAGCGTGTTGAATAATGTCCGGACCAATAACTTGTCGTTCCCCAGTTTCTGACCAGTTCAAAGGGTTCGACACTTACGTCCGTACAGAACTTCAAAAGGAGCCATCTTCAAGCTTGCTTGATAGCTGTTGTTATACGAGAACTCGGCATATGGAAGGGATTCTTCCCATTTCTTACCGAATGATATAACACAAGCTCGCAGCATATCTTCAAGCACTTGATTGACTCGTTCAACTTGACCTTGGGACTGGGGGTGATAAGCTGAACTCCAGTGGATATGAGTTCCCAAAGCTTCTTGGAAACTTTCCCAGAACTTGGAGGTGAACAGGGTGCCACGGTCCGAACTGATCTCCTTCGGAATTCCGTGGAGGGATACAATTCGGGAGATATACAGTTCTGCTAACTGGCTAGCAGTGATAGTCTCCTTGATTGGCAGGAAGTGTGCAACCTTTGAGAGTTGGTCGACGACGACAAGAATGGCATCGTTACCCTTCTGGGACTTAGGAAAGCCAGTAATGAAATCCATCTGCACCTTATCCCATTTCCACAGCGGAATAGGAAGAGGTTGCAGAAGTCCAGCAGGCTTCTGATGCTCTGCCTTCACGCGACGACATACATCGCATTCAGCAACATAACGAGCAATATCCCGCTTCATATTAGGCCACCAGTATCTTTGGCGGAGATCACGATACATCTTAGTACTACCAGGATGAATAGACAGCGGGGTATCATGTGCCTCCTTCATGACCTTGTCAGTCATTAGGTCGAAACGAGTTACCACAATGCGGCCTCGGAAATACAAGGTTCCATCTTCGGATATTGAGAAATCCCTGTATTTCGGAAGATGCAGTTCCTGTTTTATAACATCAACGTGAGCATCTTTGGTTTGCGCTACCTTGACAGCCTTCTCAAGATCCGGCTGTATCACAAGGTCATTAAGCGAACCATGTGGAACGATATGCAGATTCAACTTGCGTAACTCCTCATAAAGACGAGGCTGAGCTCTCTTAACCTTGAGGTTGGTGCTGTATGACTTGCGACTCAAGGCATCGGCCATCACATTAGCCTTGCCAGGGGTATAAGAAATACCGCAGTCGTATTCAGAAATAGTTTCCAACCATCGCTGTTGGCGAAGATTAAGATCCGGCTGAGTGAATAAATACTTCAAACTTTGATGATCAGTATAAATCTCACACCGGTTACCGAGAAGGTAATGTCGCCATAGCTTCAATGCAAAGATCACTGCAGCAAGTTCAAGATCATGCACTGGATAATTCTCTTCATGCGGACGCAATTGACGTGATGCATAAGCAACCACTCTTCATTCTTGCATTAGGACACAGCCTAATCCTTGACGAGAGGCGTCACAATATATCACGAAGTCCTTGCGAGAATCTGGAGGAGCAAGCACTGGAGCAGAAACGAGCTTGTCCTTAAGAGCTTGAAAGCTTTCCTGGCATTTATCTGTCCACTCAAACTTAACGCCTTTGTGAAGCAGATTAGTCAGGGGCTTGGCAATCTTGGAAAAGTTCTCGACGAAGCGACGACAATAGCTTGCAAGGCCGAGAAAACTTCTCACTTGCTTGACATTCTTCGGAGGAGTCCAGTCAAGAATAGCCTGAACCCGTTCCGGATTAACGGCAATGCCATCCTTGGAAATCACATGTCCAAGGTAGGTTACTTCAGAAAGCCAGAACTCGCATTTGGAAAACTTAGCATAAAGCTGATGCTCTCGCAGCTTCTCCAGAACAAGGCGAAGATGTTCGGCGTGTTCTTCCTTGTTCTTTGAGAATACCAGAATATCATCCAGATATACCACGACAAACTTGTCGAGGTAATCCATGAATATATAATTCATCAGGCGGGAGAAGGTAGCTGGAGCATTAGTCAGTCCAAAAGACATGACGGTGTACTCATAAGAGCCATAGCGAGTAACAAATGCAGTCTTTGGAATATCCTCTTCGCGAACACGGATCTGGTGATAACCCAACCTCAAGTCGAGTTTAGAAAACACCGATGATCCAGCCAGTTGATCATATAAGTCATTGATCCGAGGAAGCGGATATTTATTCTGGATGGTTGCCTGGTTGATAGGTCGGTAATCTGGTACCAGCCTATTCGTACCATCTTTCTTCTTGACGAAAAGAGACGGTGCTCCCCAGGCAGAGGAACTAGGACGAATGAAGCCCTTCCTGAGTGACTTGTCGATTTCCTCCTTAAGCTCAAGGAGCTCATGCGGTGGCATCTTGTAAGGACGCTTCGCAATAGGAGTAGTACCCGGCTTCAAGTCGATAACAAATTCGACGGCTCGAGCAGGGGGTATTCCTGGAAGTTCTTCTGGGAAGACATCCGGGAAATCACGTACCACTGGTATGTTTTCGAGCCCTTCAAGAGGTGAAGCATTCAATGCATTTGTGGCATAGATTTGAGCCTCGGCATCACGAGATATACGAGCGCGGCAACTCACGAGTTGATTGGAGGGGTGCCGAAGACGTACAGTCTTGGTGGTACAATCGATTTGGGCCTCGTGAGCCTCCAACCAATCCATTCCTAGGATAAGGTCGATGCCGCAGGATTTCAGGACAATGTGGTGTGCCTGAAACTTCCTTTCTTCTATCTCCACTACCACTTCCGGACAGAATAAGGTAGATTTGCACTGACCCGCGGAGGTTTGCACGGATACCGTGTGATATAGTTTATCTTGTTTAAAGCCATGTTTAAATGCAAATGGTTCTGATATAAAGGAATCAGATGCACCAGTATCAAACAAAACATTAGCAAATACTGAGTTGACAAGAAGTGTACCCATCACTGTGGCTGGCTGCTCTGGGTCTTCGCTCAGATTGACGTGGTGAAGCTGACCACCACGAGCAAACGAAGGCCTGATATTATTGTTGCGCTGCTGAGGAACTCCACGTCCACTGCCACGGCCAGCAGATGGAAGAGCCAGCTGACCCTGAACCTGCGGACAGTCTCTGACACGGTGACCCGGACGGCCACACTTGAAGCAGAGTCCACTCTCTGGACGAATCGCAGGTGCTCGAGGTGCTGGGACTGCAGGCCTGTACTGCATTGGCGGTGGAGGAGGCAGACGAGGTGCAGCATAGGAAGGCCTGTATACAGGAGCGTTGGGACGATACATGCTCTGAGGAATCCATATGCGGCGCTTCTGAGAAGACGAGCCCGAAGATGAGCCCGACTCGCGAGAGCGCTTAAGAGCATCCTTGTGTAGCTTGAGTCCAGTTTCAACCTGAATGGCCTTGTTCACAATAGTGGCGAAGTCCGGAAAGTCCAGTGCCACTAGAGCAAGCAGAATATCATGATGAAGTCCGCGCCTGAACTTCTCTTGGCGTCTAGCGTCAGTAGCGATATCCTCCTCAGCATAGCGGGACAGTTCCAGGAACTCCCGCTGATAAGCATCAACTGACTTGTTGCCCTGAATCAGGTTACGGAACTCCGTCCTCTTGCGGTCAATAACACCCTCAGGGATGTACGGAGCGCGGAAGGCAGTCTTGAAGTCTGCCCAGGTGATGACAGTTCCAGCAGGCACTTTGTTCCGGTGCGTGTCCCACCACTGGGCCGCCGGACCCTTCAGGAAATACGTCGCGAATTTGACATAGTTGTCAGGGGACACGGCGGCAGAATCCAGCTCAAAGAAGATATCACGCAGCCAATCATCGGCATCCAAGGGGTTGGCGGCACTGCGAAATATCGTTGGATTGAGCCGCAGAAATTCTTGCAGAGTGATAGCGGCTGGCTGATGCTGAGCATTGGCGTTGACCTGGGGTATCTGGTTGAGCATACCCTGCAACACCTGACGCTGCATGTCAATGGTCTGCATTACGGCAGCCATATAGTCTTGCGGCGGAGGCGGAGGCGGAGGTGCAGGGGGATCATTGTTACCAGCCATCCTGATAATTCCAACAGGGGTGGTTTAGCGACAAGAATACACGTTGCATGAATTCAACAATGAAGTAAATATGCACGACATAAGGGAGGTGCAATAAATACAACATCATACACATCATGACATACGGGTTCGTACATAACGTCGGTTACAAACGGGCAGCATAACGGCGCAAAATCAAAAACTAGACATAGTAGGCGGCGCGCAGACCGCGGTAAGGAAGTACACAACGAGACATAGCAAAGGCTACATCAACGTCGGAGAAAGGAACTGAAACGGGGTAGCTGCAAGTGCGGACGGCGGATCTCGATCGCAGAAGGATCCTGAGCTCCATGTGCACTCTGATGCAGAACCCGGTATCGGTCGGGAATCAGAGGTCCACGAACTGGCGTGTGACCTCCAACCGCAGGCCACTCGACACCTGGAGGTGTGTTGATCCTACGCGGGCAAAGGATAGACTGAGGAAGTGTCCCTGCTTGGACAGCCGGTACCAACTGCGTCAACGTCTGGTAGAGAACTGTCCGAGTGATGGACAACTCGACCGCCAGGGCCCGAGCAGTACGATCCAGCGCCTGAGTGTGCTGAATCAGAACCTGCGGGTCATAACGTCGACTCTCGTACGGGGCACAGATAGCTGAGTAGTATCCAGTCTCATCTCCAGCAGGTGCATACGGAATGTACCGAAACTCAGAGGCATCCAAGCTATCTCTGTGCTCTCCTCGGAGGCGTGCGACATCAGCGTAGGCAGCATCATGGACTGCCATCGCAACCGTCACGCCACTACCGCGAAAGCGGTACAGCTCAGTGTCTGAGTCATCCTGCCGGTCATAGATACGAACATCAGCATAATACTGCTCCTGGTTGAACTCGCGATACTCCTCGTAGACCATGTACTCGGGGTACCAGCGGTAGCCCAGCCTGGTCAGGAGAGCGACTAGAATGGCCGGAAACCCAGGGGCATCTCGAGCCCAAGTGCGAAGCACAAGCTTAGTCTCCGGGCGAGGTGGAAACAGAGGATTCATCTGAAAGAAGAAGAATCAGACTTGTCAAGTCCTCCATGGCCCCCAAGTTTTGTTTAATTATCATCAGGACTTGGTAAGAAAGGTTAAACAAACAAATGGAAAGGAATGATTATCAGACTATTCAGGTCAATGATAAGAAACCGCACTGACATCCAGCTCTCCGGGTAGATGTGAAAACGAGAACCTAATGGAGTTAGTAAAACTTAACCCGAATAGACGAGAGAGAAGAGTCCCAGAGTATAGACGAGGAATAAAAGAAGCTACACCACCCAAGTGGCGACGTGGGGCCATAAGCCACACAGCCAAGTTAGTAAAACATTTTTGGACCTCTAGACTCGACTTCGGCCAAGGAGTTGGAAAGGGGGTTCCTACAGGCAGTCGGCTCTGATACCAACCTGTGACGACCCCGGCCCGATCGTGCACTAATCATACACGCAAATGCACACGATCAAGCCTAAGGACTCACGTGAAGGAATCACAGCACAACTCTAAAACATAAATAAATACATACAAGTTATATATTACAAGCCAGGGGCCTCGAGGGCTCGAATACATAACAAGTGTCACACACATAGTCAGCGGAAGCGTTAGGTATCTGGGTACAGATACAACACAGTACTGAAAAAGGCCTTTGTCAAGGCGGGGCAAAAGAAAAGCTACGATCGAAAAGGCGCAGGCCTCCTGCCTGGGACCTCCGATCCTACTCCTGGTCGTCGTCCGCCGGCTCCTCGTAGAAGTACTCGCCGGCCGGGTAGTAGTAGTAGCCAGCCTCGGGCTGGTAGTAGTAGTCGTCAATGGGGGCTGCTGGCACCATGGCTCCGTCGTCTGGTATATCATGCGGGTAGGACAAAAGAGGAAGCAAAGCAACCGTGAGTACTCATCCGAAGTACTTAGCAAGACTTACATCAGATCTATACTAAGCAATGCATTATTTTCAAAGGAGGCTTTATGTGGGTGGACTAGACTGCAGAAAGCCAGAGTAGAGAGGGGAAAAAGCCTAGTCCTGACGAAGACTAGCATCTTCAGGGTCTTGCAGCAATTAGAAGGGAGCAGAGTAGTATATTATATTGTAAAGTGTTATAGTATTATCAATCTCATATCTCAAGTCACCAGTTCTAGTTGTACCGAAGTGGATACAACTCCGAGTGTCCGTTACCGTAGGACAGGCTATCGATAGATGTTTTCTTCCCTGCAGGGGTGCACCAAGTTACCCACCACGCTCGCTTAACTCCGGCCGGACACACCATCAGGTCGTGCCCGCCCTCGGCCAAACAATACGACGCAACCCGGCCGGATACCGCCAGAGAGGATCGAGCACGCCGGACTAATCCTATGCCCCCGGGGGTCGAGGCCATCGCCCCGGACGCTCCGCACATTGCGAGGCCGTTCGGTAGCAGACCTAGCAACCCCTTATACAAGCACGCAGTTGCATCCTAAGTCCAATCCGAACGGGCCGCTCAATCGCTGACGTCGTGACGACTCCGGCTGATGTATACGACGCAGAGCACCCACTCACACCCACGTGGTGGTTAGTGCTATCGGACCCGGAGGCCCCTCGGATTAAATATCCAAATCGCTTAGTGGATTTGGAGCGCGCGGTAACGAGCGTTGCCACCACACCGGTGGCCCCGACGTCCCGTCTCGAAGACTTGTGACAAGGACCTTACGGACCGGCCACGCTTCGTAGTTATCTCGCGGGTACCCTCACTGGTCACCCGACTCCACAGCTCACGCCTCAAAGGCACTCGCGGGTACCCCTCAGGGTCAACCCGTCTCTATCCAACATGTGTAGTAGTCACCATAAAGTGTCTTCAGACGCACGATACCTCTGGCCGCACGCCTTTGTTCCTGGCGACGTCCGGCCTCGGGGATCGATACGTCTTTAAACACGGTACAGTAAACCAGGGCATCCGTGTGGTTTCCATGCCGATGAGGAATCCGAGGAATCACCCTCGTTGGACTCCTAAACGACAAGTCCCGTTAAGGTGATACCAGAGGAATCACCCTCGGCGGTAATCACCATAGCGGATGCACGACAAAAGCTAAGTCGGAAGTGGGAAGAGGAATCACCCTCGGTAACCCACAACGAGCTAGCTATACTACAGGGACAACATCGGAAGTGAGTTCGGAGGTATCACCCTCGTCACCTGATGTTAACTCTGCGGAGTCGAGCATATTAGGGGGTGTGCGGTGATGTGAAGAAGGTCAGGGGAAGGGGCTCGATCGCTTGATCGAGGCAAGGGTACTATGCGAGGCAACTACGAGAAAGCGGGACCACAGCAGTGCTACCCAACCTATACTAAGCAGTTTATGAATAAAGACAGGTATCAACAGTTTAGCAAAAACAGGCTATGCAACAGTAATAGGAGCAGTAGCAGTAGCAGCAATTCTAATGCAAGAATAAGAGAGAATAGACATAGGCGATATCGGAATGATCAAAGGGGGGGTTGCTTGCCTGGTTGCTCGGTGGCGAAAGCAAGGTCGTCGGAGGGGGAACCAATCACCGGGACGGCGTCGGTCTCTGGAGCGGCGTCAGCGTCGGACTCTACCGAGAGATAAGGGGGGGAAGAAACAGATAAATACACCGAAAACAAGCATCACAAAGCGTGCTAGGCTAATGTGCAGTGCAGGGTTGCCTAAAAACATGTCTAAGTCATATTAGTTATTTTTAGGATTTAACTGGAATTATTAACCGGTGTATGTGCACTATTCATCTACCGGAAACAGGCTAAAAGTTGCGGGTTCACCTCCGTAGAGGGTCCCGACACGGAAACGGATAGCACGGTTAGAATCGTCTTGTCGTTCTGAGCAACTTTCATGTAGAAAGTTTTTCGATCCGAGCTACGGTTTAAAAGATATGAATTTCTAAAGATTTTAGCATTTTCTGAAATTATTTTTATTAACAGAAATGAATTATTGCGCCAGCATGACATCACAGTGACGTCAGCAGTCGGCTGACCAGGTCAAACCTGACCTGTGGGTCCAGTGGGACCCACATGTCAGCCTCTGTTACTTTAACAGAGTGTTAAACTAACTAATTAAGATAATTAGGGGTGTGGGCTCCATATGTCAGTGACTTATCAGTTAAACTAATTAACTTTTATTTATAAAAACGTTTTAATTAACTCTAATTCGCAGGGGCCCACATGTCATTGACTGGGGTTGCCCAGTCAGCAAGGTTGACTGGGTCAACCCAGTCAACTGGGGCTCCCAGGGCCCACTGGCAGTGACACTGCGGCGGGGCCCACTGGCCACGTCGGCGCCGGCGTCGGAATCACGCCGGCGACCAAAATACGCGGCGGCGATCGCCGGAGTTGGCCGGAATCGCGCTACGGTGGTCCGTTTGGCGCGCGGCTAGGCGCGTTCGAACGGCCACTTGACCGCGCGTCCAACGGTGGTGGTGGCGTCGCCGGAGTCGGCGTGTAACGACGGCGGCGATCAACGCGGCGGACGCCGGCGTTCGGGATCGATCGGGACCGTGGCTGCAGCTCGCTTTCGAGCACGCTAAGTGGTTGGGCGGGAGCAGCAGCTCGCCAGAAGCGTGCCAGCGCTACTGGTTCGAGCAATGGGGCTCGGGGACGAGCGCTACGCCGGTAATGGCGGGCGGCGGAGCTCGGCTACGGTGAGATCGGCGTTGCGGGCCACGCAGAGGTGCGATAGCGGTGGCGTTGGACGTGCTTGAGCTCCAGGAGCTCATTGCTAGGCTCAGATGCTCATGACAGTGACGATGGCCACGGCGGCGAAGCGATCTACGGCGGCGAGCTTGCGGTCATGGCGGAGCTGCGGCTAGCGGGCTCGAGCGAGCGAACGGAGAAGAGAGGACGGGGGAGAAGCTCACCGTGAGGGCGCAAGTAGGCCCGGCGACAGCTTAGGAGCAGCAGACGGCCGACGGGGACGAAGGGGATCGGCGGCGACCGGAGGAAGACGACGACGCGTGCGGGTGATGCAGCGCTCCTCGGCTCCTCCCGATGGCTCCAGAGGTTGCGGCAGTCCACGGCGACGTCGACGGGCACGGCCAGGCCGCGAGCAAGGCACGGTGGCCGCGGGGACGACGAGGATACGGCGGCGACCGCGTCGGGCGCCGATGGGGAAGGAAGGAGAGGGCTCAGGGAGAAGGGGGGAATGGTCGAGGAGGACCAGGGGGTCCTCCTTATCCTCTCCCCGGCCCTGTATTGTCGGTGGGGGGTGCTGTAGCGGCAGGTGGCGGCGGGAGCGGCGGCGAGCGCGCGGCGACCACGGCGGTGGCGACAGCGGGGCGGGAGCAGGTAGAAGACACTGCTCCCGCGGGCTGGGCCGGCTTGGGCCACGCCTCTGGCGCCAGGTAAGGTCTTCCCTCTGCCCTTTTCTTTTATTTTTAAAGCAGAGAGGGAAGCAAAAAGATGGGACCACCAAATTACTTTTATAAAATGTGTTATCTGGTCCAAAAATGTCCTAGCAATATTCCCTAATAGCAAAAATTGGTTTGGGCAAATTTGGAACATTTTTGAAATATTCAAAAATGAAAAGGCATATTTAAGTGCTGATATGGCACTGTTTAATGCACTAGCCCATATTTGGAGTTGCTGGTGATGTTGTTTTCAACAACATCATTAGTTATGGAATATTTGCTAATTAATGAACATTTTTCCATAATTTTTGGAACAACTTCATTTTGCATTTGAATTTGAATTTGAATCTTCAGGGGCAAATTTGAGTTGCTTTGATTAACCACTGTGATTAACTTTGCAAATGAACATGACATGGCATGATTAACCAAATGTCACAGTGCTTAATACAAGGGGGTGTTACAAACACCAAATAACACTTATTTAGGTTTAACACTAATCCCGAAAGTATAGGGAGTGTGCGATGATGATCATATCAATCTTGGAACTACTTCCAATACACATCGTCACTTCATCCTTTAACTAGTTTCTGTTCATTATGCAACTCCTATTTCGAGTTACTACTCTTTAGCAACTAAACCAGTATTAAATAACGAGGGGTTGCTATGAACACTAGTAAAATACACATCAATAATTTGTATATCAAATATACCTTTGTTCACTTTGCCATCCTTCTTATCCACCAAGTATCTAGGGCAGTTCCACTTCTAGTGACCATTTCCTTTGTAGTAGAAGCACTTAGTTTCAGGCTTGAGTTTAGCTTTGGGTTTCTTCACGGGAGTGACAACTTGCTTGTCATTCTTCTTGAAGTTCCCTTTCTATCCTTTTGCGCTTTACTTGAAACAAGTGGTCTCGTTAACCATCAACACTTGATGTTGTTTCTTGATTTCTACCTTCGTCGATTTCAGCATCGCGAAGAGCTCAGGAATTACTTTCGTCATCCCTTGCATATTATAGTTCATCACGAAGTTCTACTAGCTTGGTGATAGTGTCTAGAGAACTTTGTCAATTACTATCTTATCTGGAAGATTAACTCCCACTTGATTCAAGCAATTGTAGTACCCAGACAATCTGAGCATATGCTCACTGGTTGAGCTATTCTCCTCCATCTTGTAGGTAAAGTACTGTCAGAGGTCTCATACCTCTCGACACGAGCATGAGTATGAAATACTAATTTCAACTCTTGGAACATCTTATATGCTCCGTGGTGTTCAAAAACAGTTTTGAAGTCCCGGTTCTAAGCCGTAAAGCATGGTGCACTAAACTATCAAGTAGTCATCATACCGAGCTTTTGTCAAAACATTCATAACGTCTGCATCTGCTCCTGCAATAGGTCTGTAACCTAGCGGTGCATTAAGGACATAATTCTTATGTGCAGCAATGAGGATAATCCTAAGATCACGGAACAATTCTGCATCATTGCTACTAACATCTTTCAACTCAGTTTTCTCTAGGAACAAATAAACAATAAACGGGGAGCAACATCGCGAGCTATTGATCTACAACATAGATATGCTAATACTACCAGGACTAAGTTCATGATAAATTAAAGTTCAATTTAATAATATTACTTAAGAACTCCCACTTAGATAGACATCCCTCCGGTCATCTAAATGATCACGTGATCCAAATCAACTAAACCATGTCCGATCATCACGTGAGATGGAGTAGTTTCAATGGTGAACATCTTACGTTGATCATATCTACTATATGATTCACGCTCAACCTTTCGGTTTCCAGTGTTCCGAGGCCATATCTGCATATGCTAGGCTCGTCAAGTTTAACCCGAGTATTCTGCGTGTGCAAAACTGGCTTACACCCGTTGTATTTGAACGTAGAGCTTATCACACCCGATCATCACGTGGTGTCTCGGCACGACGAACTTTCGCAACGGTGCATACTCAGGGAGAACACTTATACCTTGAAATTTAGTAAGGGATCATCTTATAATGCAACCGTCGTTCTAAGCAAAATAAGAAGCATAATAAGATAAACATCACATGCAATCAAAATATGTGACATGATATGGCCATCATCATCTTGTGCTTTTGATCTCCATCTCCAAAGCACCGTCATGATCACCTTCGTCACCGGCGCGACACCTTGATCTCCATCGTAGCATCGTTGCCGTCTCGCCAACTATTGCTTCTACGACTATCGCTACCGCTTAGTGATAAAGTAAAGCAATTACATGGCGATTGCATTTCATACAATAAAGACACAACCATATGGCTCCTGCCAGTTGCCGATAACTTTACAAAACATGACCATCTCATACAAAACCGTATATCTCATCATGTCTTGACCATATCACATCACAACATGCCCTGCAAAAACAAGTTAGACGTCCTCTACTTTGTTGTTGCAAGTTTTACGTGGCTGCTACGGGCTTAGCAAGAGCCGTTCTTAGCTACGCATACAAAAACCACAATGATGTTTCGTCAAGTATGTGCTGTTTTAACCTTCACAAGGACCGGGCGTAGCCACACTTGATTCAGCTAAAGTGAGAGAGACAGACACCCGCCAGTCACCTTTAAGCAACGAGTGCTCATAACGGTGAAACCAGTCTCGCGTAAGCGTACGCGTAATGTCGGTCCGGGCCGCTTCATCTCACAATACCGCTGAAGCAAAGTATGACATGTTGGTAAGCAGTATGACTAGTATCGCCCACAACTCATTGTGTTCTACTCGTGCATATCATCTACGCATAGACCTGGCTCATGATGCCACTGTTAGGGAACGTAGTATTTTCAAAATTTTCCTACGATCACGCAAGATCTATCTACTAGATGCATAGCAACGAGCGGGAGAGTGTGTCTACATACCCTCGTAGACCGGGAGCGGAAGCGACTAGTGACGCGGTTGATGTAGTCGAACTTCTTCGCGATCCAACCGATCAAGTACCAAACGTACGGCACCTCTACGTTCAGCACACGTTCAGCTTGATGACGTCCCACGAGCTCTTGATCCAGTTGAGCTTCACGGGAGAGTTTCGTCAGCACGATGGCGTGGTGACGGATATGATGAAGTTACCGGCGCAGGGCTTCGCCTAAGCACTGCAACGGTATAATCGAGGTGTGTTTCTGTGGAGGGGGGCACCGAACACGGTTGGGAGAGATCAACTAATCAACTTGTGTGTCCTAGGGTGCCCCCCTGCCCCCGTATATAAAGGAGCTAGGGGAGGGGCCGGCCAGCCCTTCTATGGCGCGCCAGGGAGGCAATCCTACTAGGAATAGGATTGCAATCCTATTCCTAGTAGGAGTCCACCAAGAAGGAAAAGGGGGGAAGGAAGGAGAGGGAGAGGTGGCGCCCCTCCAATCCTAGTCCAACTAGGATTCCCTGGTGGGGCGCCGGCCAGCCTCTATGGGCTGCCTCTCTTCTTTCCTCAAGGCCCACTATGGACCATACCCCCTCGTGGGGGGTTCCGGTAACCCCCTCCGGCAATCCGGTTAAATCCGAAACTTTTCCGGAACACTTCCGGTGTCCGAATATAGTCGTCCAATATATCAATCTTTATGTCTCAGACATTCCGAGGCTCCTCGTCATGTCCGTGATCTCATCCGAGACTCCGAACTACCTTCGGTTCATCAAAACTCATAACCTCATAATACCGATCATCATCAAACGTTAAGCGTGCGGACCCTACGGGTTCGAGAACTATGTAGACATGACCGAGACTCATCTCCGGTCAATAACCAATAGCGGAACCTGGATGCTCATATTGGTTGCTACATATTCTACGAAGATCTTTATCGGTCAAACCGCATAACAACATACGTTGTTCCTTTTGTCATCGGTATGTTACTTGCCCGAGATTCGATCGTCGGTATCTCTATACCTAGTTCAATCTCGTTACCGGCAAGTCTCTTTACTCGTTACGTAATACATCATCTCGTGACTAACTCATTAGTCATTTGCTTGCAAGGCTTATTATGATGTGTATTACCGAGAGGGCCCAGAGATACCTCTCCGACACTCGGAGTGACAAATCCTATTCTTGATCTATGACAATACCACGAATACTTTCGGAGACACCTGTAGAGCATCTTTATGATCACCCAGTTACGTTGTGATGTTTGATAGCACACAAGGTGTTCCTACGGTATTCGGGAGTTGCATAATCTCATAGTCATAGGAACATGTATAAGTCATGAAGAAAGCAATAGCAGTAAAACTAAACGATCATAGTGCTAAGCTAACGGATGGGTCTAGTCCATCATATCATTCTCCTAATGATGTGATCCCGTTGATCAAATGACGACTCATGTCTATGGCTAGGAAACATAACCATCTTTGATCAATGAGCTAGTCTAGTAGAGGCATACTAGGGACACTCTGTTTTGTCTATGTATTCACACATGTACTAAGTTTCCGGTCAATACAATTCTAGCATGAATAATAAACATTTATCATGATATAAGGAAATAAATAATAACTTTATTATTGCCTCTAGGGCATATTTCCTTCAGTAGGTTGGTACTGTCTACCCGATCGTAAGGTGCTAGCGCTTCTGAATGACTATGTCTCGGTCATCCGTTTCTCAAACATCATGTAGTGCGAGAATCCCAACGGGGGAGATCGAGTCTTGTGGGGAAAAGTGCACAAACCTGTGATGGCCTGGCTTATTAGGGATGATAGACTACTCATATCAATAAGGAATTCCTTTTTTTCCGGGAGCCCATTCGGATAGAACTCCAAAGTTAAGCGTGCTCAGCTTGGAGTAGTTTCAGGATGGGTGACCGACCGGGAAGTTGCTCCCGGGTGCGCACGAGTGAGGACAAAGTGCACAGAAAAGACTAGTATTGATATGTGAGGCCGGTCTAGATCCCGCCAGGAGTAACGACCACCGGCGGGTGTGTCCGGGGCGTTACAAGTTGGTATCAGAGCCGACCCTCGCGGTTACACGGATGTTTGCGGATAGTTTGCAGTCATGTTGTGCATGACGTTTGTGACCCGTCGTGGCACACAGCATGGCACATGTGTTGTCCTGGAAGCACAGACGGTTGTGCCAAGAGGGAACATTCCTGTGGCCCGACGAGGCCGTCGGTTCCTCTGAGTGAGGGTGTATGTGATGGCCTGGCTTATTAGGGATGATAAACTACTCATATCAATAAGGAATTCCTTCTTTTCCGGGAGCCCATTCGGATAGAACTTCAAAGTTAAGCGTGCTCAGCTTGGAGTAGTTTCAGGATGGGTGACCGACCGGGAAGTTGCTCCCGGGTGCGCACGAGTGAGGACAAAGTGCGCAGAAAAGACTAGTATTGATATGTGAGGCCAGTCTAGATCCCGCCAGGAGTAACAACCACAGGCGGGTGTGTCCGGGGCGTTACAAAACCTCTGCAGAGTGTACAAACTAATCATGATTAGCCGTGTCCCCGGTTATGGACGTCTTGAGTATCTAGTACTTGGATTATCATGTGTATCTCATCACTCTAAAAACTAATTTGTTGGGCTAATGATTACTTTAATTGGGATTGAGTTGGGTGAACCTTCTCAATGATGTTTCAATTACCATGTTAGTTAAATAAAATCTATTCCTTTGTAGTAGGGAAAATTGGCTTTATGCAAAACTGTAACCATAGAGCTTTCCACCAGCCATATATGCATGTAGTATAGCTTTACTCTTTGTTACTCTCTATGTGTTACTTTGCCATCATATTCCATGTGCTGACCTGTTTTCGGGCTGCAACGTTCATGTTGCAGACTTTTCAGACGACGAGTAAGGTGCTTTTAGGTCGTGGTTCTATACTCAGTGATGCCGTTGGAGTTGATGGACTCACTTATCTTCCAAGCCTTCCGCTGTTATCGTTGTTAGATGGCCTTAAGCCATTTTTATTATAATAAGTTCATCGTTGGAACTTTCGATGTAATAAGTGTGTGATTGCTACTCTGTTATAAATCCTTCAAGTACTGTGCGTGTCAGCATTACTGATCCAGGGATGACACTGATGCAGAGATCAGACTGTTTGAGGTTTGGTCGCTACAGACTCGTAGCTAAAGTAGTCGTTGTGCCATTGAAATTTACAAATCCACACATTTCACGTTAAGAATGAAAATGGTCTCCATGATTTCAGTGATGTCTCCAGATGAAAGGATCGATATGGTTGACTAGAGGGGGGGTGTGAATAGGCAACTAACAATTTATAGCTTTTCTTAACCACTTTAAATTAAGCGTCAAAGTAAGTTGTCTAGATATGCTACTAAGATGACAACTTATAGGAAGTAAAGATAACAACCTCACAAGCAAGCTATATAAGATAAACAAGTAAAGCTTGCACAAGTAAAGAGAAGAAATAACCACAAGTGGAGGCACAACTTTATTCATGACATGACTCTCTTATCTCATAGGATAAAATGTAAATATAAGGATAGATTCATGTATTGGTTAGCTAATTTACCTTAGCCCCTTCTTTTCCTCAACCTTTGTAAGTATCTCTAACTTTGTTGTATCTCCATTCTTTTATAAATAAATAAAGTGGGTTGTGGGGCTTTTGCCCTGCAGTATATAGTCAAAAAAATAATAACCACAAGTGGAACCGATGAAGACGAGGATGTGTTCCCGAAGTTCCTTCCCTTTGAGGGGGAGTACGTCTCTGTCGGAGCGGTGTGGAGGCACAATGCTCCCCAAGAAGCCACTAGGGCCACCGTATTCTCCTCACGCCCTCACACAATACAAGGTGCCGTGATTCCACTAGTGGTGCCCTTGAAGGCGGCAACCGAACCTTTACAAACAAGGTTGGGGCTATCTCCACAACCGAATTGGAGGCTCCCAACAACACCACGAAGCTTCACCACAATGGAATATGGCTTCGAGGTGACCTCAACCGTCTAGGGTGCTCAAACACCCAAGAGTAACAAGATCCGCAAGGATTAGTGGGGGGAATCAAATATCTCTTGGTGAAAGTGTAGATCGATGCCTTTGATACGTCCAAAACGTATCTATAATTTCTGCTTGCTCCATGCTTCTTTTGTGTGATATTGCTATGATATTGATGCACTTCCATACACTTTTGATCATATTTGGACTAACCTATTAACTCAGTGCACCACAGTGTCAGTTCCTGTTTTCTGCTGTTTTTCTATTTCAGGTTTCCCCCATATTAAAAGTGCCCCAAAAATTCCGGGAAAAATACAGGAAAAATCAGCGTACAGGAAGCTTCGCGAAGAACCAAAGCAGGGCCAGAGGGGAGCCAGGGGGGGCCCAGGCGTCCACCCGGCGCGGCCCCACCCCTGGCCGCGCCAGGGGGGCGCCTGGGGCCCCTGCTCCGCCTCTGGTTGCCCCCCTTCGCATATATATTCCTCTCGTCCCGAAACCCTCGAGGACGGAACCCTTTTTCGCGATCTTGCCTCTGTTCCGCTGCCGCAGCGCTTCCAAGATCGGGAGCATTAGGAGAACTCTTCCCGGCACCCTGCCGGAGGGGAGAATCACCACCGGGAGCTTCTCCACCACCATGGACGCTTCCCGGATGAGTCGTGAGTAGTACACCTTGGACCATGGGTCCATGATCAGTAGCTATGTGATGTTCTCCTCCCCTCTTTGCTCTTCATGGTTTAGACCTCGTGAGCTGCCCTACATGATCGAGGCACATATGTAATCTTTCTGCTGTTGCTCTGCTGACTTTGCTGGGATCTGATGGATTATGAGATTATGTTCAGATTGTGTTTGAGTAATATATTTGATTCACCTCTTTTATATCTTTGTTCTTGAGTAATTCTTGCATGTTCTCCGTTGCTGTTTATTGCTTTGGCCAAGTAGTAGGTAGTAACTCCAAGAGGGAGCGTTATGCTTGATTGTGGGTTCATGCCCCCTGATGACTAGCTTGAGTGACAGAAACATGAGTCTAGGGGATGTGCTGTTGCCACAAGGGGGAAAACAACGGTGCTTGTACTTGCGGGTGCAAGGATTGTTTACTTTACGCAAAGTTCTTTTAATGCAGTTGTCTGTTGCTTTGAGTTTACACTTTGGGTGGGATTCGCAACTTAATACCAGCGAGATGTTCTGGATAGATATCTCAAGGTGGATGAGTAGTAGTAGATGCACATGGATTTCGGTCTACTTGCCTTGGCGTACCGCCCATGCTTTTGAGCCTCTACCTTTCTTTGCAGCATAGTTAGCATTGGTTTGCGCACATAATCCTGTCAATTGCCCAGCTGTAATTTGTTTACCTCGCTTTGCTGTTTTATCGTCTTTTGGGAGAGAGACATCACTAGTGAACATCATGGGACCCCGGTCCATATTACCACCGCTGATCACACCTTCTATTTACTTCCTGTTTTTATTTTCTAGTTGCAGTCATAGCTATCACTATTATCTCTTGTGTTTGATCCTTTGTAAACAACAAGGCCGGAGGGATTGACAACCTCTCTGTACTCGTTGGGAGCAAAGTTATCTGTATCTGTGTGCAGGTCCTGTCAACCGCTAAGTTTCTGGCGCCGTTGACACCTACTTGTCGACCCTCGGAGTCTCACGGGATTCGATCCTTGGTATCTTTGCCAAGGGAAATTTGCCGCTACGCTACATCTCAACCTTCCACTTGGGGTAACCAACGAGGGGCGAGAAGCCATCAAGCAAGTTTCTGGCGCCGTTGCCGGGGACTCCACTCTTCAAGATAGGGGAGTTGCACGCTATCTTTTATCTTTGCTTTTTAGTCTTGTTAGTTTACCTTTCAGTTTTTGCTTTAGTGTCCCTTACCAAAAATCACAAAAATAGTTATCTTGCTTGCTGCTGCTATGGGTTACACCGAGAACACCAAGTTGTGTGACTTCACTAGTCATAACAACGATGACTTTATCTGCACGCCTATTGCTACACCTGCCACTTCAGCACCTTCTTATGAGATTAAACCTGCTTTACTGAACCTAGTTATGAAAGATCAATTCTCCGGTGCTGGAGATGATGCTGCTTTGCACTTAAATAATTTTGTTGAGCTCTGTGATATGCAAAAGTACACAGAAATAGATGGTGATATTGTTAAGCTTAAGCTTTTTCCTTTCTCCTTGAGAGGAGGAGCTAAAATCTGGTTTCAATCCTTGCCTAGGAATAGTATAGATTCTTGGGACAAGTGCAAGGATGCCTTTATTGGAAAGTACTATCCCCCTGCTAAAATTATCCAATTAAGGAGTAACATAATGAATTTTAAACAATTGGATAATGAACACGTTGCCCAAGCTTGGGAACGCATGAAATCTCTTGTCAAGAACTGCCCTACTCATGGTTTGACTACTTGGATGGTTATCCAAACTTTTTATGCAGGCTTGAACTTTACCTCGCGGAACTTGTTAGATTCGGCCGCGGGAGGAACCTTTATGTCAACTACACTTGGTGCTGCCACGAAGCTTCTCGACGAGATGATGACCAATTATTCCCAATGGCACACCGAACGCGCTCCAACAGGTAGGAAGGTAAACTCTGTCGAGGAGATTTCCTCCCTAAATGAAAAAGTTGACTTGATCATGTCTCTACTTTCCAAGCAATCTTCTATTGACCCTCATGATGTTCCTTTAAATTCTTTGATTGCTCAAGATCAAGTAGATGTGAACTTTATCTCTAGAAACAATTTCAATAACAATGCTTATAGGAGTAATTTTGGTAGCAACCCTAGACCGTTCCCCTCTAATTCCTATGGGAACAACAATGTTTATCCTAGCACCAAGAACTCCACTTCTAAACTAGAGATTATGCTTAAAGACTTCATCACTACCCAAAAGGCCTTCAATAAGAGTGTAGAAGATAAACTAGACAAACTAGATAATCTCTCTTCGAAGGTAGACAATTTAGCCCATGAGGTAGAGTTGCTTAAAATTAGAACTTCTCCTCTTGAGGAGAGGAAGACCACTCCTATGAGTGCTATTCAAGTGCAAATTAATGAAAACATTAGGATGATGGCTAAACTTAAAGAGAGATGGGCTAGAGAAAAGGAGGAAGAAGATAGAATTAAGAGCCTTCCTACCCACCACACTGTTGCTACTATTCAAGTTGTTGAGGATATCCAAACTCTTAGCACCCAATGCACTCCTAGTCCCATTGGACCTATTAATGGTGATGCTATGACCTCAACCGTAGAAGAAGAACCTCCTATGACCATAGAAGCTACCAAACAAGTGAGCCTAAAGGACACCACTACCACTTTACTTGATAGTAGTGACCTTAATTTTGATAATTGCACCCTTTCTGAAGTTATTGGTTTTCTTCACAAGATGTCTAGAGATCCCCACACTAGCACGCTTAATCTTGCCTTCACGGAGCATATCACTAATGCTCTTATCAAAGCTAGGGAGGAGAAGCTTAGGGTAGAAGCCTCCATACCTAGAAAGCTAGAAGATAGTTGGGATCCTATGATTAAAATTAAGTTGAATAACTTCTCTTGCTATGCTTTATGTGATGTTGGAGCTAGTACTTCCGTTATGCCCAATAGAATGTATGATATGCTTGAATTGAAACCTTTTGATCCTTGTTCTTTTGGTGTTCGTCTTGTTGATTCTTCCGTAAAGAAACCTTTGGGGAAGATCGACGATGTTCTTATCATTGTCAATGACAATTATGTTCCCGTTGATTTTACTATTATGGATATTGAATGTGAACCTTCATGTCTAATTATTTTGGGACGTCCTTTTCTTCGCACCGTTGGTGCTATCATTGACATGAAAGAGGGGAATATAAAATTCCAATTCCCTCTCAAGAAAGGGATGGAACACTTCCCTAGAAAGAAGATTAAGTTGCCTTTTGAGTCCGTTACACGGGCTAGCTATTCTCTTACTCTTGATAAAACTTGATCTTCTCTTTTTGCATCATGCCTAGCTTAAAGGCATAAAAGAAAGCGCTTTTGGGAGGCAGCCCACAACGAATTAGGTTTTATTTTGCTTTTGTTGTGTCTTGATGTTTGTTACTACAGTAGCATCATCATTGTATCTTTTCTTTTCAGCTTTGTGCCAAGTTTAGCCTCCGATTGCAAGAAAGTTCAAAAGTTGTGACGTGCTGTCCAGAAAACAGATTCTGTCCTTGGACAGAAAAATTTGAATAAAATCACCAGATCATCTTTTTGATCTGATTTTTTTTGACAGCGTGCTCTATACAATTGGCTTTCGAGCGTCTGTTCTGAGTTTTTTTATTTGAGTTGCAGAAGTGCCCCGAAAAAATTATTTACTACCTGCTGGTCTGTTTTTCACAGATTCTGTCCTGTTTTGCCTTTTCTTCGTTTTGCAAACCTTGAGTTTGCTTTTTCTTTGCAAAAACCTTTTGGCATTCTTGAGAAACAGTAGCTCTTCAAGATTATCTTTATTTCCAGTAGGGAAAAATTATTTTATTGTGGGTACTAACCTCGCTAATCAGATTATGATGAGTTATGTATGAAGGGAGTTTTCAAGTGTGCGAGGGAAGATGATAAAAGAAGATTCAGGAGGGTTAAACGCTCAAGCTTGGGGATGCCCCCGTGCACCCCCAAGAAATATTCAAGAAGACTCAAGCGTCTAAGCTTGGGGATGCCCCCATGCATCTCCATCTCCATCAACAATTATCAGTTCGTCTTTCGTTCCACTATATTCTTATCACTTCATGCGTTATGTGCTATGCTTGGAGCGTCTTGCTCTTAGTTTCCTTTTTAGTTTTCTTTAGCTTTGCTTGCTGTTCATAACAAGTTAGAACCCAGCTTTCTTTGTGTGGGAGAGAAACACGCTCCACTTCAACCTAGAACACAACATAGGATTTTCATGCTTATCTTTGCTGTGTGTGTTCTTTGTCTTTCCATAGCTGATGTCATGTTTAGCTCTTAGTTTTCATGCTTTTCTTTTTAAAGAGCTTTTGTTTAGTTGGTTGCTGAACTCTCTTGAGTTTTCATGTTTATCTTGTTAAGAGAGTTTGCCTGTTGCACTGAGTTGTGTGTCTTAACTTAAAGTAGGTAATTGAGGTTGCTATTTAATTTTAGTAGTAACTTGCAATAGTTTTGAGGTATTGCCATGAGTAATGTCTGAACTTTTGGTGTCAAGAGCTTTAGCCTATTAGTGATAGATGTCGTATTTTGGGCAATCCGTGTTTATTTTCGAAAACCTACAAAATAGTTGAGAACTTTAGCTACTAGATGGATCACTAATCTTTGGAGGGATCGAATATTAGAGTACACTCACGTACCATGAGTCGAGGATGCGCAAGGATAACCAAACCCCCATACACTCCTCCTCGGGGTACTTGTCTCTTTGTGAACCTCCTAATTAGATTGAGAGTTGGCGCATACTTCGCCGGTGCATCCAAATCCTTGGCACGATACGCTCTGTCATCATAAGCCTCATTATATCCTTCCTCAAAACAGCCACCATACCTACCTATCAAGGCATTTCCATAGCCTTTCCGAGATACATTGCCATGTAACATCCATCTTCTCATGACTTGATCTTCATGTCATACATGCTTTTTGCTTGATCGATGAGCCGCATGCTAGTTGGGCCTTGCCCTAATCATTGCTACATGACGCGCTAGTATCATTGCATATCCTGCTACACTGGCAAAGGCATACATTTGCATACATCATGATAGTTTCATTTTCTTTATGTTGAGTACTTTTGTAAAGTGTAAAAGATCTTCTATACTTCTTGTAATACATAGAGTGTTGCCCCTAAAGTGAGGAAAAGATCCCTAAGAGGACAAAATCAAAAGATCCCAAAGAGGACAAAATCAAAAGATCCCAAAGAGGACAAATGAGAGTTAAATAGAAAGAGCCATTGAGGCCACAAAAAATAATAAAAAAATAGAAAAAAGAGAAAAAAGAAATAAAAAGAGAGAAGGGGGCACACTACTATTCCTTTTGAGAGATCCACACTCGTACTCCATCTTATACCTTGTACTCCATAGAGATTATCATTCATGCATATAGTTATGTGGGGACCTTCACACTATAGAACTTGGCTTGTATATTCCAATGATGAGCCTCCTCAAAAGAGCTCTAGGTCTTCTTGAGCAAGCAAGTTGGATGCACCCCCACTAGTTCCATTGGAGAGCTTACCTTAGCTCATATGTGCATCCGCTGCATGGCAATCCCTACTCCTCACATCATATCTATCATTTGGCTTTCTCTCGCCTATGATTGCCCTCATTGATGTGAGCCTTTCACACCTTTTTTGTCTTCCCCTTCATCATTTTTCTCTCTTTGCCATCCTAAGTGTCAACTTTCTTGCTTACGCTCATCCATTGCATGAGTGCTCAAAATATCGAAAGG
Organism: Secale cereale; assembly: GCA_902687465.1. Taxonomy (NCBI): domain Eukaryota; kingdom Viridiplantae; phylum Streptophyta; class Magnoliopsida; order Poales; family Poaceae; genus Secale; species Secale cereale. The sequence goes on along the minus strand of LR738711.1, from coordinate 703,006,402 downwards.
GAGTGGATCATTTTGACTTGTACCTGGCTGGTGGTCTGGGGATGAGTCAAGATAAGATTCCAAAGAAGACCAAGTGTGAAACTTTAGTAGATTAAGTTCTCAACAATACAAAAACTATGTTTTACTCTCTCATATATCCCTATCCCCTTTCTTGCACGCAAACACCATTTGGAGACATTCGAGTAAAGGACAGCTAGAGCTCTTGCACCTTTATGTTCTTATGTTTCTTGTTACAATGCTAATATAGACTCTTGCTTGTTATGACTTGAATTGAATTACATGCCTTTATTGCTTTACTTAAAAGTTATTATATGGTTGATGGCATGTCACCACAGAAATTATGCTTGTTATCATTTACCTACTCGAGGACGAGCAGGAATTAAGCTTGGGGATGTTGATACGTCCAAAACGTATCTATAATTTCTGCTTGCTCCATGCTTCTTTTGTGTGATATTGCTATGATATTGATGCACTTCCATACACTTTTGATCATATTTGGACTAACCTATTAACTCAGTGCACCACAGTGCCAGTTCCTGTTTTCTGCTGTTTTTCTATTTCGGGTTTCCCCCATATTAAAAGTGCCCCAAAAATTCCGGGAAAATACAGGAAAAATCAGCGTACAGGAAGCTTCGCAAAGAACCAAAGCGGGGCCAGAGGGGAGCCAGGGGGGCCAGGCGGCCACCCGGCGCGGCCCCACCACTGGCCGCGCCAGGGGGGCGCCTGGGGCCCCTGCTCCGCCTCTGGTCGCCCCCCTTCGCATATATATTCCTCTCGTCCCGAAACCCTCGAGGACGGAACCCTTTTTCGCGATCTCGCCTCTGTTCCGCCGCCGCAGCGCTTCCAAGATCGGGAGCATCAGGAGAACTCTTCCCGGCACCCTGCCGGAGGGGAGAATCACCACCGGGAGCTTCTCCACCACCATGGACGCTTCCCGGATGAGTCATGAGTAGTCCACCTTGGACCATGGGTCCATGATCAGTAGCTAGGTGATGTTCTCCTCCCCTCTTTGCTCTTCATGGTTTAGACCTCGTGAGCTGCCCTACATGATCGAGGCACATATGTAATCTTTCTGCTGTTGCTCTGCTGAGTTTGCTGGGATCTGATGGATTATGAGATTATGTTCAGATTGTGTTTGAGTAATATATTTGATTCACCTCTTTTATATCTTTGTTCTTGAGTAATTCTTGCATGTTCTCCGTTGCTGTTTATTGCTTTGGCCAAGTAGTAGGTAGTAACTCCAAGAGGGAGTGTTATGCTTGATTGTGGGTTCATGCCCCCTGATGACTAGCTTGAGTGACAGAAACATGAGTCTAGGGGATGTGCTGTTGCCACAAGGGGGAAAACAACGGTGCTTGTACTTGCGGGTGCAAGGATTGTTTACTTTACGCAAAGTTCTTTTAATGCAGTTGTCTGTTGCTTTGAGTTTACACTTTGGGTGGGATTCGCAACTTAATACCAGCGAGATGTTCTGGATAGATATCTCAAGGTGGACGAGTAGTAGTAGATGCAGATGGATTTCGGTCTACTTGCCTTGGCGTACCGTCCATGCTTTTGAGCCTCTACCTTTCTTTGCAGCATAGTTAGCATTGGTTTGCGCACATAATCCTGTCAATTACCCAGCTGTAATTTGTTTACCTCGCTTTGCTGTTTTATCGTCTTTTGGGAGAGAGACATCACTAGTGAACATCATGGGACCCCGGTCCATATTACCACCGCTGATCACACCTTCTATTTACTTCCTGTTTTTATTTTCTAGTTGCAGTCATAGCTATCATTATTATCTCTTGTGTTTGATCCTTTGTAAACAACAAGGCCGGAGGGATTGACAACCTCTCTGTACTCGTTGGGAGCAAAGTTATCTGTATCTGTGTGCAGGTCCTGTCAACCGCTAAGTTTCTGGCGCCGTTGACACCTACTTGTCGACCCTCGGAGTCTCACGGGATTCGATCCTTGGTATCTTTGCCAAGGGAAATTTTCCGCTACGCTACATCTCAACCTTCCACTTGGGGTAACCAACGAGGGGCGAGAAGCCATCAGCCTTCTCAAGCAATCCCGAGGAAATCAACAAGTTTGATTGGCTAGGGAGAGAGATCGGGCGGAAATGGAGCTTTGAGAAACAATGGAGCTTTGGGGAGGAAGAGGCAAGTTGAAAGATCATGGATGTCGCCTAGAGGGGGGGGGGGTGAATAGGCGCTTTAAAATATTTACGGGTTAGGCTTGAACAAATGCGGAATAAACCTAGCGGTTAATTTGTCAAGCACAAAACCTACAACAACTAGGCTCACCTATGTGCACCAACAACTTATGCTAAGCAAGATAAACAACTAGGTGATAGCAAGATATATGACAAGAAACAATATGGCTATCACAAAGTATAGTGCATAAGTAAAGGGCTCGGGTAAGAGATAACCGAGGCACGCGGAGACGACTATGTATCCCGAAGTTCACACCCTTGCGGATGCTAATCTCCGTTTGGAGCGATGTGGAGGCACAATGCTCCCCAAGAAGCCACTAGGGCCACCGTAATCTCCTCTCGCCCTCGCACAATGCAAGATGCCATGATTCCACTAAGGGACCCTTGAGGGCGGTCACCGAACCCGTACAAATGGCAACCCTTGGGGGCGGTCACCGAACCCGTACACTTTGGCAACCCTTGGTGGCGGTCACCGGAACCCGTCAAATTGCTCGGGGCGATCTCCACAACCTAATTGGAGACCCCGACGCTTGCCCGAAGCTTTACACCACAATGATTGAGCTCCGAACACCAAGGTTGGGGCTATCTCCCCAACGACACCACAAAGCTTCACCACAATGGAATATGGCTCCGAGGTGACCACAACCTTCTAGGGCGCCCAAGCACCCAAGAGGAACAAGCTCAAGGGTACCAAGCACCCAATAGTAATAAGCTTCTCAACTTCACTTCCACGTATCACCGTGGAGAACTCAAACCGATGCACCAAATGCAATGGCAAGGACACACGGAGTGCCCAAGTCCTTCTCTCCCAAATCCCACCAAAGCAACTAATGCTAGGGAGGGAAATGAGAGGAAGAACAAGAAGGAGAACACCAAGAACTCCAAGATCAAGATCCAAGGGGTTCCCTTCACTTAGAGGAAAAAGTGATTGGTGGAAATGTGGATCTAGATCTCCTCTCTCTTTTCCCCCCAAAAGTAGCAAGAATCCATGGAGGGATTGAGAGATAGCAAGCTCGAAGAAGGTCAACAATGGGGGAAGAACACGAGCTCAAAGGATGAGGTTCATTGGGGAAGAAGACCCCTTTTATAGGTGGGGAAAAATCCAACCGTTATGCTCACAGCCCGCACAGAGCGGTACTACCGCTCCTAGGGCGGTAGTACCCCTTTGAAAAACAACAGCGAGGAGGCAAAAAGGCCAGAAGAACCGTCGGAGCGGTAGTATCGCTTGACCTCACGGTACTACCGCTAGGGGTAGCGGTACTACTGCTAAGGGTAGCGGTACTACTGCTTGCGAGCGGTACTAAAAAATTACATCCGGGCCTACCATCGCGGGACTTGGGACGTGTTTTTGGTCCGGGGCGGTACTACCGCTGTAGGAGCCACGGTAGTACTGCTCTGGAGCGGTAGTAAAAAATTACATCCGCTCCAATTCGCGGTAGTACCGCTGCAGCCTTTTCAGATCAACAAAACTGCCACAACTTTTGCAAACGGACTCCGAATTCGATGAAACCAAGTTTGTTGGAAAGCTAGCGACCAGGGCTAACACAATCTTGATAGAAAAACCAATAATAAGCAAATTAGAAAAGGCCCATAAGAAAAAGGTGAGAACCCTTTCTCGGATAACACCGGTAAAACCTCCAACACCGAAAACATCATAGAAGACGCATGTGAACTCCGTTTTCGATGAACTCAAGCTTGTCATCAAGATGACCATAAGCTCTAAGACTCACAAAGAGAACCAAACAAGAACCAAGAAACATGATGCAAGGATGCAATGGTTTGAGCTCTCTACTAACGATACGATCAAGCTACCAACTTGAGAGCCCTCCTTGATAGTACGGCAAATGATCCTATAACCCGGTCTCCCAACTACCACCACGAGACCGGTAAAATAGAAAACCTATCAAGGGCAAACCTTTGCTTTGCACAAAGTCCACTTGAGCTAGATGTAGACAATCTTGACTTCCTCAAGTTGGACCACCTTTCTTCATTGTGTTGTCTCGGTGAAGACTAGTAGATTGCTCCCCCATACTCCACTATGGGTGAGCCACTCTTCGGCATATCTTCACAAGTCCATTGTCACCACAATGGACGGCAAGCTTCAAGCACTTGATCTCTTCGTGATGCTCCACTTGAACTTGCACACCGCAACCTAACCCCACAAAGAACTCTCACGAAGACCATGGGTTAGTACACAAAGCGTGATTGAAAATGCTTACCATACCATAGGATTGCTTGAACCCTCTCGGTACATCTTCTACACTTTGTTTGTTGATCAACTTGATTCATTCTTTGACTTAGTTTTGATCAACCTTGAATCTTTCCAACTCTCTTCATTTGGATGATGTCTTGAAGGTAAACATGAATGATCACAAACTCTTCTTCTTCAAGACATGCTTGCAATAAGCTCAACACCCACAAGACCAATCTTTGGATAATTCCTTAATAGCACCTTGGTCATCACAAACTCTCCTTGAAACCAACAAATGAACTCCAAGAAAAGCCTATGGACAAACCCTTCAAATATAACTCATGGCAACCATTAGTCCATAGAGATTGTCATCAATTACCAAAACCAAACATGGGGGCACCGCATGTTCTTTCAATCTCCCCCATTTTGGTAATTGATGACAATCACTTTCAAGAGAGTTTATATAAGGAATTATGCATCACCATACCATGCAACAATAATGTATGCGCATGAGATGCAAAAGCTTAGGAACAAAACCAAAGCAAGAAGAGAGAAGAGACAACTCTCTAAACTTCCTCACAAAACTAAACTCTTTGAAACTTCTCCCACATTGGCATCGATTGCCAAAATGGGCGAATAGCTTAGAAGGCCAATATAAATTGTGTTCCTCCATAAATTGCGTATTCCTCAAAATAGAGAGTGGAATGCAATACATATAACCAACTGTAAATACTTGGAGGAAGACAAACTATATTAAGGCCCAAAGATTGCAAAAGAATGATATGCCACAAAGGCATAACAAAGGGAGAAAAACACGCAATCAAGCAATCAAAGGATACCAATTGAATCAAGCTATCAAAAGATACCAATTGACCCAACCAGACCAATGATCCTACATGCCAAATGAATAAAAGATATTATGATAAGAGCAAAGGAGTGTTCTAGAGAAACTAGAGAAGCTCCCCATGATTTGTGCACAATTTTAGTTTTTTATTTGGATACAACGAGCACAAAATAGGATCGTCGCTCCCCCAAGATCAATAGAACCTCACGACATAGCAACGGAGTGTTCTAAATACACTAGTGAAGCTCCCCATAATTTATGCACTCCTTAGAATATTTTCATTAGGATACCAAGTGCACAAAATAGGATCATAACTCCCCCAAGATCAATAGACACTCACACCAAGTGCAAGTGAGCATGAAGGAAACAAAGCCTAGCACTTGCAACAAACAACTGGTTGAGCAATATATAAAAGAGTCAACTTAAGAGTAGGCTCAACCAAAATGATGTGTGTGAGTCATGGCAAAGCACTTGAGAAGATTAATGTATGGATGAACATTAAGCATCAATATACTCTTGAATGAATGAGATACATAGTGCAAGGCCTATCATTCCCACACACAACAGCAAGTGGGTTCACAAGCTCACTACTAATCATATAAATAACCTATGCTTGTGACAACCTGTGGTGAAGATATAAAAAGGATTGCTTTGTCATGATGAGGGATACCAATAGAAATGGCAAAAGCCTCGTCAAGACAAGCAAGAAAAAAAAATGATCTTCACCACAAAAGAGTGCATCAAGATGCAACGATATAAGATCCGCACTCGAGACACACACCTTCACGGAGCCACCAAAGAAATAAAACAAGAACGGAAAGGTGGACGTGAAAGAAGGGGATATCAAATAAATATGCAACTTCTCTCAAGTGTATAAGATTCTAGGTAGATGAAGATCATGATGATATCAATCCACAAAGAAAGATGTACACACGAAATTATTGCAAAAAGGAATGAATAAGATATCCCCAAGGAAGTCATAAATATACCAATAAGATATTTGCTTGAAGGCAGAGCACATGGCTAGATATGTTCTTATTGTATATAAATGAGTTCCAACCACACAAGCATCAAAGACATCGCAACTAGCAACAAGAGATTATTGTTGGGATGCTTTGAGAAAGGAAACAAGTATCATAAGAAGGAATGACTAACATGCCATGATACAACCTACACAAGGTTGGTGCAAGAAATGTGTGCATGAAGTAGATGGTCATACTTGTTACTGAGATACCATTGGAAGGATGTAGTAGATACCAATTGAAGGTAGATAGTAGTTCATTGATCATCCTAGCTTGACTCCAATAAGCACATGGTGACACCACCTTCCTTTTGAATGAGCCGAGCATCCAATGCATCTCCAATTGTTCCTAGAACACCAACACAAACAAAATGGTACCCAAACTCATTGGGACCAAAGAGTTAGAAACACCAATACATAGGAAAAACTCCACAAACATATGTGCATTTATATATGAAAATGAATTTCATGCACATCTCATCCAAATTGAGACTAGGTGGAGTTTCCCTTATATATTGGGTTAAAGAAAGAAAGCATGCCAAAGAAAATACATGAAGTAAATATGCATGCTCGAGACTTTCAAGAAACGAAACAAAATAAAAAGAAATACCAAGTGAAAATAGGATACCAAATGGAGAAATCATCACTTGGAAGATATCTATTAGAAGATACATCAAGGAATGAGATATCCATTGATACACGCAAAAGGAAAGATATCAGACTCCCAAAAGAGAGGATGGTTCCAAACAAACCAACCCATCTACAAAGTTTCATGATGGCACAAGTACCAAAAAGAAACGGCTTGCCTTCCATCAACACACACTTGATATGGATCACAAGATGAGTGTTCTATTGAAAATAGGATAGCTCCCCCACAAATTGTGCATTTAGAGAGAATTTGCATTCGAGTACAAAATGCACAAGGTGGGATCACCACTTTCACTATATCTAGAAAACACTCGACAAAAACAATAAAACACGAGATCCAGAAGTGGCATGGAAGGAAATGGGAGTTGACACAAACTTGGCAAGAGATAAGACAAATAAAACCAAAAGACAATGTAAAGATGATCAATAATTTCCACCACATAAATGATTACCAATTGTCAAAGACAAGAGGTATTTGGAAATAATTCCCGGTGATAGATAGCAATGATATCCAACATCATCTTCACACCAAAGACAAGCAAAATGCAACTTGTAGAGCTAACATGCCACCTAGGAACAACATAATTTATACTATCAAATCTAGGTGACAATATCTCAAATTTATACATTTTCCAGGCTTGTAATATGCACATAGAATATTACTCCCCCATAATGTGATACCAATGAACAACTTACCAAGATGCAAAAGAGATCCAACAAGAGATAATTAATGGAACATTTAGAATTTGACTTTCTCATGAGAAGACATACCACATAGAGACTAGATAATCTTGTAATATCAATACTAGATGGTATTCCTCATGTACACACATTTATAGGATTGTGAGGTGCACAAAGCACGTCACTCCCCCAAAATGGGATGTTCCATTAATCTTTCACAAGAGCCAACTAAGATAAAAGCAAGAAGCACAAAGGCTCAACGCACGACACACACATACATGATGTGCAAACTAATATACACATACTTGATTTCTCAAGATATACAAATTGGACGCACATCATATACAAACACATGCAAGGAACAAAACCAAAACATGCAAAGGGGCAAGTAACTTTCAATGTAAACAATTTAAGCACGAGTTACCGCAAGGAGGAACATTAGATATAAGATAGAAACTTGATAATCCGAATGACTTGGCTTGAGACAATATGAATGATGAAGACCCCTTAATTCTTCATAATGTAGCCAAGTCTCCAACGCCCTCCAAAACACCTATTGATCAAGTTTGAGCTAGTTGGTCCCCAACCAAGTTGGGTCCTAAGAGGTTAGTCACAATAGGCTTGGCTACCCAAATGGTTCTTTTCTTGACACCACTTTGAGTACCAAAAAACTTGGCAAACACATTGCCAACATTATCCTTCCCAAGAAAATAGACATCATCAATAATAATTGGGTTGGATAAGTTACCACTAGTGCATGAAGAAGCAAGGTGACCCTTCTTGCGGCATAGGTAGAAACATCTACTCTTCACTTTCTTCTCATTTGATTTCTCAAAATGAGAAGCATTAGCATGAGTCTTCTTGGGAAGCGGCCTTTCTCCAACTTGCGTTTGAGCACGAGATTGAACTTGTGGCCTCTTCCCTTGTTGCTTGTCACTAATGGCCTTCTTCTTCAATGGGCAAGATCTAACATGATGCTCTTCAATTTTACACTTGAAGCAAATAATCTTGGACGAATTCTTGAGTTGTTCTTGGCCCTTCTTCTTGTTGCTCTTGGATTTCTTCTTATTGGAGTTGAATCCAAGTCCACCTTTGTCATTGGGGGATTTTTGCACACTCAAGATATTGTTGAGTGTGGACTTCCCTTCATGACACTTTTCCAAGTCTTTCTTCAAGGAAGAGACTTGGGCCTTGAGCTCTTTGATTTCCTCTACATGGTTAGTATCAACACAAGTACTAGAGGAAGTATAGGCTTCATTGTTAGAGCAACAAGGCAAGGAAAGCAATTCATCACAAGATGTACCAATGTTATGCATAGATGAATTACGAGGACTAGCACATGGCAATATAGCATTTTGACTAGAAGTAGTGCTAGCGACCACATGAGACTCACTAGATGTTACCTTGATAATCATAGCCTCATGAGCTATCTTTTGCACATTGTGGGATACTAGAAGATCATCATGAGAGCTTGTGAGCTTTATATGACTTTTTTCCAATTTCCCATAATTGCTAGATAACAACTCAAGTTGAGCCCTTAGCTCAACATTCTCCTTCAAAATGGATGCTTCACTAGAAATAGAGTTAGTAGCACAAGCAGCATCAATAATAGCAAGAGGAGAAGGCAACTTGGCAAGCTCTTTAGAATATGAAGCTTTAAGTTGAGCATGAGACTCGGTGAGTTTGATGAGCTCACTCTTAATGACCCTTGAGCCATTTTCGAGGTGCTCAAAATCCTCACGGAGTTTAGCATGTGCAACTTCAAGCTTCTCATTTTTAGTTTCAAAATCATTAGCCACCTCGAGAGCTCTATCACAGGATTCCTTTATTCTAGATAGTTCTAGAGCAAAAGTCTCCTCAAGAGATTCCTTGGTGGTTTGTTCAAGTTCAAGAGCTTGCGAAAGGTCGGCGATCTCATTAGCGTAATCACGCTCATGACCTTCCATTTTCTCAATGGTGACCTCATGCTCCTCTAGATGAGATTCCAACTCATCAATATATTTCTTGCCCTCAATGGCAATAGACATGATTTCCATAAAGTTGGAACGAGCTAATTTATTCTTATGAAGAGCTTTAAAAATCATTTCCCCCTTAATTTTTAAGGAGGGAATATTATCATTCTCTTCATCATTTTCAACATCATCATCATTGTCATCCTCATTATCATCACAAGATATATTGGGATTCAAAGTGGGAGATACCTTTGAAGCCTTAGCCATAAGGCAAAATGCAATAGATGATGATGTAGGATCCCTTGAAGCACCTTTCAAGACTACATCTTGTTCCATGGGGTGTTGGGTTTCCTCTACATTGTTAGCACAACAATTCGAGGAAATAGATGCATTTTTATCATGGCAGCAAGACATAGCAAGCATATCATCATGAGTTTTAGTCAAGCAATTTCTACAAGATATGAAAGGACTATCAACACAAGCATGTGAAACATGTAGGGTGCTCGAAGTGTTAAAGTCCAAAGAAGATGCATTGCAATAAGATAGTGATGAAGGATCATCCACAGTAAGCATACTATCATCATTGCAATGACCAACACTACTCACCATATCATTACGTTGTGGCAAACCACATGTAGGTGAAGTAGAAGAAGTTGAGAAGACAACATGGCCGGAGGTGGAGGGAGAACAATCATTCCTACAATTCTTGGTCACACCATATTTATCTTGAAGCTTTGTCCACAACTCATGAGCATCCCGGAACGGCATGAGTTGAAATATAACTACATTGCTCAAAGCATCAAAAATCACATTAGAAGCTTGAGCATTGAGATAAGAGTTTTTCTCATCCTCTAAAGATAATCTTTGTGCATCCTTTGGAGGAGAAAAACCCATATCTACAATTCGCTCTAAATTTGGGTCCATGATCCTAAAGAGATTAAGCATGCGAATTACCCAAACATCAAAATTTGTGCCATTGAAACTAAGAGTGTCAGAGAATCCTAAACCCCTAGTCGACATCCTTACTCTCTAGGCGGTTAAGCCCTATAAAGAAAGACGAGGCTCTGATACCAATTGAAAGATCGTGGATGTCGCCTAGAGGGGGGGTGAATAGGTGCTTTAAAATATTTACGGTTTAGGCTTGAACAAATGCGGAATAAACCTAGCGGTTAATTTGTCAAGCACAAAACCTACAACAACTAGGCTCACCTATGTGCACCAACAACTTATGCTAAGCATGATAAACAACTAGGTGATAGCAAGTTATATGACAAGAAACAATATGGCTATCACAAAGTATAGTGCATAAGTAAAGGGCTCGGGTAAGAGATAACCGAGGCACGCGGAGACGACGATGTATCCCGAAGTTCACACCCTTGCGGATGCTAATATCCGTTTGGAGCGGTGTGGAGGCACAATGCTCCCCAAGAAGCCACTAGGGCCACCGTAATCTCCTCACGCCCTCGCACAATGCAAGATGACGTGATTCCACTAAGGGACCCTTGAGGGCGGTCACCGAACCCGTACAAATGGCAACCCTTGGGGGCGGTCACCGAACCCGTACACTTTGGCAACCCTTGGTGGCGGTCACCGGAACTCGTCAAATTGCTCGGGGCGATCTCCACAACCTAATTGGAGACCCCGACGCTTGCCCGGAGCTTTACACCATAATGATTGAGCTCCGAACACCAAGGTTGGGGCTATCTCCCCAACGACACCACAAAGCTTCACCACAATGGAATATGGCTCCGAGGTGACCACAACCGTCTAGGGCACCCAAGCACCCAAGAGGAACAAGCTCAAGGGTACCAAGCACCCAAGAGTAATAAGCTTCTCAACTTCACTTCCACGTATCACCGTGGAGAACTCAAACCGATGCACCAAATGCAATGGCAAGGACACACGGAGTGCCCAAGTCCTTCTCTCCCAAATCCCACCAAAGCAACTAATGCTAGGGAGGGAAATGAGAGGAAGAACAAGAAGGAGAACACCAAGAACTCCAAGATCAAGATCCAAGGGGTTCCCCTCACTTAGAGGAAAAAGTGATTGGTGGAAATGTGGATCTAGATCTCCTCTCTCTTTTCCCCCAAAAACTAGCAAGAATCCATGGAGGGATTGAGAGATAGCAAGCTCGAAGAAGGTCAACAATGGGGGAAGAACACGAGCTCAAAGGATGAGGTTCATTGGGGAAGAAGACCCCCTTTATAGGTGGGGAAAAATCCAACCGTTATGCTCACAGCCCGCACAGAGCGGTACTGCTACTCCAGGAGCGGTACTACCGCTAGGGCGGTAGTACCCCTTTGAAAAACAACAGCGAGGAGGCAAAAAGGCCAGAAGAACCGTCGGAGCAGTAGTATCGCTTGACCTCACGGTACTACCGCTAGGGGTAGCGGTACTACTGCTAAGGGTAGCGGTACTACTGCTTGCGAGCGGTACTAAAAAATTACATCCGGGCCTACCACCGCGGGACTTGGGACGAGTTTTTGGTCCGGGGCAGTACTACCATTGTAGGAGCCACGGTAGTACTGCTCTGGAGCGGTAGTAAAAAATTACATCCGCTCCAATTCGCGGTAGTACCGCTGCAGCCTTTTCAGATCAACAAAACTGCCACAACTTTTGCAAACGGACTCCGAATTCGATGAAACCAAGTTTGTTGGAAAGCTAGCGACAAGGGCTAACACAATCTTGATAGAAAAACCAATAATAAGCAAATTAGAAAAGGCCCATAAGAAAAAGGTGAGAACCCTTTCTCGGATAAGACCGGTAAAACCTCCAACACCGAAAACATCATAGAAGACGCATGTGAACTCCGTTTTCGATGAACTCAAGCTTGTCATCAAGATGACCATAAGCTCTAAGACTCACAAAGAGAACCAAACAAGAACCAAGAAACATGATGCAAGGATGCAATGGTTTGAGCTCTCTACTAACGATATGATCAAGCTACCAACTTGAGAGCCCCCCTTGATAGTACGGCAAATGATCCTATAACCCGGTCTCCCAACTACCACCACGAGACCGGTAAAATAGAAAACCTATAAAGGGCAAACCTTTGCTTTGCACAAAGTCCACTTGAGCTAGATGTAGATGATCTTGACTTCCTCAAGTTGGACCACCTTTCTTGATTGCGTTGTCTCGGTGAAGACTAGTAGATTGCTCCCCCACACTCAACTATGGGTGAGCCACTCTTCGGCATATCTTCACAAGTCCATTGTCACCACAATGGACGGCAAGCTTCAAGCACTTGATCTCTTCGTGATGCTCCACTTGAACTTGCACACCGCAACCTAACCCCACAAAGAACTCTCACGAAGACCATGTGTTAGTACACAAAGCGTGATTGACAATGCTTACCATACCATAGGATTGCTTGAACCCTCTCGGTACATCTTCTACACTTTGTGTGTTGATCAACTTGATTCATTCTTTGACTTAGTTTTGATCAACCTTGAATCTTTCCAACTCTCTTCATTTGGATGATGTCTTGAAGGTAAACATGAATGATCACAAACTCTTCTTCTTCAACACATGCTTGCAATAAGCTCAACACCCACAAGACCAATCTTTGGATAATTCCTTAATAGCACCTTGGTCATCACAAACTCTCCTTGAAACCAACAAATGAACTCCAAGAAAAGCCTATGGACAAACCCTTCAAATATAACTCATGGCAACCATTAGTCCATAGAGATTGTCATCAATTACCAAAACCAAACATGGGGGCACCGCATGTTCTTTCACAAGTCATCTTGGAGAAGAAGACTCCCTATATATAGTGGGAGAACAAATCCAACCGTTATCCCACATTTCCGCCCGCAGATCGCGGTACTACCGCACGTAAGTTGCGGTACTACCGCTTGGCAAGCGGTACTACCGCTCTGGGTGCGGTACTACCGCTGGAGCAGTACTAGCCTAGACTTAACTCTGTTGCGTTGACACACAGACGGTAGTACTGCCTGAGCGGTACTACCGCTCGTCCCTGCGGTACTACCGCAAGGCAGAGATAAGCAGGCAGAGGACAAGCACAGATGAAATAAAATACATCCGTAGCTATATCCGCAGAAATACGGTAGTAGCAAAAACACGACACGGTACTACCGCTTGACCCAAGCGGTACTACCGCGTAGGGATGCGGAAGTAAAAAATTACTTCTGCACCTACTACCGTACTAGGTACTGTGCCGGGCCAGCTACACGGTATTACCGTGCTCATGATGCGGTACTACCGTTTGGTGCGGTACTACTGTGCCCTGAGGCGGTACTACTGTGTGGCTGTGCGGTACTACCGCTTACAATGAGCGGTACTACCGCCTGCCAGGCAGTTGTACTAGTAGGAAGCCATGGTTTTGTACTGACGAGGAGAACAGCTGGAGCTCCAGAGAAGCAAAGGAAAGGTGGTGCGAGAGTATAGACGTGTACGTGTTGATTCCACCCAAACCTTTCCGAAGCGGACCCCCTCTTAATAGTACGGTTTTCCTATTACTCAAATCCACCGAAAAAATAGTAAAAGGAAACACCGTCTTCCATAGATTCCGAGGGGCACACAATCGTCTTGTGCCTAGGTGAGATATATCTGAAAGAGCTTAGAGCACACGATTAGTCCGCAAATGCATTGTCATCAATCACCAAAACTACTTAGGGAGAAATATGCCCTTACACCAGATAAGAAATTTGGAATGCGAACCAGAGATAAACACGCACATAACAATTAAAGTGATTTTTTTCATGCCATCTTATATTTAACACTACAAGAATCATGTAATTTGCCGTCAGTACTGCACTTTGCCGTCAGCTTTTCATCGGGGCAGACGACAAAGACATACTTTGCCGTCAGTGGCTGACGGCAAAGAACAACCAACGGCAAATACATACTTTGCCGTCTATTTTTGTTTTACTGGCGGCAAAGGCATACTTTGCCGTCTGTGTTTTTTCCAGGTGACGGCAAAAACAGATGTTAGCTGACAGCAAAGATTCGGAGACGGCAAAATGTATGCTGATGACGGTGCGAAAACGGGAGCCCGTCTTTGCCGTCTGTGCGAACTGGGGCTGACAGCAAAGGCCATATGGGCCACTGGGCCTCAGTGCGCTAGCCCACCAGCCTAGCCGGCTGAGGAGGAAATGCCTCTGCCCGAGCCGGCCCTCACCATCTCTCTCAGTCTCTCCTCTCTGCCCGATCCCCTTCGTCGCCTCCCCGCCCCACCCCCGCCGCCGCCAGCCTGAAACCCTAGGTCACTCCCTCCCTCGCGCGCTCAGATCCGCCCACCCTCCCTCATTCTTCGCGCTCAGATCCGCCAGCCCTCCCTCACTCATTGCACTGGAAACCCTAGCTGTCGGGCCATGGTGACAGACATCGACGACGACGGTGGTGGCTACCTCGATGACGGCGGTATGGTGTTACTTCCCCTTCTCTTCCGACTATTTTTCTGACCCCCTGTCTGTCGTCATATCTGTAGGTGGGGCCAGCAGCAGAAGCACCACCATGGCCTCCCTTCCTCCAACCCTAGCCGCCCGGCCATGGCGGCGGCGGCCAGATCCGCGCTAGGACAGGACCTGCTTTTGCTCGTGAGGAGAGGCACGCAATGGAGCAGCTCGTGAAGGACAGGTCCGACCCTTCCCTTCCTTTCATTAATCCTAAGGTTATATGTTCTATATTGGAGTACTCTACATTCAAATTATTTCCTGTGTTATATTATGAGATTGATGTTCTTAACATATGTATTCTCAATAATAGTACAAAATACATGGCTAGGCATAACAATTACGACTGCTCCTTATATTAAATAGTTTTCCGATTACACACTTTATCCGAACTGAGACACGGGTAGGCTTTGGGTTGTGCCATCACATTAGTAAAAATAGATGTACAATGCCAATTAGTATTTTGTTTGTTGCTTCATCATCCCTGACATAGACTTTCAGGTTTGGTATTCTTGCTTTTATGATATACTTAATGACTGAGGAAGGATCGACACGATTGAAACTCTGCCTTGTTCTCATTGATGTCATGATATGCTGTGAGGCAATTCCTTGCCATTGGCCATGTTAGGTACTTATTATCTATGCAGGTAGGAGGCTGCTGTTTTTTTATATTTATGAACTGATTAATTATGGGCTTTGGTGTTTGTTAATAAATGTACTGTATTTCAATTCCTGTTTGTATCATTCAAGCTTCTTCCTTTCATGTTATTTTGCTGCTGGTCATGCTCCTAATGGCATTTGTTAATAAATGTATCCATGGTTTTCTTGTGTTATGATTTATCTTTCCTACAACCAACACATTTTTTCTCTTTGCCGATTGCTGCTTGCATGCATGACAGATATGCATCCATGGTGAAGTTACTATATAAGTATAGGGCCAAGCACTGGCCCGACATACATCCTATTTTGAGTTTCTCCTCAAAGTCCCATGGCCGTGTTGCTGGTAGAGTTGGAAGGTATATACCGCTGTGATCTTACTTCTATATGGCCATGTAAATCTCACTGCTTTGCACTTTTTTGATTAACCGATACATGAGCTTGTAACTTTCTCTTCTCTCTTGAACTGTTTATTTGTAGCACTGCCCTTGATTTTGAAATTGGAGGAGGAAGACGGATAACAGAGTTCAGTACAGTAAGGATGCTCTCTAATATAGGAATCCAGGTAAATATTCTTGCTTCTAAGGTCTCCTGTGTTGGATGTGTTCTCAGTTTGCCTCTTTATTTTGTTAGAGTTAACCTTGTTTTCTTTTGGTTTTCATCATGTTTTAGTTAATTAAAGTGTGCACGGCCAGTTAGTCATGCCAAGTTGTGAGCACCGCAAGACACCGTGTGTGGCACTAGTGGATGTGCCGTTGCATTAGTAGCCTGCATGCATGGATGGATTAGTTAGCTAGCTATGGAGCCGGAGCAGCCGTGTAGTTCTGCGTGGAGAAACAATAGGAAGCAATTAGTTGAGGCTTGGTCCTATGCGTGTGTATCCAAAGATTCTGCAGACTTGGCTGTTACCCAAGCGTGTGTGTAGCTAGCCCATGGAGTACTAGTCGGATCAAGCAACCGTGGGCTTGACCATGCGTGTATGTGCGTGGGTTAGTGAGTGCGTGTGTGAGTCTTGTAGTTGGCTTTTTAAGTTGAACAAGTGAATGGAAAAGTGTAGCCGGTTGGGCACAGAAAGAATGTAGTCCATGTGTGTCTCACCGGGAGTAAAAAGAGAAGCTAGTTCTCCACGGTGAGGTAACCATGGATTCAAGATCATGTAATCTTGGCTACTTTTCATCTCATGCAACAGTTTCACTAGTTTGTGTACGATTCGTGTTGCATGTTATTACACAGCCAGTTATCTTAATATTCTTATTTGTTTTACTATTTTGAAAGTTTTTCTTTGTGGCTCTGATTTCTCAAGATTTAGATGATAAGGAGGTGTCCTATTGAGAGTGTGAAGTTGTTGAAAAGTTTATTTGTTTGACAAAAAATGGCTTTGGTATGATGAATGATGCTCTCGAGTCCGAATCTATTTGATACGATGAATTTCTAAATCTGAACCTTTTTTCCTATATAGTTAATTGCTGCGGGTGGGCGTTGTCCATGTACAAAATAGACAAGGACGAAGAGCAGTACACGACCCGACGGCCGAGCTGACGACCAACCACCAGGGAAGGTCGATCCCTCCCTCTTGACTCTGTTTTATTTCCCCAACTTATGCATGCTCTGCTCTGGTTTCTATTCTTGGGGTTGTTATACTGCTTGATTGAATCGTATAAGGCCACTAGGTTCCTCTCATGTTGCTTTTTTTCCTGATGAGATGTTGTACATGTATTTGGCTAGTTCAGATTTGGTTCTAACAAATATTTAATTTACTCATGCTGCTCTGCATGTAAATATTTGCTCTTGTTTTGCATGTCATGTTTGCTACTGCTAAATGATGTGTACTAGGAGCTGTTGTTGCTGTACTAGGAGGAGTTGTTGCACATGTCATATTTATTCCTGTACGAGGCTAGTTCAGATTTGGTGTCAATAGGTTCTTGTCTATTAGGATGATGTTATATGGTTGACAAGTTTATTTGATTAAGAAAAAATGCCTTTAGTATGAAATGATGCTCTCGAGTCTGAATCTATTTGATAATATGAATCTAAGTCTGAACCTCTTTATTATTGTTTGATTAATTGCAGTGGACATGTGAAGAAGGGATGGAGCAGCAACGATGATTGGTCGCACGGGGCTACAGTCAACCTGATGTGGTCTTTTAATCTCCTCGACCTAGCGAGTAGTTGTGTGTGGTTTCCTTTCCAGTAGCATAGTTGAAGTTCCGCATGTGTGTGTAGAAGCTGATGGTCGTGAGGCTAACTCCTGAAGTAGTACATGACTTGAAGATGCCCAGCTAGATGTGATACTTTCTGATGGTTTAGTCTACTTTGTGATCTCATATGACACTTTGTGATACCCTATGATATATATATAGGGTGGGTCTATTCTCATAACAGCCCTTAAGACCTTATTCTCCTAACAGCAGGCTTATTCTCCTAACAACCCTCCCCCACCCCTACAGACCTTCTAGCGGGGAGCGCCCCGACGCCGGCGTCCTCCCCGACCCCTCCCGGCCTTCTAGCGCGGGAGCGCCCCCGACGCCAGCGTCCTCCCCGACCGCTCCCTGCCTCCTAGCGCGGGAGCGCCCCGGCGGCGGGCCTCCTCCCCCACCCCTCCCCGCCTCCTAGCGCGCCAGCTCCCCGGCGGCCGGCGGC
>LR738711.1:702965159-702988114 GCA_902687465.1 Secale cereale | reverse complement strand
GACACCCACCCCTCCCCGCCTCCTAGCGCGCCAGCTCCCCGGCGGCCGGCGGCCACCCCCACCCCTCCCCGCCTTCTTCCGCGCCAAGCACCACGGAGAGCGAGCCAAACGGCCGACAATGCAGTCCGGCGGCGACGATATTTCCGCGGCGGCGTTTAGGAAGGGACGGCGCACCTCACCTTCGCCCCAAGAGCACCTGGGGGATCCGCCGCTGAAGCATCCTGCCTCAGTCATGCATGACAGTGGAAAGCGAACTGCAAGGATGACTACTCCATCGCATTCGTCGTGGATGCGAACTGCAGTGCACAATCTGAGAAGAAGCACCAGGAAAAGGACGTAGATCAACACATATGCAGTTTTACATTTTAAAAAACATATTAACTTGTAATATGTTTGATAAAATGCAGTTCTCTTCTATACGAAAAAGAAAATAAGATCTCAGAATGCGGTTCTCTTCTGTATAAGAACTCTGAGATCGGAATGTCATTTGGAGAATGCAGTTCTCTTCGTCGTATAGAATCTGACATGACCATGAATCAATACAGAATGCAGTTAGAAGACAAAAAATGTAGAGTCAGACTAGGATTCGCGTACACTGCAGTGCGTGCGTGGTGCGTTTAAAGCTTGCACTCTAGTACGCTTCGAGTACACAGTGCAGTGCACTTAGTGCAAAAAATGTGAAAACAAAAACTTGGCTGCAGTGCGGATGAATTTTGAAACTCGACGACAAACACGTTGAATTCGTCTTTGCAGTCCCATGTGATAAGGTGAGATGCAGTGCGGATGCGTATATTTAAAAAAAACTTGGCTGCTAATCATATATGCAGTGCGCTGCGAACATGTTACAACTCACAAGGAGGAGTTGGCTGAAAGCTCCATTATGCACATATTTGACATTGTCACCATCTGCCACCAAAAAAAACACAAAAACTAACTAGACCGATATATACAAAAGCACACAGCATGGTGTTTACAGCTTTGCACATCGAGAACTACACACAGCGACCATACATTACTGTTTACATAAAGTTCTGGAGCACCCACGAAAAAGACATCAACACACGTAGAAAAAGATCTGCTATCATTTATGCCTCATCCTGCTCCTGCGAATGCAGTCTTGGAGAGAAGCCAAGAGAAATGCAGAGATTTCTTAGATCCTCCGGGAACTCGGTGACAACGACCATGTTTTCTGGGTGGAACAGAATCTGGAACAAAAACTCAGCCTTCCAATCCTGAATAATAGCTTCCTGCGATGAAGAAAAAAATAAAATAAACAAATATACAACATCATCTACAAAAAAAGTAACTGACGAAAAAAATATCAAGGAATGAGGAGATACTGCTGGGTTAAAAAGAAGATACTTACACTACGCTTTGCGAATTTCACAACAAAGGTTTTGCCGTCGTAATACTGAGCCATCTTCAGAACATAAAAGCCGCACTCGTTGGGGCCCTGCTCAGGGGTGCCCAAATAGCTAGCTTTCTTTGAAACATCCACCCAGTCTACCGACTCCTTTCTCTTGTACTCTTTTTCTCCATAAACCTTCTTCAACAATGCAGTCATCCTGATCATCTGGTGGGAAATAAATAAAAAACAAAAATACACATCACAACAAATATTGTTCAACACGCCCACGCATGAAAAAAAAAGAAAGGTGGAAAAAGGAAAATTTTTACCATTTCAGTGCGGTCGCTGTGGTATTCAGACTTATGCCACCTCGTCGTTTGATCAACCGGTCCGCTGTACCTCCTAGTGTCATGAATGTCAAGGGTCTCGCGGTGCCTATTCATCGTGTATAGCGAATAATGCTGGTCTTTCATCCGTGGTAACAGAATCTGATTTTGTTTCATCAAATTTGTTATGGGTTCGATCAGTGAAAAAGGATTACTGGAAAAAATTGGGAGAGAAAATAAATACAAAAAAGCTGAACAAAAGCAAATCTGATAACTTACTAATTTGCAATCAAGAAGGTTCTTGTCATCATGGACATAAAGTTCGAACTGCTGTGCTGCATCTTCGACGTTAAACTTGCCGTGGACAAAAGGCAACACAACATTTCCATCTTCATCTCTATTCGCGTGATCATTCATTTGAAGCACATACTGCGTGTGGGTAATTCACAAAAGAAAGTTAATGCAGTTCACCTTAAAAAGATGTTCGCTCCGACGCTTAATAAAAAAACGGATCACGCTTCTCTAAAAAACAGTATGCAGTTCACAAAATCTCACCATAATTTGTTTCGTTTTAAGATGCATGGGCTAAGACACAAAAAAAAATGTATGCAGTTCAGTACATTCTAAAAACAAATTATTATACACTATTTACTGCAGTTCACTCGAGCAGAAAAAAAAAAAAAAAAGAGAAATACCGTGATAAACAAAGGGGACAGCAGAACGCGTTCGCCAGATCGATAAACCACATTCATACTCTCGTCATTCTTCCAGTACCTGATGATATGATCCATCAATTCCGAGTCCATAAAACCACCTTTGGTGAAAGTTAAGAACAAGTAGTCCACAGTCATAGTGTAGACTTCGATAGGATTCCTGTGCATGAAAAGCGCGCACCTGCACAAAAGAAACGGCGGAGGTGGGGGGGTTAGTAGCACAAAAGCTAAAACACAGAAAGAACATTACACACATTAAAAATTAAAAAAAAATATAAAAAACTAACAAAAAAAGAACTGACTCGCTGTATTTCTGCCTGAATTGTGTGCTCGTGATGAGTTGCAAGACTTTCCTCATCTCCACAAGATGGCTGAATCTCGCAGGATTCAACTTCTGTACAGGAGATCGAAACTTTGATGGCTTCTGCACAGGCCTCTTATTTGATAGAATTAGTGCCTCGCTGTCCGTCGGGCGTTCCACAGCTGCGCTCCTGGTCTCTCAAAATCATCATCGCTATCTTCAGCATTCAGAGGGCTCGCAGCTTTCTTCACATGCTTAACATTGACAGGAGATTTCTCAAGAGCTTTTTCATTCGAAGTTTCGGCGCCACTCCTCAACCTCTTACAAACAGGTTCTTTCACAACCTTAACGGGTGGTTCATCAAGGACAACTTTCTGAATAGTTGGAGTGTGAACCTGAGTTTCAAACAAGGAAACACCACCTTGGTGTGCGCCTTCATCAAAGCCTGCACAAAAAAATGGATAATAAGCAAAAGTAATGAAAAAGAATAATCAAGTTCCCTACGGAAGAGTCATTTTAAACACACAAATGGGGTTCTACTAAAAAGCTTAACAAAAGTAGTCGACCTCCCCTCTCTGTACCAATGAAGTTCACTTAATAAAAAAGGTGTGTGACTGAAAAAAAATGTAATAACCTTCTTTAAAGATTAAAAGTGATGTCAGGTCCAGACAGCAATGCGACGAGGTCAGCCAACTATAGAGCATGGCCTTCCTGATGTAGCCAATGTGCTCCTTCCCAAACTTGGCAATCGTTTCACCATCCCAGGTCTGCATGAACTGGAACATGTAAAATCCACAATCATGCCTGCAAAGAAAACCAACACAAAACACATTAACAATGCAGTTCACTCAGTAATAAAAGTGCTACTGATGTTAGTAAAACAATGCAGCTCCATACACACAAGAAACCGAGGGAGAACAACCAATAACACACTAGTAATGCAGTTCGCTCAAGGGAAAAGGTGCTTCTAATTTAGTAAAAACAATGCAGCTCACTTACACAAGAAAAAATGAAGGAGGAAAAAGAAAAAAGGAGAACAGGTACAAACCCGTTTCCTTGTTGCGGGACGTTAATATGAGTCAGCGCATAGCCGTCCAGGGTGGGAGGGTTCAACGGCTCGTCGCAGCTTGCGCTGCCATCTTTCCAGACTTTTTTGATGTTCCTGACCATTTTCCTGAAGACAACACTTGCAGCAGCGCTGTCTCCTTCGTTCAATGAGTCCAGAAGCTCAAAACGCTTCTCTCGCAGGTTCAAAGTGACCAAGCAGTAGTGGCCTATCACGTCCTTTACTGTTGCGGGAGGAGGGTCAAATGTTGCAAACATAATCTCAATTAAAAAAAGAATAAAACAAACCAGGTGAGAGAAAATAGAAAAAACAGAAAACTTATTTTCAAGATGACGAAAAAATGGTCAAGATGCGTTACCAAGTTTTTCTTGTCCACACGTTCCTCTGCGCTTGAAGAAAACATCTTTTTCAAAGCCCTATTTGTGGCACCGCCGTTCCAAATGGAATTCTGCAAAAAAAGACAAAACCAGATAGTTAATGAAAAATGGTTATAGCACAAATAAAAATTGGACGAGGGGGATAAAATATAAATTAATGAAAATGCTTACACATAGGTTGTACGGGACAATCATAGTTTGAGATCCTTTGAACCTTTCAGCTAGCATAGAGACGCCAATGTTTGCGAGGCGCGTGCTCAGCGTTCCATACGACCAAAAAGACTCGCCAACATGGCCGATAGTAATATCACCAAACTCGCCCTTGAATGCAACTAGATGCCTTCAGACAAGAAGTAAAAAGCACAGCAAAAAGTGATAAGATGGGAGCGTCCCTGAAAAAATAACATATTAATTAACCGGGGTGTAAGACAAAAAATGTCATACTGCTTCTTCTTGTCCCTCCTGGCCCTCGTAACAGCGTCATACAACTCATTGTATCTCCTCATAAGAGCTGGATCAATCCTTGAAGGAGTAACAACAGGTAATTCCTCATCTGCATACAGAGTGGGAACGATATCAGATTATAAAACACACACGGTCCATTTCACCCCCAGGAAAAAGAACAAAAATAATGCAGTTCGCTTACCTTCGGTTTCAGAATAAACTTCCTTCTGCTGCTCATATACATCTTCGCTGAGCGTCAAGTGCTCCAGCCCAATAATATCATCGTCAAGCGGCGCTGGATTGCTCATGTCCTGAGAGAGTCTTGGATGTTCCTCTTCAGAATCAATCGAAACTGTCTCAGATGGGAATTTGGTTGTATCGGCTAGGAAAGCCAGATTGCCGACAGATTGCTCAGGGGCGCGAGGGACCACACAAAATTTCTCAGGCACCTCGTCGCCAACCAACAAAACAGTAGGCCCAACAACACCATCGATGCCAGCGGATGTCCCGGCATCGTCAAATCCGACTCTACGAGTTCCTTCTGTCTCTTCTGCAACTTCAACTGTAACACCAGGAGCTCCTTCTTTCTCTTCATGCTTATCACAATTCACGATGTCCTCCCTTCCTTCTCTCTCTTGTGCCTTATCAGCCTCAACAGGACACTCCCCTCCTTCTCTACCTTCTGCCTTATCAACCTCCGCATCAGGCTCCTGCCCTCCTCTCCCTTCCACGTTATCATCCCCAATGTTGCGCTCCGCTTGGATTTCAACATTTAATCCGCAGTTCTGATGAGTAAAAAAAATAAAACACATTACACAAAAAAGCTAGAATGCAGTTCACTAATAAAAACGGACCATGAAGCTACCACGAAAAATAAAAAATAAAACACAAAAATGCAAAAATTCTCTATACTCACCAGGGGAGCGTCGTCGCCTTCCATCTCTTTACACTTGTCAGCCTCCTCATCCTTGCCAGCGTCGTCACCATTTGCATCCTTCCCATGTATCTCCACGTTTGATTCGGCAACCTAAAAAACATTAAAACATAAATAAAACTATTATCCAAATCTGCAGTTCTACAACTAAAAAACCAACACCAGATCATGCAGTTCACTTCTAAAAAAAAGATGATGCTTCTTCTCTAAACAACAACTGCAGTGCACTACCACTTCTGGTGCACAAAAATACAAAAAAAAAAGTTAAAAACTGCAGTTCGCTGCCACTACTGGTGCAAAAAAAAATATGATTGTTTGTTTTGGACACTAAAAAAAAATCAAACAATGAAGTTCACTGTAACAAAAAAAAGAGGAAGAAATCAAACCTTGTCGATGACAACTTCGTCAATAGGATTGTCTTTGGCAGCTTCGTAAACGGGGGATAATGGCCTGTCAAACAAGTAATCAGAATCAACACCGTCGTGGTCCTGGTGCTCATCAACACGACCAGCGTTAGCCTTGGAAGATTCTCCAACACACTGCGAAAAGAACAAAAGGATAGAAAAAACAAATAGTCAATGCCACAAACGCACAGAAAAAATAGATAACAAAATATGGGTAAAAAAACTGTTCACATATGGAAAAAAGACATACATCCACATCTGCGGGGTCGGGTAGAGAAGGCCGGACAACATCTTCATGCCTGTTCATTTCCTTCACGATTGCATCCGCTTCCTGCTCATACGTAGCACACCTGTCATCCTAAGACTGCTTCAACTGAACGAATGAAGATCTGATATTCGTTACAGCCTGCTTAAGGAATTCAAGCTGCCCACGGTCAAAGTTATGAGCGGCCTCGATTTCTGATTCAGAAGGGCCTTTGCCTTCAGGAAACAAACCTGCAATATTCCTCATCCTGGAGCCGGATGTTGGGAAATCACTAGTTAAATTGATGACCCTATCGAGAAGCTCATCGACCTGAACAAATTTATTACGATCAGCAGAAGCACGGCCAGAAAAACCTCCAGCAGCCGCCCTAGCAAAACCACGACCCCGTCGAATTGGAGCCGCCCTAGCAAGAGGCTCACAAAACATTTCAGGGGCTTCGGCAACTGCAGTCCGCTTATACACAATGTCCGCTTCCGCCTTCCACTGAAAAAATTAACAAAAAAAAAAGAGATGCAGTTCACAAAAATAAGTACATAAAAAGTTCAAATTTAGCATGCGCGAAAAAAAGGAATAAAAACAAAAACAAAACATGGCTATGAACTCACCGGCAGCTTGCCAAACTTGTAAGAGTCCAGGTGTATCTTTCCCTTGACAACGCTGTCGGCGTTGTGAATCTTCTTCAACTGCACATGGGACAGTATTGCGGCGCGTGGAGTGCGTTTATCCATCACCGATACTTTTCGAAGGTTCAAGGAATCCAGGTACATGAACAGGGGAACGATGGTGCAACCCTCAGCGCAGTTCTGCTTGCTCCCTGTAGAATTCCACTTGTACACAGCGGCCTGCAGCTCGTCGACAACAAGCTGACAAAAATCCATGCTAGCCATAGATGCAATATCCAAGTTTTCAACCATAGCAGCTACCCTGGACAACTGAGTTGCGGGGCTAGGACAAAGCAAGCACTGGAAGACAATGAGAAAAAAAACCTTCACCGTCTTATCAACCTTCGCAGGGTCCGCAGCCAGCGTGCGAAGTAAGGTAAGTAGGTCCTTCGCATCTATGCTCCGAGAACGGTTGAACCCGAGTTCATCCTTCAGGTTAGTCAGCGAATCATCATGGCCGCTGGCAGCAGGCCTGGGAGCAGTGTGAGAACCCATAGGGAAGTCAAAAATGTGATGGACAGCCTCACGATTGATTTCCAGAACCTTGTTTGGCCCACAGTCCAGTCTCATCGTGTCGGGGTCGATCTTTCCCATCAGCTTGCACATCAAAACACGAGAAACATTCTTCTCTAATTTCAGGTCAAAGACAATGCCAAAACCTGCTTGTCGCACCAAAGTTCTGTGCACCTCACCCAGCAAAACGACAGCTTTGATTACATTTGGAATGGACAGCCGAACAGTCTTGTTGAAACGCCATTCGTGCACAGCATCGTCTTCAGACCTCTTCCTCTTCGTACTCTTAGCAGCCTACAAAAAAAAACAAAAGAATAAAATATGCAGTTCACATCAGCAAACTCATGCAAAAACAACTTACAAAAACAGAAGAAAAAGTAAATAAACAGCGTATACCTTACTAACATCAACATCCTCCTCATCAGAATCACTGTCCAGAGCTTCTTCAGCTGCATTTTCCCGCGCAAGCTTAGATGGACGCTCAGAATCAACACGAGAGTGATCGTCCGCCCGTCTCCGCTTTCCTTGAATCCCACCCACATCAACCTCGGCGTAATTAGGTCTCTTTGAGTAATCAACACGCGGGCTCCGGCGTGGAGAACTTAAACCTTGCTCTGCGATAGTGTTGAGTTTCCTCTTCACAGGATTCTTTGCGGGGGCAAATTTAGCAGACTTCTTTGAATCTGCAATCCTCCTTCCTATCTCCTTACCCTCCCCTAACTTTACTTGCTTCGCCCTATGAGCCTTCACGAAAGTATTACCGAGCACAATAGCTTTCTGCCTTCTCCTCTCAACATCGGCTGCAATCTGATCAGGGACCATCCAATCCTGTGTAACTGGCTCTGTGCCATCAACAGATTGCGACTGGGTTTCACTCAACTCAGGTGGAATGTTGACCTGATCAGATGTACCGCCACCGACAACATCGGCTGTGAGATAACGTGTAATCAAATAGTTAACGCCACCACCCCCTGACTCACCAGGAGATAAAACTGTGGGTGAGAAAAAACATAAGAAAAGATGTGTGTGTGAGATGAAGACCTAAACTTAATGCAGCTCATATCAACTTGGAAAAACAAAAAAAATGTAGAAATGCAGTGCACTTTTCCAGCAGTTTATGTTTAACAATTAAAAACATAACAGTAAACCTAAAAAATGCAGTTCATGTCGCTTGAATATCATATTCACGCGTGTCTGAAACTGGACATTGGCACAGGGTTATATGATGCAGTGCACTAATTCGTTCAAGTGACCAATTGACCGCATATAAAAAAAGAAGTGCGCTTAGATATGCAAAACAAAACAAATTCATGCAGTTCTGTGAGAGGCAAAAACTAAAACTTAATGCAGCTCATATCGATTTCGCAAAAACCGCATAGTGGATAGACAAAAAAAAATACAAAGCAGTCTCCAAAATGCAGTGCTCTTTTAGCAGTTTATGTTTAACAAAAAAAACATAACAACTAACTTAATGTCCTTCCAAAAAAGTAAAAAACAATTAACTTGACGCAGTTCATATCAGTTTGCCACGCGTGTCTTAAAAAAAAGGCCTTACTAAAAAGGAATCTAAGATGCAGTGCACTATTTCGTTCAACAAAAAGAAGTAAATTGACCCTGAATGAAAACTACAGTTCACTATGATGTAGTTACCAGATGGAGAAGCCGTTCTAACTGGTGACGCATCAATTGGTGAGGAAGAAGCCATACTGTGCCTCCAATCAGCAAGGGATAATAATTAAACCCTAGACAGCAAACCCCAAATTCAGGCAGAGAAAAACTTTCAATCCATAGGGAGTTCCAATTTCAAGCATACAAAACAACCTTAAGAAGAGAATGCTGGAACGAAAAATAACCCTAGCACAAGATCTGGAACGGATTAGGGGCGATTTGGGGCTCACCGTGGGACGAAGTGACGGCCGGACGAGGCGGGTGCGGACGGCAACGACGGAGGAAGCGCCCTACGGACGGCGGCGGCTGCGGGCGTCGTCGCCCTCCACCACCAGAGAGCCCCTACGGACGGCGGCGGCTGCGGGCGTCGTCCTCTCCACCATGAGAGCACGAGGGCGGGGGGGATTTCTGTGCGGGCACGGGGGAGAGGGAAGTGGAAGCGGGCAAGGGGGCTGCAAGAGAGACTTAATGAATAAAAGCCCGTCCGACAGGCCCACAGTTCATAGACAAAAAATAAAAAAACGTCTCGGTGTTGTAACACGATGCAGTTCGCTTACGGAAAACCGCCTCGGCTTCTGAAGCATTGCAGTTCGTTTACGGCGGACGATTCCGCTTCTGAAGCGATGCAGTTCACTTACGGCGGACGATTCGGTTCGCCTGCCCTAAAATAAATGCGCCCACCATCGCCCGAAGCGCCCGCGCCCCCCACCCCTCCTCTATCCCGCCGGTTGCACGCCGCACGAACTGCAACGATCATCACGAACCCACGATCGTCAACACGGTTGGGAGACGAGATCGTGGCCTCGGCAGAAGTTGCTGCCGCTCCCATTTAAATCCCGCGCTCCATCAACTAGACCGTCCGCACAAAAACACACGACGCTGCCCCTTCCTCCTCCTCTTCATCCTCTTTGCAGCCATGGGGTTCAGGAGGACCTACGACGGCGTGCATGCGCACGGGAACACGAAGCTGAAGGTGATCTACACCACCGACGTCGCCGCCATGGCGACGTACGTCGAAGAGTTCAAGACAGTTCTCCAGCGGCGCCGCCAGAAGATCGTCGGCATCGACGTGGAGTACACACCCAACAAGAGCAGAGCGGCCCTGGTTCAACTATCCATCGGCAAGTACCACCCAATGCTTCTTTTCTAGGTATGTGGTAAATTGGGTGAGAGATGCGTCCCCTTCGACAGGTTCCTCGGCGACCCCAGGTAAGCAATTCTCTCTGCCGAGTACGTGTTGCAGTTCTATATGCCCGTGTATGCAGTTCCGAAAGGTATAACTTGCGGTTCACTTTCCTTAGGTTCGAGTTCGCTGGCTTCGCCATCGAGCAGGACAAGGAGAAGCTCGCATGCTGCAACCTCCACATCCCCAACTTCGTCGACATCCAGACGAACTGGAGGGTGCCTGATGGAACGAAGCCACTGGACTCGCTTGGCGATGTAGCTGCTGCCATCATCGATGACGAGTACGCAGACATGAAGATGAAGATGACAGACCACGACCACAGCCTGTGGACTTCCATTCTCAGCACCAAGCACGCCGAGTATGCTGCCAAGGACGCCTACACTACGTTCGAGATATGGAACCGAATCACCACAATGAAGAAAGGCCTCGCGCGCGCTGAAACAGAGAAGACCAGGAAGCGCCCGAGGTCATCCTGGAAGCCGTGGGGCAAGTGGGCATCAACTTCCACCTCCAACTCCAACGGGTGGAACTAGTGAAGCAGGACAGATGCTGAAACCCAAGGATTCCTGTCGGAAGTGCTCGATTAGTTTCCCTCTGCATATGTAGATTAGTTTCCTTTCGTTGTAGTTTGCTTTGGGACAACGTTTGCTTATGTTGCGTTAGATTGCTTCATGATGTACTATGTTATATGAGCGCAGAACCATGGTTTCTATCTATCAACTATATGCAGTTCTCAGTAGTCTGTTTTCAGTATGTATATTGCTTCAAAACTGCTGCTGTAGCTAGGATACACATAAAAAACAAAACTATCAGAGCAGTTCACATAGAGTATTCTTTCACAAAACTGCTCCTATTAAGAAGGTTGATGCAGTCCTCTTTTATTAAAAAAAACTCTAGTTCCGTATCTGGGTTAAAAAAAAAGGAAAAGCTCGGTGGGGGTTTCCAGTATGGATGTTCTTCAACTGCTGCTGCTGATAGGATGCACATGAAAACCTATAAGTAAAAAAGCAGTTCACTTATACTCCGAATTCTCATAAAGAAAATACACTAGAAGCAACGCAAAAAAGCAGTCCAAAGCGCTTGACCAATCAAAAAAACTTATCAAACTAGTCCCCCCACACCCCCGTGGCTGTAATGCAGTTCATACAGGCTCGCATTGCATATTAATGCAGTTCGCCGCACTACAAAAATTCACCGCGCATTGCATATTACTGCAGTCCACCGCTCTTGACCGCGATTCACAGTCGAAAAACACAGCCTGCAATGCAGTTCTAACAACTATAAAATGCAAAAAATCTCAAAAACCATCTTTGAGAAACGACCAGAGCCAGTCGCGCCGCAAAAAAACATGGACAAAAAACTTAAATTATTCAAAATTAACAACTTAATCCGTTCCAATTCATACGGATAGATCAAAAGCAGCCCGTAATTGCCGAAAACAACAGAATATTACATACAAAACACAACAATTTCGATCCGCACGGCGAAGAACAAAGAACAGAGGTTTTTCCGCTAGAACAGAGAGATTCTCGACAAATTATACTGAAATTTCAATCCTATTAGCAGATTAATCTGTCGCGGAATAACACAAACATCAACGCCATAATGGTAACACACAAACATCAATAGAATACGAACAACCAACAGCAAGATCCGAAACTCCTCCACCACCGGAAGAACGGACGCAGATCCGCCAAATCCAAGGATTTCCGTCGTTTTCTCGCTGAATTCAGTGCTTAACCACATATTAAATCAGCGCACGCGTAAGTAAACCAGTAGAAATCGATCAACCTAGCCAGAAACGCTGCTAAATGAATGTTTCCTGCTGCACCTCTATGTGGTTCGCAGCATAAGGAGGAAGCAGTGCGCATAGATTTCCAATGCAATTTTCCAATGCAGTTCGGAAGTGTTATGAGAATATTATTCTCATAATGTTATGAGAATAGACCGGCTATATATATATGGACATTTGCTATGGTTTAGTGCATGTGTTTGTTTCGTTTCTATGGAACATTGTTGTTATATATATATATATATATATATATATATATATATATATATATATATATATATATATATATGGACATTTGCTATGGTTTGTTTCGTTTCTATGGAACATTGTTATTATATTTGTAATATATATGGTCTATTGAACTGCTAAAATTTGCCGTCTGGTACAATATGAGCTGACAGCAAAAAAGATGGGCGATTTTGCCGTCTTGTAGTCCCGCAGTTGACGGCAAAAAAGTTCGTAGTTTTGCCGTCTGGGCTACCATTGGACTGACGGCAAAAAGAACTCACGCCGTCCGGTAGACGGGCGTTCCGTCTATTTGCTTTTTTTTGCCGTGTAGGCATTCTGGGTGACGGCAAAAGGTGTTCACTGACGGCAAAACTTTTGCCGTCATCTCGCCATTGGGCTGACGGCAAAATGAGCCTTTGCCGATTTTGTGTTTGCCGACATATTTTGCCGTCATGGACTGACGGCAAATTTTTTGCCGTCTGTAATCCTTTCTTTGCCGTCTGTAGCGTACTGACGGCAAAATGCCTGATTCCTGTAGTGTAAGCACACTGCTCACTTGTGATGTTTTGCTATTTTAGGTTAACCTGATGCATGAGTAGTCTCATGACGGAGACCTTTAACAGAGATGTCATCCACTCTCATTTGGTACGTGCATACGCATACTTTTATTATTAATTGCGTCGACATTTCCTCTTTGATGTTTATATAGTTTGGTCTGATCAAAACCTGCAAATGAAAAATAAATAATGTTAGATCCAAAAGTAGTCCTAAATACAACACCGTCTAAAAGATAATAGAATAATGCACCTGCCTCATCTCTCTAAAACATCTCTGTAGACAATATTCTTGGTGCTTTTCCCGGATTTGTCAACCTCCTTGTTTGGCTTGGCCAAAATCCGTGTCGTCTCTCACTATATACGCTAGTAAGCATGCATGTGCAACACACGTCTCAAATAAAACAAGTTAACATGGTATAATAGTAAAATAATTTTAAAGAAAATTCAGATCACTACAAAATGTTATCATGTCACTCAGATTGTATTTTCAAAAAGTGTGACATATTTCTGATCCAACACATGTATCATAGTCTATAGTAAAAACATCTATTTTGGATCTAATTTTTATTTAGTGAGTTCTTTTACCGAGCCACTTAAATGTGTATTATGCACAATCATATGAGCGCGTGTGTAACACACGATCCGGAACTTGTCTCCGTGTACAATGCACAACCCAGCTGTGTTTGTGCCCCACTGATCTCAGCAGAGGCAATTTTCTTCTGTTTGTAGGCCTCACGTCGTCTCTTATTAATCTCATCCTTATTTTGTGCATACCGCTCTCTATCCGTCTACCTTTTTACTTCTTTAGGGTCTGCAATCAATGGCACAATTCATTAGTTGCGGTACAAAAACTGAAATTGGGTGGTTGTGTAATGCTCATCACCCAAGGATTGGTTTTTGCTTATATCCTGGAATGGGGTGCGCGCTCTGTTGGGACTGGTCGGGGCCACATGAAGTCTTGCAACCCTGTGAATGTCAAGAATGTTATCACACAATTGTAACTGAAGGAATACTATTACCACAACTCAGACAGAGTAGTGTTTTATGTTCAACTCCATCCCACTGTGTAGCATGAAAGCTTTGCTAAGAGTACTCAGCAACCAATTGAACTCCTTTTGCATTAATATATATACATGCAATAATGATTCAGGATGTAGTAGTTTGTAATGGTATTCATGTAGGTGTATCTCAGAGTGACTTTATGTGTGTTCATATGAATTGGAACTGAGAACTGAATGATCCATATGCAGCTTCATGAGGCATTTAGGTGAGGTCAGTTCAATACTCATTTACAAGGATTCATGGAACGACGTCAGGTTTACGTCAGGTACGGAAAACATGGATCATGTTAGCATATGGTCATGCCATAAGTCACCAGTTCGTACACTTTCCTTGTTTTTCATAATTTCATTCAATTTAAACAATTGATGGATCACATGAACAGGTTGACAAAGGAGCATGCATCTGCGGAGCGGTTCGTCCGCGCTGACGTCGTCGGGTGAGCAGTGTGTGGTGATGGCGCAGTACAGTCTGGGCGGAGGTGTCTTCTAGCCTAACGAAGCCTTGGCGGCAGCGGCGTGTAGAAGACTTTCATACTTCAGATCAGAGAAGAGCATGTACCTATGTCGACATGTGAAAGCCTTTCGAACTTCAGATCAGAGAAGAGCATGCACCTATGTCGGCGAGGAGCTCTTCGTCGCGGCCATGGTAGGGTGCCTACGCGGCTGCACCTGTGTTGGGGAACAACGCGTCGTCGAGTGACTCGGCGAGCTCGTCGTCGCGGCCGTCGTCGGGTGCCTCGGCGGCTGCGCAGGGCAGCAACGGGGCATGTAATCTGGACGCTGGGCCCGGATTGATTCCCTCTAAGTTAGCTTATTTGTTTCCCTATATGACTCTCCGTGTTAATTAGATGTGGGTTGTTACCTTTTTTTTTTGAGAATGTGAGAAAAAAGGATGTGCGTTTACCTGTAGACTCATGCAGGCGTGGATTTGTTTCTACGGGCATAGTTTTCGTCCGTCGTGTAGAAGTTCTCTTGTTTAATAGAAGTGTAGAAGTGTAGATACATGGATTGCCTAAAAAAACAAGCTATACATGGATTTATAACTTCATATCTTTCAACACCTCAAACAAAAACTTACCAGGCATGTCACTGCAGCTACTCGGCCTTCTGATTGGGTGGCTCCATCTTTGGGTGTGGCGAAAGTAAATGTGGATGCAGTAGTAGGGCGATCTGGCGCGTATGGAGCAGTGGTGCAATCTGTAGAGATCACGTAGGAGCTTACCTAGGGGCATCAACTATGATTTTCTGGAACATTGGTGACCCTACTACACTTGAGGCTTTTGCTATTAGGGAGGCGCTTGATCTATGTGAAGATCTCAATTTGCAACGTACTCAAATCACATCCGACTGTAAGGGGGGAGTGGTGGAGAGCTAGAAGGGAAGTGCAACCTCTCATGGTGCAATCATCTAGGAGATTAAGCTCCATTCAGTTAGTTTTATTTCTTGAAATATAGAGTATAGGAGCTCAAACTATAAGGCTCAGAATCTAGTGCAGTTTGCTTTGTCTTTAGGGCTGGCCACCATGTTTGGTTAGGTCAGCCCGATGAAATTCATTTCTTCCCTATATACATTGTGACGGTTGAATAAAGCTTCACGTTGTCTAAAAAAAGTTGTGGATGCCACCTTGGCGCTGAGAGGTGGGGGGGGGGGCTCGGATCTTGAAGATCTCTTTCTTCGTCATCGTCTAGTGATCATCATAGTGTTATGAGAATAAATTTCCTCTCATTCTTTTGGCGGTGCCATGAGATTAGAGAGTTTTTTGTCCTCGCATATCCGATTATTCAGATATGATGAATTTATGTTGTTGTGTCAAGCTTTTTGTGTTGGTCTGATTCTTTGTGGAGGTGAAATCTTTAATGAACATCATGATGAAGATATAGTGATTCGACGATCTGCACTTCTACGGGATCATCCCCGGCCCAAGTACATTCATCGATCAAGGCTTCCCATCTCTTTGGATGGGCGACTCAAGGCGCTTTCAAAAACCATTATTGGTAATGTTCGTGCAGGAGAAAGAGTAACGGCATCGTTGCTCCAGTCTAATTGCAATCACTTTACTAGAGTCTTTTGAGTATTTCTTCATGCAGAGATTGACGTCGCGGAGGTGTTTTTAAGAGATTTCATTGTAATTCTTAGTCATAGGAGTTACTTTGTATTTTCTTGGATCTTAGGTCCAAATCAGTGTACCCTTAATGAGTATGAATAAGGTTACATGTATTTCTAAAAAAAATGCAGATGCAATGCGGTTCTTCGATAGAAAAAAGATTGAGAACATTTTTTTTTCACTCTAGCTATATGTAAATTGTCCATTTTTAAAATTTGGGAAAAACAATTTCCTAATTGTTGAATCTTTTGATAAGATTTGCGTTGTCCCTTTTTCCTTTGTATTTTCTTGGATCTTAGGTCCAAATCAGTGTACCCTTAATGAGTATGAATAAAGTTACATGTATTTCTAAAAAAAATGCATATGCAATGCGGTTCTTCGATAGAAAAAAGATTGAGAACATTTTTTTTTCACTCTAGCTATTTGTAAATTGTCCATTTTTAAAATTTGGGGAAAACAATTTCCTAATTGTTGAATCTTTTGATAAGATTTGTGTTGTCCCTTTTTCCTCAGGTCTGGTTTCGTGTCATTTTAGGCTGAAATTTTCACTTGCCCTTGTTGGGGTCAGTTGATTTCTTTATGGGCTTCAAGCCTGTTTAGATTTTATGTGTTTAAGCTGTTGTTTTTTGTTCCTTTATTTTTAAACATTTTGTATTTATGGATATTTTTGAGATGTTGGGTGGGTGTAAATTCACACATGCAAGTACTATACAATATGTGTATAAATTATACTAGAATGTATAAATTGCACTATTATATGCTTATTATTTGCATATTATTAAAAAAATGACAATTGCAATGCAAAAGTTGTGTGCAAGTTTTTAAAAGTTTATTTTTCATTTTCTTATTTTTAAAGGGTAATATCAATGCCATTAATTCATTCTTTTTTGAAGATTTTTTTTTGGATTTTCTTTTCATTTTTATTTTTATCTTCTGTAAGAGTAATATCAATGTCACTAATTCATTCCTTCTTAATAGAAGACTACATTTTGCAAAACTAAATCCACAATTATATGCTTGATTTTGGATATTATAGAAAATGCAATTTGTGTGTATATTTTTCATTATTTGATTGATTTTTATTTTCATTTTTTGAAAGAGTAACACCAATGCCACTCATTCATCATTTCCTTAGAAAATGTCTTTTTTTGTGTGTGTATGTTAGTATACAAGCAATTACTATATAATATGTGTGTAAATTAAACTGGATTGTGAAAATTAAACTATGTATGATTGTTTTTCACATATTAACAAAGGTGCAATTTTAGTGCAAAGTTGTGTGCAAATTTTTTAAGTTCTTTTTTTTTCCTTTTTTCTTCTTCTTAAAGCCTGGTACAAGTGCACTACTTCATTATTCCTTATAAACTTATTATTTTAATTCGATTTAGTCTTTGTTTTATTTTATTTATTTTTAATTAAATACCAATGCCACTAATTCATTCGTTATTAGAAAACTTCCCCTTTGCAAAAAAATATATATCCACTATTATATGATTATTTTTGCATATTAGGAAAAATGGAATTTCTGTGTAAATTGTGTGCAATTTTTCTCTTTATTTTCATATTTAAAGGGTAATACATCACTAATTCATTCTTTCTTAGGAAACTTCATATTTATCTTTGTTTATATTTTTCATGTATTCCGTTTTTGTATTATGTCCTAACATGTATCGGGTTAGTTTATTTTATTATTCGTAACAAAGGCAAGTATTTGACGGGCTTCTGTTTTGTGGTTGCAAAGGACCAAGTGCTCCATTAAAAAAATGAACTGGCCCAAATCAATGCAAGTGGATTACGATTCTCTTACACTGAGAAAAATTTGACTTGACAAGAAACTGTCAGTTTTGCAAAATTCGCGTCCTCCCTAGATTGTGGCTGCGTGTATGGCTTCTACGACCACATGATCCTTTCATTCATTGGTCCTTTGCTTACTACTCCCTCCGTCCGGAAATACTTGTCATCAAAATGAATAAAAGAGATGTATCTAGATGTATTTTAGTTCTAGATACATCCCTTTTTATCCATTTCGATGACAAGTATTTTCGGACGGAGGGAGTATAAATCAATAATGGACATCGGTTAGTTCCAGCCGCCTCCTCCTCCTTGAAGAAAGAAAGTTAGGGTTCCTGCCTCTCGCCGGCGTTGGCGCAGGTCCGCCTCGTCTTCGGTGGCCCTAGGGCCATGGATGCATGGTGGATCCTGGCAAGGGCCGGCGGGAGGGCTTCGCTTTTAGTCGATTTTTTCAATCTTGTTAGGGTTTGTGTCCTGCTCAGGAAGACGAGACAGCGGCGGCTCCCTGAAGATGGAATAAAGGTCTCCCCGCCTAGCCCCCGTTTCGGCGATGCGTCTAGCATCGTTGGTGGACGTGTGGAGGTGTGTCTCCGACAGATCTATCTTTGGTGGATTTGTTCGGATCTCGTCGTTGTTCGTCTACATTCTTGTGTCTTCGGTTTGGATGCTTCTGATCTATGTTATTTTTCATCGGCGACGGTTGCTGTTCTGGGGTGCTGGTCCTATGGGGCCTTAGCACGACGACTTCCCGACTGTCTACTACAACAAGGTGTGCCCGACTCCGACGATGGAGGGGTGATGACGGCGGCGTGCCTTCGGCTCGCTTCAGTGTTTGTAGTCGTCGCTAGATGGTCTACGGATCTGGATGTAATTTTTATTTCTGGTGTTCGTTGTACTGCCATGATTGAAGATGAATAGATTGAAAGTTTTTTTCGAAAAATAATAATAATGGACATCGGTTCCTCTGATAAAGAAAAGAGCTGCCCCGATAATACGCTAACATTTCCTTAGAAAGGTCTCTCAAGCGAATGAACGTTCCCTACGGGTGGCTTTCCTAAGTGAACAACATGATTAGAGAGTGTCTCCTCAAAAAACACTTCCAGCGAACACTCAGGAATTGCCATGCCATAATAGGTATATTTGTCATGTTATTATAGAAAGATTTGCCATGTTGAAAATAAATTTGCCATGTTGTAGGAGAGTAAATTGCATACGCACAAGAGATTCACTCATGGAAAAAAAATCGTCATCCTACAACAGGAGAAAGTTGCCATAAAATGCCCATGATTTGCCATGCCGCAAAGAGAAGAATTGTCATGCTATAGCAATGGAAAATTGTCTGCGGAAGAGAAATTGCCACGCATGTCTGTGCAGCGAACGCAACGAGATTCATGTGAGGAGATCGGACGCGCCACAGGGCGTTTGCGGAGAAAATTCGTCCAGGAGAAGGCTAGGATTTTAACATTTGATAAATAAAGTTATGGAAGAGAAAATCTTGCTTAGATAGAATATGTCTAATCGCAAGTCTTCGCTTCTCGAAATAAAAAACGCAAGTCTTATGCACAGCGGTACATGAGCTCATAAGCACCGGCAGAAATGGAGGCAGAAGCAGCAGCTAGTAATAGCATGGGCGATTCTGGTGGAATTGCTCGTACGTTTTCTATGCCGTGATCTTTACACAACTGTGCGTACTTTGGCGAAGTATTTGGAGCGTTGCTCGGCCTGTACGAGTACAAACACAGTTGCAGCACAGGCCGAGCTGAACTCGCTTCCCTTGTCAGATCGAGCAGGCCACAGAAAAACCTCCGATCGGGCGGCACGCACAGGGCATGGCTGCGTGGTGGCGTGCGCCGCGCGCTGACCAGCACAGAGACCGGAATACTAGAGGGGAGCTGAGCCGAGGCTTGAACAAAACTGTGGAGCGTGTTGCCTCGCCCTGCCACCGCCGGCAGCGGCGCAGGGTACGTACGCGACGCGTGCACGTCGTCGCATGCAGCTAGCTAGCCGGCTAGGGCTAGGTAGAGGCAGAGGTAGCTACCTAGAGCGAGCGCGTCCAGCGATTGATTGCGCCTTTCAGTCCCACTACTGTTGCCGCTCCCGTTTCTGTCTCTTGCACGTCCCAGGTCGGCAGCATGCGGCGGCCGCGCCGGAACAAGCCCAAAAGCGGTGCCGCCGAGATCTCCACGGTGGTTTGTGTCGTACTGCATGCGCTGGTGCCGTCGAGGCGTGGAACGAGCTGGTGCGGTGTAGTAGGCTCTGTCTGCACCAGCAGAAGTAACGATGCATGTTCGAAGCCACACCTTTTTTCTTTTGACAGACGAAGGAGGTCATAGTAACTTCTAGAAAAAACTTCTGTGGATGCCACACTCCACCGTGGGGCAAAGGCAGGCCGCACCGGCGGCGCACTGGCCGTGCACGAGCAGGGCAATTGTTTCTGCAATGCGTGGCACTTGGACGTCCCGTCAGCCCAGCGAGACTGGCAAGAAGCTGCTATCGCCGGCCACTGAAGGTGATTGCTTTCGGCTCCACGCCTGCCACGTGTCGTTTCAGCTTCTTGGATCCAGGACGAGGGCCCAATGATGTCTGGTTGTTCGTGGTTGGGTACAGCAGTGTTGCACTTGCGCTACTGTCACCGCCACCATAGTCCATAGACTGGTCTATCTGGACTGGAGTACTCTCTGGACTATCGAGCGAGCCTCGCAAAGTTGCAGGAGCGTTGCATCCACGCCTTCTGCCATTTATTCACTGCTTTTCCACCGTTCCAATCCTCGGTGGCAGAGAAGAGAACTGCACAAGAAGTCTAGCCACACGCAAAGGCCAAAGGAGGTGGCTACAGACTAGCGTGCGTGTACAGGCGCTCTGGCCAAAACTGTATACCAGGGTACTACGGTACTAGCCCCTATAGGCATAGCAGGCGTATGCCAGCCAGTTTTTTCCATGCACACGCGACGGACGACAGACCCCCATGTCATACATGCATCCACCAGGCCCCGTCCATACACTCCTGCCATAAGAGCAACTCCAACGCGTCCGACCCAAAAAAACGCGTGTTTTGTCCGTTTCATCCGTTTGGGTCGGCCGTCCGCTAATCGTCCACCCCGTTTTGCGTTTGGGTCGGCCGTGCGTCCAACACGCCGACCCATTTCATATCCACACACAAATTTTAAAAAGTCCGTGGTCATATATTATGCCGGCGGCCAGGGCCGGGCCGGCAAAATCCGAGGCCCTCTGCCAAACTAAAAAATGGGGCCCTATTTCCAGAAAAATGAACCAACGAGCAATTATAATGTATATATATCTCACAAAAAATTATAATGCATATAATGTAATGTCTTACATAACAATTGGACATATAAAAAGGTCATACCTATCCAACTCTTGTTTTGCTAATTATTCGAACATCCTCATTCTTGTAGTACTCTTTGAAATGAAATCTTCAATGATACCCTCGTAGTCAATCTTCTCCAACACTTAACTATCAAGTGCTATTGTGGCCAAATCATTGAGTCTTTGCTGTGTAATAGTAGTACGCATATAGGACTTCAATAGCTTCAATTTAGGAACTTCTTTCTACCGATGCAACTGTCATAGGAATGGTCAACAGAACTCTATATGCGAAACTTGCATTGGGAAAATAATCATGCGTTTTAAAAATTTCAGAATTTCAACATGTTCGATATTTTCTTTTGGCATGAAATTTTGAAGAAACTTCAACTCAACAAAGAGATCATTGGCATATATCAATTGAAGATCATGCGTCAATGTTTGTCAATTAGACGAACCGTCTAACTCACCTAATATCCGGTCTTGTGATCTTTAACTGAGGAGGTAAAAACCAATATCTAATGAAGTAACAATCCCTGTCAATAATTAATTACAAAATTAGGAATTCGGAATAGGAATCGAAATTACTCGAAAAGAATGACTTGCTAAGCACCCGAAGGCTAGAGTCAGTCACCGATCAATCCGACGAGACGACGTCGACAAATCTGAAATTTGAGAGATGAGGTGAGGAAGGCAACGGCGGCACCGCGGCAGTGGCCCGTCGCTTAGTCCGAATTCCGATCGATCTACGGACCAGGGAGTCGGGGACCGAGGCAGAGCTACCGAGGGACGAGGCGGGACGAGGAGTCGACGTCAAGGGCTCCAGGCGTCGGGGGACGAGGGCAGACGTTCTATTCCTGTAGCATAGCCATGATCCAGAACCCGAGCGATCTAGTTTTTTTTTGGTTGATAACGTAGCTACGGCCTCGACGCCTCGTCGCTTGGAACTCTGGAAGGCTGGAAAACCCTCGATGCGTAGGAGAAGGAGTCCAGGATCGATCGCGCTCGATGCCTGGTCGCTCTCGCTCGATGGGCCTAGTCGCTCGATGCTCGGCCCAGCAGCGCTAACTATTACTAGACATATATAAAGAAATATGGGGCCCCTCAGAATTTTGGGCCCTGTGCGGGCCGCACCTTTTGCACCACTATGGGCCCGGCCCTTCCGGCGGCCATGCCATCGCCCAGAGCTCATGCCGGCGTCATGCTAGCGGCCGGCATACATGTCAGTCTCAAAAACCCCACCACGCAGTTCATGTTGGCACACTTGCGAGCGACTGACGCATATGTCGGCACACAAAAAAGGGGCGGGAGTTTGACCATGCCATCTCGGCTGTGGTCATGCCATCACACTTGCCGGCATACAAAAAAAGGATGGCGCTCTCCGCCATAGATCACTCGTCATCGAACTTGAGCATGTCGGTCTACATTTTCTCGAACCATGACCTCTTCCTCGACGACACCGTGCTCAAATCCACCTTCATGATCTCCAACCCCGTCATCATGCTAGCGAGCGCCACTTCTTTTGCCTTGGTCTTGGCATTGGCGGCCTCAATCTCGAGCATCTTTGCTTGCTCCTCTGCCTCCACCTCGAGCATGTTGACTTGCTTCTCCGCATCAAGCTCAAGCCTCCTCCTTTGGATCTCCATGAAGGCGTTCACTTGCTCTTCCTTTTCTTACCGGCGCTTCTCGTCCCTTGTGTCCTTCTTGGTCATCATGCCCTCCAGAGTAAAACGCATAGAATCACCCCATTAGTGTCTAGCTCTCGAAAAACCACCACTTTACAAAATGTGACACTTTGCACTGCAGCGGCGAATTGACAATGGCAAAAAAACACTGATTCATTTTCTGAGACCGTTTTGACGTGGCAGATCGCATTTGGTCCGACGGGGGG
>LR738711.1:702905856-702965036 GCA_902687465.1 Secale cereale | reverse complement strand
GGGGGGGTGCACCGCTAACGGCCATAGGGAGCGAGCCGGTCGGACCGTTCCCTAAAGGGAAAAAGTGTCGTTTCCATCCTCTCCACTCGCCCACTCGATCCACCATGCCTCTCTCGCTCCGCTCTGCATAGCTCCCCTCTGCGCCACATCCCTTGCCGCCACCACCGCAATGGCCTCTTGGAGAAATCTGGAAGACAACAACGAGAAGGAGGAGAAAACCTACACCGGCATGGACGTGGATGTGTGGGTATGTATACACTGTTTCGGTTAGGGTTAGGGTTTGGCAAGTATACGTTGCAGAGCTTTAGATCCCCCCTCCCTTCTCTGCCTCACGTCTGTGGATTGCCTAAGGCATATTTTCAATGCAGGAGAATCCTGATACAACTATTGAATCTTTCTTCTGTGGCATAGTGTCTGATTGAGAGATTAAGTGCAAGCTTCACGAGTTTAGGGGCAAGAAATGTGCTGCATTCGATGGTATAAACACAGGTAGAAGATTCTATGGTGGTGCTAAGCAGGTAATAAATGATGAGCTTATTATTTTCTGGATCAGCAGTGTTAACTGAATGTTGTACTGCTAAACTGAATTTGCTTGTGTTAATTGAATGTGCTAATGTGAACTAAATGTGCAGGTGTTAACTGAATGTGGTTGTGTTTACTGAATATGCTCGTGTTAGCTGAATGTGCTTTTCTTTACTGAAATTGCTATTGTTAACTAAAAGTGCTATTGTCTACTGAATATGCTGGTGTGAACTGAATGTGGTTTTGTTTACTAAAAATGGTGGTCTTTACTGAATGTGATTTTGTTTACTGAAATTGTATTGTTTACTAAATATGCTATTGTCTATTGAATGTGCCAGTGTTAACTGAATGTGCTTTTGTTTACAGAATGTGCTATTGTTTACTGAAAATGTTGGTGTTAACTAAATGTGCTTTTGTTAACTGAATATGCTTTATGGTGCCTCTAGGGGCACCCCCAGGTGTTTCTCTGGCCCATCTGGTGTCTTCTGGTCCAAAAAACTCCACAAAAAGTTTCGCTGCATTTGGACTCAATTTGATATTGATTTCCTGCGATGTAAAAAAACAAGTAGAAAACATCAACTGGCACTTGGCACTATGTCAATAGGTTAGTCCCCAAAAATGATATAAAATTACTGTAAAATGATTGTAAAACATCCAAGAATGATAATATAACAACATGGAATAAATACGTTGGAGACGTATCAATAGGTGCCTGGCAAAACTGTGGGAGATGTTTCATGACCAGAATTATGGCAGGGTGATGGATAGACATGCTTATGGCAAAACTACGGCCAAATTGGAGAAGCAAAATGAATTCCTAGCCGAGAAATTCAGTGGCATGGTTGAGGAAGTTGGCCAGCTTTTTGATTGGCGGGATGGAAAGGTGCGGCATATGGAACATGAGAATGCAACAAAGCATGCTGAAGATGTCAAGACAAAGCTTGCAGAGTTAGAGTAGCAATGCAAGATGTAGCTGAAGATGGAGAAGTTGAGGCTGGCCAAGGAGCGGAGTGCATCCCGAGTTTTCAGGAAGATATCATCAGGAACACTAGGAAGGCCATGAAGGAGGTCAAGGAGGAGAGGGATCTTCTTCAAGAGGAGAAGAAGAACCTTGAGAGTGTGATTGCTGAATTGCTTAAAGGTGGGCATGGTAGCAAAGAGAAGCTTCAGAAGATCAAGTCCATCCCAGAGGAGTGAGGTGGATGCATGGAGACTAAGTAAATATTAGGACAATATATATAACAAACCACGGAACACCAAAAAGTTGAAGAAGTTGGTGGTATATTTTGTAGATCTATTGATCTTAATTTGTAATGCCTAATGCAAATAATGTGGTCATCTGTTAGGCTAACTAGCAAGCAATCATATGGGTCCTTGTTGTGATCCTTTATGGTGCCTCTATTATGAACCAGTTCTATGATTTGTACTTTTTATGCACACTTATGCAAGCCAACAAGAGTATGCAACCTGTTATTGAAAGGAACGAGAAGATGGGTCTAGAGGGGGCGATTAGACCCTTAACAAGCAAAGTTGGAAGATTTTATTTTCTACAAGTTAAGGTTGAGTTTACCACATGTTAAAGCATTCACGATACATTTCAAGAAAGCATGACACGAGTATAAGCAGCGGAAAGAGTAAAGCATGTAATTTGCAAGAAAGTAAAGGGAGGGGATTGGAGTGTGCAAACGCAAAGGAGACGCAAAGTTTTTGGCATGGTTCCGATAGGTTGTGCTATTGTATGTCCATTTTGATGGAGAGTTCAACACACGAAGGGTAACGGCTCCACGAGTCCATGGAGGGCTCCACCCATGAAGAAGCAACCTTGTCTATTCCACCATGGCCATCGTCCACGAAGGACTTGCCTCACTCGGGTAGATCTTCACGAAGTAGGCGATCTCCTTGCCCTTACAAATTTCTTGGTTCGACTCCACATTACAACGGAGGCTCCCAAGCGACACCTAACCAATCTAGGAGACACCACTCTCCAAAAGGTAATAGCCGGTGTGTTGATGATGAACTCCTTGCTCTTGTGCTTCAAATGATAGCCCCCCCAACACTCAACTCTTTCTCACATATTTGGATATGGCGGAAGAAGAATTAGAGTGGAAAGCAACTTGGGGAAGGCTAGAAATCAAGGTTCAAATGGTAGGAATGAAATGTCTTGATCTCAACACATGAGTAGGTGGTTCTCTCTCAGAAAATGAATGATATAAGTGTAGGCACGTTCTGATGACTCTCCTCAATGAGGAAGAATGGGTGGAGGGATATATATAGCCTCCACACAAAATCCATCCGTTACACACATTTGACTCATCTCGGTGGGACCGAATAGTGAAACTCGGTGGCACCGATAAGTTTAAAAATGTGAACGTTAGGAATCTCGGTGGGACCGACTGGAACAACTCGGTGGGACAGATTTGCTAGGTCTTAGGGCAAACATCATCTCGGTGGCACCGATTGCATCAACTCGGTGGGACCGAAGTGAAGCAATAAGCAACCGAGAATCTGTCAAGCCAACTCGGTGGGACCGATTGCATAAACTTAGTGAGATCGAAGTGGATGCAATTGATCACAGAGTGCTGGCAAGGCCATCTCAGTGAGACTGAGATCCGTATTGGTCGGACCGATTTGTTAGGGTTTCTGGTAGTGGCTATGTCAAATGAATTCGGTGGCGCTGGGTAGGAAATATCAGTAGGGCCAAGTTTGGAAATAGGGTTTGGACATATTTGGATGGAGAAAGTGGCTGAGGGTTTTAGGGCAATATCACTAAGCACTTGAGCAACCAAGCCATTAAGCAACACCTCATCCCCTTTTAATAGTATTGACTTTCCTATGGACTCAATGTGATCTTGGATCACAAAAATAGAAATGAAGAGGCTTGAGCTTTTGCCAATCTTATTTCCTTAGCATTTTGAAGGGGTTCCACATCCTCTCCTCCTTGCCACGCCGTTGTTGAACTTTTCCTGAAGTATACTAGACAAAACTATTAGTCCAACAAGAGATATGTTGACATTAATTACCAAAATCACCGAGGGAGCACTTGCACTTTCAATCTCCCCTTTTTTGGTAATTGATGACAAAATACATCAAAGCTTCAAGTAAATGATATGAAGAGTAGCAAGTAAAGCTTTGGAAGAACATGTAA
The DNA here is from genome assembly GCA_902687465.1 of Secale cereale. NCBI lineage: Eukaryota > Viridiplantae > Streptophyta > Magnoliopsida > Poales > Poaceae > Secale > Secale cereale. The sequence continues at coordinate 702,961,369 of LR738711.1, read as the reverse complement.
CATGCATAAGCTCTCCCTACATGTGTGCAGTCATGTAATGATAGAATTGAATGGCATGTGAATGCACATCATGACAGAGCAAGTAATGAGTTACATGTATCTTGGCTATATGCAGCAAAGCAAAGTTCAAAAGAGATGTACCTTCATATTTATGAATCCCTCTTGCAAACAATATGTGCAAAGACAAGAGATCATCATGTACATGAGTATGATGCATATACTTACTGTGTGGTTCTTGAACTGATACTTGTCGTATGATGTATAATTTCAGTGCTTGCACACAATACCTTGCTGAAAACCGCTTGTCGTTTCCTTCCGCTCCTCATTGATTCGACACTCTTACTTATCGAAAGGACTACGATTGATCCCCTATACTCGTGGGTCATCAAAGCGCTGCCGGATCGTGAAGGATGCATGCTTCCAACCAAGTAGAGAGGCCGTGCTTTCGGTCTTCGATTCGAGGGACCGTTCGTGCGTGGTACGAGGGATCTTTCATCAACGGTTCGAGGGACCCCAAGTATGATCTACATCGACACGTTCTTCTTTGGCTGCAATTCGGTGATGGTAACAATCATGATCCCAACCCGTTATGCATCTTCATATTGATGTTGGGTGATCGTAATCATGACTTTTTTTCTGCTATGTTTCCCAACAGTGGCTGATACATCTCCATCGTATCTACTTTTCCTAATGCTTTTCCTCTTCTTTTGGACTCTAATTTGCATGATTTGAATGAAACTAACCCGGACTGACGTTGTTTTCAGCGGAACTACCATGGTGTTGTTTTTGTGCAGAAATAAAAGTTCTCAGAATGGAACAAAACTTTTCGGAGAATTATTTTAGAATAAAAGAAAAAATACCGGAGCCAAGAACCACCGGAGGGGGGCCCCTCAGTGAGCACAACCCACCAAGGCGCACCCCCCTCGAGGCGCGCCCAGGTGGGTTGTGCCCACCTGATGGCCCCATTGACCCTATCTCCGATGCTATAAAATCCTATTTTTCCAGAAAAAATCAGGGAGGAAGAATTATCTCGTTTCGTGATACGGAGCCGTCGCCACCTCCTGTTCTTCATCGGGAGGCCAAATCTGGAGTCCGTTTGGGGCTCCAGAGAGGGGAATCTTTGGTTTTCGTCATCACCAACCATCCTCCATCGCCAATTTCATGATGCTCTCCACCGAGAGTGAGTAATTCCTTCGTAGGTTTGCTGGTCGGTGAGGAGTTGGATGAGAATCATCATGTAATCGAGTTAGTTCTGTTAGGACTTGATCCCTAGTATCCACTATGTTCTGAGATTGATGTTGTTATGACTTTGCTATGCTTATTGCTTGACACTTTGGGCCCAGGTGCCATGATTTCAGATCTGAACCGTTTATGTTATCATCGTTATATCTATGTTCTAAGATCCGATCTTGCAAGTCATAGTCACCTACTATGTGTTATGATCCGTAAACCTTGTAGTGGCAATATTCGGGATACTTTTCGGTGACGACCGTAGTTTGAGGAGTTCATGTATTCACTATGTGCTAATGCTTTGTTCCGGTACTCTATTAAAAGGAGGCCTTAATATCCCTTATTTTCCTTATGGACCCCGCTGCCATGGGAGGGTAGGACAAAAGATGTCATACAAGTTCTTTCCATAAGCACGTATGACTATTTACGGAATACATGCCTACATTACATTTATGAACTGGAGCTAGTTTTGTATCACCCTAGGTTGTGACTGTTACATGATGAATATCATCCAAAAAATTGTCGATCCAATGCCTATTGCCGACCCAATGCCTACGAATTTCCTACATATTGATGTTGCTAAGTTACTATTGCTACTGCTACAAAATCACTGGTATCACTGTTACCGTTACTATTGCTGCTACCGCTACTATCAAAACTATCATACTACATTGCTACTGATCTCCAGGTGGGGCTAAATTGATAACTCAGTTGCTAATACTGGCAAATATTCTTTGGTTCCCCTTGTGTCGAATCTATAAATTTGAGTTGAATACTCTACCCTCGAAAACTGTTATGATCCCCTATACTTGTAGGTTATCAAGACCTTTTTCTGGCGCCGTTGCCGGGGAGCATAGCTATATTTGTTGAGTCACTTAGGATTATTATCTATTTATCACTATGGAGAATCTGAAGGATGATAGAACTAAGATCTTTCCCTAACTACGAGGGGAGGTAAGGAATTGCCATCACACTCTGCACTTGATTCGGCCCGGAGCTTTGCATTGCCCTCCCTTAGTTGTCAGATGACGCCGGTAGCCTGTTTAAACGAGGCTTTCATGTCGCCCTGCAACCTCGCCCAGCCGGAGATCTGGTCCATCTAGCTATGGACGATCGCATTCATGCGCCTGTAAGAGTCCTCGCCTTCCCACGAGACATTTTCCCAGGCCACCATGGCGCGGGAGGACATCTCTGCTGCATTCGTGGCGTGGCGGGACATCTTTGCTGCTTCCGCGACACGGTCGGACCAGTCTGTTGCATCGACGGTGCGACGGGACCTCTGTGCTGCTTCAGCAGCGCCGCGGGACCTTTGTGATGCAACGGCCATGCGACGGGACATGTCGGCTGCTTTCGCGGCGAGGCGGGACATCTCTTGTGCTTCCGCTTCCATGCTCGCCTCTCCCTGGTTGTAATCTCTCGACCCGGAACTCACGCTGGCCATGGCAGATGCAAGGGAACGATGATGAATGACTTGTTTGTTTTTGTGGATGAGGAGTTGAGGAGGAATGTGCACTCATCTTGGAGCAGTAGTATTTATAACCGAGTACTAATACGCTCCTAAGTGGGAAACCATTTAGGTTTTGATCGGTGTGAACAGGTTTGTAATTTGGAATGTGACGGAATGCAGACTCAAAATTTATTGACGATTCTATAATTACTAAGTGTGGCACTATTCCCGAACGGCGTAACGTGGGCACACTTTCTCTGTCGCGTACATGGCGTTTGCACCATAGGGTGCACCGCAATAGGCAATGTCAGCACACGTCGTGTTCCAATAATCGTGTGCGCTCGTTATTACCATCGCACACGCTTCTTTTAATTAGAATGTGTGCCCGTCTAGCGCACACACCTTGATCTGTCTAACTGTTTTTGTTTGTTGTGGCTAATCGCAAACAGTTCATCCGTGTGAAGTGTATGCCGTCAATCGTAGGCACGTTGATCTGGCTGACCATTTCTGTTGTGTTGCCTAATCGCAAACAGTTAATCCTTCTGAAGCGTATGCCCTCAATCGCACACACCTTCATCTAGCTGCCTGTTTCTGTTGTTCCGCCTCATCACAAACGGTTAATCCAAGTGAACTGTATGCCATATATCGCACACGCCTTCGTCTGGCTGCCCATTTATGTTCTTCTTCCTCATCACAAACAGTTAATTGAACTGAACCGTATGCCCCGCATCGCACACGCAACTAAAATCTTAATTGTGTTTGATGAATCCTTCACCGCAAATGTTTTGCATCTTTTTGACGGGTTTTTTACATCACCGTTTCCGATTAATCATCACCCACAGTTTCGTCAAAGGGTCTCTGATTGTAGTGTCGCGTTAGCAGCATCCTGCAGTAGTGAGTTCTAGCAAAATCATTCTGAGCTCGGAGCACAAAGCATCAAAAGATGAACAAAAATCATAAGATGGTATATCGGCAATAGTTTGCCCACGGTCAAAATTCTCATCATCAGTGATATCAATGTCTGAGAACTAGATTTGTAATCTTGAATCACTCACTGTTAATTATGATCGATATTAATTTGAGTGGGAGTGCACTTTATATTAAAAATTGTTTAGACACTAGTGCAACATTATTATGAATAAATGTCTAAATGAATTTTTTGTATGTCATTGTAGATCAATGGCTTGCAATATATTCAACTTAGCCCCTATGTTAGAGAAAGAATTCTTGTCTGCTAATGGTGGAAACTATGCTGATTAGATCCGGAGCCTGAGGTTTGTTCTCGGGAGTGCTAAGAAGGACTACGTGCTAGATCAACCCCTAGGTGATGCTCTCGGAAAGGATGCAACACCAGTAGAATATTCTTCCTACGCTGTTCGTAGTGATGACTATGAGTCAGTCTAGTGCCTCATGTTAACTTGCATGAATCCTGAACTACAAAAGCGCTTTGAATGATCTACTACTAAATTCATAATTGGGTAATTGGAAGTTATGTACAAGAAGCAGGCAAGAACCGAATGTTTTGAATTAACCAAGGCCTTGATTGAATGCAAGATGAAAGAGGGTTCCTCAGTGAGTGAGCATATAGTAAAGCTTGTTGGCTATATTGATAGACTGACTTCTCTGGAATTTGGAATTCCGCCATCACCCGGTACGAATATTGTGTTTGCTTCTCTCCCTCAATCTTACGATGGCTTTCTCATGAATTACAACATGAATCAATGGACAAAAGTGCAAACGAGTTGTTTGCTATGCTCAAAACCTCGGAAGCTGGAATATAGAAGAACAAAAAAATGTTGATGGTCAACAAGACTACCAGTATCAAGAAGAAGGGAAAGTCCAAAAAGAAGAAATCTACTGAAGCCGGTACGACCAAGTGTGAGAAGAACAACAATGGTGGATCCTCTAAGGAGACTAAATGTTTCGACTGCAAGCAGAAGGGACACTAGAAGCGTAACTGCAAGAAGTATTTGGCGGATGATACGTCTCCAACGTATCTACAACTTTTTATTGTTCCATGCTGTTAAATTATCATTCTTGGATGTTTTACAATCATTTACAATCATTTTATATCATTTTTTGGGACTAACTTATTGACATAGTGCCAAGTTGTAAGGGCATATTTCACCCTCTGTGGTTTTGGTGATTGATGACAGTGCTTTTGCGAACTAATCATGCGCGTTGAGCATTTCAGATATCTCATGTCTAGGCACAAGATGATTTGATGCCCCTCGGATCCTATCAAAGACGACGGTTCTCTATGTTTCTTTTTGGTGGATTTGAGTCGTAGGAAATCCGTACTATTAAGAGGGGGTTTGCTTCGGAAAGGTTAGGGTGGAATTAACACGTACACATTTCTTCCTTTGCACCACCTTTCCTTCGCTTCAATGGAGCACCATTCGTTTATCCTTATCTCTGCAATATGAAGGCTGCCAAGTGCTATAACGTCTGGGGCATGCGGTAGTACCGCTCAAAGGAGCAGTAGTACCTCACGGGCCTGCGGTAGTACCGCTCCGGCAAGCGGTAGTACCGCAGGGTCCTGCGGTAGTACCGATACCTCCAGCCCAGACGCTGGCGCACATGGAAGTAGGCGCGGAAGTAATTTTTTTTTGCTTCCGCCCCTACGCGGTAGTACCACTTCCTGTGAGCGGTAGTACCGTGCCGGATTTTTGCACAATCCTGAACTCTGTGGAAGTAGCCACAGACGTAATTTATTTAGTCCGTGCTTTTTCCACTCCAGTAGAGCCCTGCCTTGTGGTAGTACCGCAAGGGCGCGGGGTAGTACCGCTCGTTGCCTTGTGCAACAGGGCCTCGCCTGGTCCCGGCCGCACTAGCGGTAGTACCGCACCATCCTGCGGTAGTACCGCGACCCGTTGCGGTAGTACCGCTGCTCGCGGGCTGAGTAAGTGGGTAACGATTGGATCTTTTCCCCTCACTATATAAAGGGGGTCTTCTTCCCCAAGAAGACAACATCTTCCCTCCCCAAGCACCATTGTTTCTCAAAGCTCCATTTTCGCCCGATCTCTCTCCCTAGCTAATCAAACTTGTTGATTTTCTAGGGATTGGCTGAGAAGGCCCCGATCTACACTTCCAGCAAGAGAAATTTGATCCCCCCACTAATCCCTTGCGGATCTTGTTACTCTTGGGTGTTTGAGAACCCTAGACGGTTGAGGTCACCTCGAAGCCATATTCCATTGTGGTGAAGCTTCGTGGTGTCGCTGGGAGCCTCCAATTAAGTTGTGGAGATAGCCCCAACCTTGTTTGTAAAGGTTCGGTCGCCGCCTTCAAGGGCACCAATAGTGGAATCATGGCATCTCGCATTGTGTGAGGGCTTGAGGTGAATACGATGGCCCTAGTGGCTTCTTGGGGAGCATTGTGCCTCCACACCGCTCCAACTGAGACGTACTTCCTCACAAAGGGAAGGAACTTCGGTAACACATCCTCGTCTCCACCGGTTCCACTCTTGGTTATCTCTTACCTTTATTTGTGCAAGCTTTATTGTGTTGTTTCCCTTGCTTGGTTGTGTGCTTGTTGTTGTTACATTATATAGGTTGCTCACCTAGTTGCGTATCTAGACAACCTATTTTGATGCTAAGCTTAATTTGGTAATGAAAAGCTAAAAAAAATGTTAGTTGCCTATTCACCCCCTCTAGTCAACCATATCGACCCATTCAATTGGTATTAGAGCCTCGTCTCTTTATTAAGGACTTTACCATTCAAAGAGTATGGGTGACACCATAGTCGAGGCGGAGGAGCACTCCGGTGTGAATCCGTCCTTGTCTACGGCCGATGGGGGATCCTTAGTATCTCGTGAGGAGTTCAATGCGGCTTTGGACACATTGAAAACCTCCATGACGACCGAGGTTAAAGGCATGTTCAAGGAGTTTCTTGATGGGATTAAATTATCCATCGCATCGTTGGAAGTGACTCGCCCACTAACAAGGTGGCGGATGCTCACCCCAATAAGGGGGAAGCTAGTAGTGACCAAGTTCCGTTTCCTAAGAATGGGAGTGGCATCTTTGCCCATGTTGAACCTCCCCTTACCTATGGAGGACCGGTTCCCTCCACTCATATGAATCATGTTGGTGCTCCTCCTAAGTATGTAAAAATGCAGATTTTGCCTCTTGGGTTTATCACTTTAAATGTCATTTGGATCATAGTTCTACAAATCTTTGGAGAATTATTGAGCAAGGTTTCTACCCGCATGATCCAAGCAACTTCATTCCTAGAGAAGTCGCGGATCATCAATCAATGAGTCCGCTCTCTTTATCCTCCAAGAAGATATTCCCCCTGAAGATATTGCGCATCTTCGACCTTTTTCCGTCGCCAAGGAAGCATGGGAGCATGTTGTTTCCTTGTACAAGTGAAGCGCAAGCATTCAACACTCAAACTTTGAAGTTGTTCAAGACGAAGCCGCTGAGTTTGCCATGATTGAAGATGAAGAACCTCGAGAGCTTTATAGAAGGTTAACTACTCTCGCGGTCTCACACAGAGATCATGGGAACAAGGATAAGGATGACAATTGGATCAAGCGCAAGTTTCTCAAGGCTATGATGCCTTTGAAGGAAATATGCCCTAGAGGCAATAATACAGTTGTTATTTTATATTTCCTTATATCATGATAAATGTCTTTTATTCATGCTAGAATTGTATTAACCGGAAACTTAGTACATGTGTGAATACATAGACAAAACAGAGTGTCCCTAGTATGCCTCTACTAGACTAGCTCATTGATCAAAGATGGTTATGTTTCCTAACCATAGACATGAGTTGTCATTTGATCAATGGGATCACATCATTAGGAGAATGATGTGATGGACTAGACCCATCCGTTAGCATAGCACTATGATCGTTTAGTTTTACTGCTATTGCTTTCTTCATGACTTATACATGTTCCTATGACTATGAGATTATGCAACTCCCGAATACCGTAGGAACACCTTGTGTGCTATCAAACGTCAGAACGTAACTGGGTGATCATAAAGATGCTCTACAGGTGTCTCCGAAAGTATTCGTGGTGTTGGCATGGATCAAGATTAGGATTTGTCACTCCGAGTGTCGGAGAGGTATCTCTGGGCCCTCTCGGTAACACACATCACAATAAGCCTTGCAAGCAAAAAGACTAATGAGTTAGTCACGAGATGATGTGTCACGGAACGAGTAAAGAGACTTGCCGGTAACGAGATTGAACTAGGTATAGAGATACCGACGATCGAATCTCGGGCAAGTAACATACCGATGACAAAAGGAACAACGTATGTTGTTATGCGGTTTGACCGATAAAGATCTTCGTAGAATATGTAGGAGCCAATATGAGCATCCAGGTTCCGCTATTGGTTATTGACCAGAGATGAGTCTCGGTCATGTCTACATAGTTCTCGAACCCGTAGGGTCCGCACGCTTAACGTTTGATGACGATCGGTATTATGAGTTTATGAGTTTTGATGTACCGAAGGAGTTCGGAGTCCCGGATGAGACCGGGGACATGACGAGGAGTCTCGAAATGGTCGAGACGTAAAGATCGATATATTGGACGACTATATTCGGACATTGGAAAGGTTCCGAGTGATTCGGGTATTTTTCGGAGTATATGGGCCTTTTTGGGCCATACGGGAATAGAGGAGAAATGCCAAAAGGAAGGAGGCGCGCGCCCCCCCTGGTCCGAATTGGACAAGGGGTGCAGCCCCCTTTTCCTTCTCCCTCTCCACCTCTTTCCTTCTCTCCTACTCCGGAAAGGAAAGGGGAATCCTACTAGGACTTGGGAGTCCTAGTAGGACTCCCCACACTTGACGCGCCCCCTCTAGGGCCGGCCTCTCCCTTGCTCCTTTATATACGGGGGCAGGGGGCACCCTAGGACAGACAAGTTGAATTGTTCTAGCCGTGTGCGGTGCCCCCCTCCACAGAAACACACCTCGGTCATACCGTTGCAGTGCTTAGGCGAAGCCCTGCGCCGGTGAATACATCATATCCATCACCACGTCGTCGTGCTGACGAAACTCTCCCGTGAAGCTCAACTGGATCAAGAGCTCGTGGGATGTCATCAAGCTGAACGTGTGCTGAACGCGGAGGTGCCGTACGTTCGGTGCTTGATCGGTTGGATCGCGAAGAAGTTCGACTACATCAACCGCATCACTTGACGCTTCCGCTTCCGGTCTACAAGGGTACGTAGACACACTCTCCCCCTCGTTGCTATGCATCTAGTAGATAGATCTTGTGTGATCGTAGGAAAATTTTGAAAATACTACGTTCCCCAACAGTGGCATCAAGAGCCAGGTCTATGCGTAGATGATATGCACGAGTAGAACACAATGAGTTATGGGCGATACTAGTCATACTGCTTACCAGCATGTCATACTTTGCTTCGGCGGTATTGTGAGATGAAGCGGCCCGGACCGACATTACGCGTACGCTTACGCGAGACTGGTTTCACCGTTACGAGCACTCGTTGCTTAAAGATGACTGGCGGGTGTCTGTCTCTCTCACTTTAGCTGAATCAAGTGTGGCTACGCCCGGTCCTTATGAAGGTTAAAACAGCACATACTTGACGAAACATCGTTGTGGTTTTTATATGCGTAGGTAAGAACGGTTCTTGCTAAGCCCGTAGCAGCCACGTAAAACTTGCAACAACAAAGTAGAGGACGTCTAACTTGTTTTTGCAGGGCATGTTGTGATGTGATATGGTCAAGACATGATGAGTTATACGGTTTTGTATGAGATGATCATGTTTTGTAATGTTATCGGCAACTGGCAGGAGCCATATAGTTGTCGCTTTATTGTATGAAATGCAATCGCCATGTAATTGCTTTACTTTATCACTAAGCGGTAGCGATAGTCGTAGAAGCAATAGTTGGCGAGACGACAACGATGCTACGATGGAGATCAATGTGTCGCGCCGGTGATGAAGGTGATCATGATGGTGCTTTGGATATGGAGATCAAAAGTACAAGATGATGATGGCCATATCATGTCACAAATTTTGATTGCATGTGATGTTTATCTTATTATGCTTCTTATTTTGCTTAGAACGACGGTAGCATTATAAGATGATCCCTCACTAAATTTCAAGGTATAAGTGTTCTCCCTGAGTATGCACCGTTGCGAAAGTTCGTCGTGCCGAGACACCACGTGATGATCGGGTGTGATAAGCTCTACGTTCAAATACAACGGGTGTAAGCCAGTTTTGCACACGCAGAATACTCGGGTTAAACTTGACGAGCCTAGCATATGCAGATATGGCCTCAGAATACTGGAGACCAAAAGGTCGAGCGTGAATCATATAGTAGATATGATCAACATAAGATGTTCACCATTGAAACTACTCCATCTCACGTGATGATCGGACATGGTTTAGTTGATTTGGATCACGTGATCATTTAGATGACTAGAGGGATGTCTATCTAAGTGGGAGTTCTTCAGTAATATGATTAAATTGAACTTTAATTTATCATGAACTTAGTCCTGGTAGTATTAGCATATCTATGTTGTAGATCAATAGCTCGCGATGTTACTCCACGTTTATTTTTTATATGTTCCTAGAGAAAACTAAGTTGTAAGATGTTAGTAGCAATGATGCGAAATTGTTCCGTGATCTGAGGGTTATCCTCATTGCTGCATAGAAGAATTATGTCCTTATGCACCGCTAGGTGACAGACCTATTGCAGGAGCAGATGTAGACGTTATGAACGTTTTGACAAAAGCTCAGTATGATGACTACTTGATAGTTTAAAGTGCACCATGCTTTAAGGCTTAGAACCGGGACTTCAAAAATGTTTTGAACGCCACGGAGCATATAAGATGTTCCAAGAGTTGAAATTAGTATTTCATACTCATGCCCGTGTCGAGAGGTATGAGACCTCTGACAGTACTTTGCCTACAAGATGGAGGAGAATAGCCCAACCAGTGAGCATGTGCTCAGATTGTCTGGGTACTACAATTATTTGAAACAAGTGGGAGTTATTCTTCCAGATAAGATAGTAATCGACAAAGTTCTCTAGTCACTATCACCAAGTTAGTAGAACTTCGTGATGAACTATAATATGCAAGGGATGACGAAGGTAATTCCCGAAGCTCTTCGCGATCCTGAAATCGGCGAAGGTAGAAATCAAGAAAGAGCATCAAGTGTTGATGGTTAACAAGACCACTTGTTTCAAGTAAAGGGCAAAGGGATAGAAGGGGAACTTCAAGAAGAATGACAAGCAAGTTGTCACTCCCATGAAGAAACCCAAAGCTAAACTCAAGCCTGAAACTAAGTGCTTCTACTGCAAAGGAAATGGTCACTGGAAGTGGAACTGCCCTAGATATTTGGCGGATAAGAAGGATGGCAAAGTGAACAAAGGTATATTTGATATACAGATTATTGATGTGTATTTTACTAGTGTTCATAGCAACCCCTCAGTATTCGATACTGGTTCAGTTGCTAAAGAGTAGTAACTCGAAATCAGAGTTGCATAATGAACAGAAACTAGTTAAAGGTGAAGTGACGATGTGTGTTGGAAGTGGTTCCAAGATTGATATGATCATCATCGCACACTCCCTATACTTTCGGGATTAGTGTTGAACCTAAATAAGTGTTATTTGGTGTTTGTGTTGAGCATGAATATGATTTGATCATGTTTATTGCAATACGGTTATTCATGTAAGTTAGAGAATAATTGTTGTTCTGTTTACATGAATAAAACCTTCTATGGTCATACACCAAATGAAAATGGTTTGTTGGATCTCGATGGTGTGATACACATATTCATAATATTGAAGCCAAAAGATATGCAAGGTTAATAATGATAGTGCAACTTATTTGTGGCACTGCCGTTTAGGTCATATTGGTGTAAAGCGCATAAAGAAACTCCATAGTGATGGACTGTTGGAATCAGTTGATTATGAATCACTTGGTGCTTGCGAACCATGCCTCATGGGCAAGATGACTAAAACTCCGTTCTCCGGAACAATGGAGCGAGCAACAGATTTGTTGAAAATCATACATACTGATGTATGCGGACCAATGAGTGTTGAATCTCGCGGCAGGTATCGTTATTTTCTGACCTTCACTGATGATTTGAGCAGATATGGGTATATCTACTTAATGAAGCACAAGTCTGAAACATTTGAAAAGTTCAAAGAATTTCAAAGTGAAGTGGAGAATCATCATAATAAGAAAATAAGAGTTTCTACGATATGATCGTAGAGGTAAAATATTTGAGTTAGCGAGTTTGGCCTTCAGTAAAACCAATGTGAAATAGTTTCACTACTCACGCCACCTGGAACACCACAGTGTAATGGTGTGTCCGAACGTCATAACCGTACTTTATTAGATATGGTGCGATCGATGATGTCTCTTAGCAATCTATCACTATCGCTTTTGGGGTTATGCATTAGAGACAACTACATTCACGTTAAATAGGGCACCATCTAAATCCGTGGAGATGACACCGTATGAACTGTGGTTTGACGAGAAACCTAAGCTGTCATTTCTTTAAGTTTGGGACTGCAATGCTTATGTGAAATATGCCCTAGAGGCAATAATAAAGTTGTTATTTTATATTTCCTTATATCATGATAAATGTCTTTTATTCATGCTAGAATTGTATTAACCGGAAACTTAGTACATGTGTGAATACATAGACAAAACAGAGTGTCCCTAGTATGCCTCTACTAGACTAGCTCATTGATCAAAGATGGTTATGTTTCCTAACCATAGACATGAGTTGTCATTTGATCAATGGGATCACATCATTAGGAGAATGATGTGATGGACTAGACCCATCCGTTAGCATAGCACTATGATCGTTTAGTTTTACTGCTATTGCTTTCTTCATGACTTATACATGTTCCTATGACTATGAGATTATGCAACTCCCGAATACCGTAGGAACACCTTGTGTGCTATCAAACGTCACAACGTAACTGGGTGATCATAAAGATGCTCTACAGGTGTCTCCGAAAGTATTTGTGGTGTTGGCATGGATCAAGATTAGGATTTGTCACTCCGAGTGTCGGAGAGGTATCTCTGGGCCCTCTCGGTAACACACATCACAATAAGCCTTGCAAGCAAAAATACTAATGAGTTAGTCACGAGATGATGTGTCACGGAACGAGTAAAGAGACTTGCCGGTAACGAGATTGAACTAGGTATAGAGATACCGACGATCGAATCTCGGGCAAGTAACATACCGATGACAAAAGGAACAACGTATGTTGTTATGCGGTTTGGCCGATAAAGATCTTCGTAGAATATGTAGGAGCCAATATGAGCATCCAGGTTCCGCTATTGGTTATTGACCGGAGATGAGTCTCGGTCATGTCTACATAGTTCTCGAACCCGTAGGGTCCGCACGCTTAACGTTTGATGACGATCGGTATTATGAGTTTATGAGTTTTGATGTACCGAATGAGTTCGGAGTCCCAGATGAGACCGGGGACATGACGAGGAGTCTCGAAATGGTCGAGACGTAAAGATCGATATATTGGACGACTATATTCAGACATCGGAAAGGTTCCGAGTGATTCGGGTATTTTTCGGAGTATATGGCCCTTTTTGGGCCATACGGGAATAGAGGAGAAAGGCCAAAAGGAAGGAGGCGCGTGCCCCCCCTCTGGTCCGAATTGGACAAGGGGTGCAGCCCCCTTTTCCTTCTCCCTCTCCACCTCTTTCCTTCTCTCCTACTCCGGAAAGGAAAGGGGAATCCTACTAGGACTTGGGAGTCCTAGTAGGACTCCCCACACTTGACGCGCCCCCTCTAGGGCCGGCCTCTCCCTTGCTCCTTTATATACGGGGGCAGGGGGCACCCTAGGACAGACAAGTTGAATTGTTCTAACCGTGTGCGGTGCCCCCTCCACAGAAACACACCTCGGTCATATCGTTGCAGTGCTTAGGCGAAGCCCTGCGCCGGTGAATACATCATATCCATCACCACGTCGTCGTGCTGACGAAACTCTCCCGTGAAGCTCAACTGGATCAAGAGCTCATGGGATGTCATCAAGCTGAACGTGTGCTGAACGCGGAGGTGCCGTACGTTCGGTGCTTGATCGGTTGGATCGCGAAGAAGTTCGACTACATCAACCGCGTCACTTGACGCTTCCGCTTCCGGTCTACAAGGGTACGTAGACACACTCTCCCCCTCGTTGCTATGCATCTAGTAGATAGATCTTATGTGATCGTAGGAAAATTTTGAAAATACTACGTTCCCCAACAGCCTTATCATAAGTCCATGTCCTCCGTCATTCGTCAAAGGCCGGACTTCCACAACTTGACATAAGTGAAGTGTTGGATGAGTTTGTTGCGATGAGGATCTTGGACAAGACCATCAACAATGCGGTGTTGCGGGCTCAACGCCATCCTTGATTTGAAGGCCAAGGCTAGTACGCAAGAATAGGAATGTTGTCCCGAAGACACCAAATATGCATATCATGAGCACATGGCTCTTGCTTCACGACAATTTTGGGGCAACAAGAAGAACTCAAGGCCCAACTTCAACAAGAACAACTCAAGTGGCTCCAAGGGCAAGAAACGTGTGAGGACGTGCTACAATTGTGGCAATGTGAGCCATTTTGTTGTGGATTGCCCTTACGAGAAGAGGGAAGACAATGGTGTCAAGCTCAGCTGAAAAGACAAGGCCAAGTCTTTCCCAAACAAGAACAACTTCACCAGGAAGACTCCTCCCAAGGGGTTGGTGGTACAAGAAGAGTACGATGAGGATGATGATGATATTGAAGATGGTGAGACGGTTGCCATGGCCTCCATTGCCATTGTGACAACTCCACGGGTGTCCCTCTTTGATTCACCCAACGAGAACATCACCACCAAGTGCCTCATGGCTAAAGCCACTAACAAGGTAACCCCCAACATCAAGACTACCCTCACTACTAATCCTTCGTTGACGGCTTACATTGATGAAAGCGAGGGGGCGATGGAGGAGGAAAATGAATTTGAGTCTTTCATGAGTAAGCTCAAAGGTAAATCCAAGAAGCACTTCGTTGCTCTCTTGGAACAACTTCGTGAAACCAATGACATGATCGAGGCTCATGAAGAGACCATCTCTAAGATGGAAGGGCATAGCCGTGACTATGCCAATGAGATATCAGATCTCTCTAATACACTTGAGGAAGAGGGTGGTCATCGTTTGGCCCTTGAGGAGTCACACAATGATGATCATGCTAAATTAAATAAAGATCTTGATCATGCTCTTGTTATCTCTCGTGTGCTCAAATCTGAGAAGACTAAACTTGGGGTTGACCAAGATAGACTCAAGGAGGAGTTTGATATACTTGACAAGGCTCACAAGGTCTTGAAGAGTGGTCATGCTAGCCTCAAGGAGTCTCATGATCAACTGCAAGTATCGCTAACCAAGCAGAAAGCCACTTTTCCTCATATGGTTTTAACTGATAATGCAGATGGTACTAACCCGTGTTGTGAGCATGTGCATATTGTGGAGGAGAATGCCAAGTTGAAGGAGCAACTTGATAAAGGCCTTGTGTCTTGCATACAAGGTGAGAAGAACCTCAACGACATTTTGAGCAATCAAAAGGAAGTTGTGGCCAATGAGGGAATTGGGTTTGCACCCAAGTCCAAGAAGAAGAAGAATGACAAGACCAAGCAACCTCTTCCTCTAAAGCAAACTCTTGTGAAGGAGGGAGAGGGTACTTCTATGGAGAAGAAGAACAATGCGACGGGTGGTGGTGCCAAGAATGGCAATTCCACTCCTTCCAACAAAGTCAGTGACTCTAACCCATCTTATGTGTTCTGTCGTGCTAGTGATGGGCATGTTTATGCCAAATTTGTTGGTTCTTCTTATGAGTACATTGAATGGTGTATTTGGGTTCCTAAGACCCTTTTTGCTAACATCAAAGGACCCATTACAAAATGGGTACCTAAAACCAAGCATTGATCGCTTGTAGGAGTTTGCTTCCGGTGGGGGATCATGGTTGCTCGATAGTGGAGCCACAAATCATATGACCGGAAGCAAAGACTTGGCGGTGGACGTGCACAAAGTCTCATCTATGCCCACCAATGTCGAATGGGTGATGCATCATATTCTAAGGTATTGGGTCTTGTCAAGGTTGTCGTTTCTCATGATCTCACGATCGAAAAAGTCATGCTTGTTGATTCCCTTGCATAAAATTTACTTTCCGTTTGTCAACTTGCACTCATGGGCTTTGCTACTTTCTTTTATATTGATTCCATGGCCCTCTTGTGGAGCAAGACTCTTAAAGTAGCCTTTGTTGGGCATGTCGAGAATGGTCTCTATGTGGTTAACTTCTCAGAGCGACCTGATACGTCTCCAACGTATCTATAATTTTTTATTGTTCCATGCTATTATTTATGATGTTTTGGATGTTTAATGGGCTTTGTTATACACTTTTATATTATTTTTGGGACTAACCTACTAACCCAAAGGCCCAGTCCAGATTGTTGTTTTTTGCCTATTTCAGGGTTTTACAGAAAAGGAATATCAAACGGAGTCCAAACGGAATGAAACCTTCAGGAGAGATATTTTTGGAGCAAAATATGCACGGGAGACTTGAGAACCATGGAGTAGGGCTGACGTGGCGTCCACGAGGGTGGGGTGCGCGCTCTTTGTTGGCCAGATCCGCCACCGAAGCGCCTGCCTCCGTCGTCGCCGTTCCCCGATCCGGCGAGGTCCGGGAGGGTTCGACCGCCGCCGCCGTTTGTGTCCTCATCGAGGAGGATGACCACCCCGACGATCCACTCGTGGCCGTTGCTTCGCGTGGGCCAGACCCAGCTGCACAGGCCCAAGCCGGCCCTCCTCGCCTCTCCACTGCGCGGCCCAGCCTCCTCCCCTGTGTTCTGGGCCGAGCCCATGGTGAGCCTCCAACTAATCCCCGCCCGGGCGTCACATAGTTACCGAACGATCTCTCTATTTTTTCTTGAAATATGGCTAAGTACCCAGAAAACTGTTGCATGATGTATTCTTTGCTTGTTGATAACTTTGTGCACGTTCATCCAATTTGAGCAGATGATATGTTGAAATGTTCGTCTCCTGATGCTCTTCATATTGTTGTACTGTGGCATCCTTGTTTGAGTTCATCTTGATGCCTTAATCTTCGTTGTAAAAGTGCTAATTGTTATAAACTGCTGATAACTGTTAATATGTTACCATGTTTGTGAGGTGATAACTTTGTGCATGTTGGTCCAAATGGACTGTATGATTTGTCAAAATGTTCATTGTGAAGTGCTCTACATGTTGGTTGCAGTCGTGGAATTGTCACGGCAGATGTCCTAGTGTGAGGACTTAGTCGTGAGGCCAACGCATCTATGTGGTAGCTTGAGAGGGGTTGAGCGGAATCAAGAGACGCAACACAAGACAAGGGTTTAGATAGCTTCGGGCCCCAGGAAACATCATCCGGTAATAGCCCTACATGCTGTTTTAGGCTAGGTCTCATTATGATCACGAGGGAGTCGCCGGTAAACCGGCTCTCTGTCTCTAGCCCTAGAGATCGTTTCTTCTTGCCTCTCCCCCTTTTGGGGAGCCCTGCCCCTCCTTATATATGTTGAAGGGGCGGGTTACATGACTAGTCCTAGTAGGATTAGGATTACTCTATTACAAGTGGAGTCCTAGTCTTGCTTCCTTTGTAGGAGAATATTCCTTGTGCTTTCCTCATAAACCGGCCCACCATATCATGAACCGGCCTTCTGGGCCTTGGGCCTTGTCATCCATCTAAAACACCCACCGGATCACCAATGAGTCGCCAGGCTCGTGAATCGTCAGACCAGTGAACCGCCAGACTCATAAGTCGCCAATCCTCCGGCGGGTTACTAATGAAATGGCAAGTCCGGCCGGCTTACGCCACGGGGTATATCCCCAACAGTAGCCTCGAGTTTAATTTGGATTTATCCATGTTAAACTGATCTGCAACATAAACACAAGAACAAATTTGACAGGTTGTGCTCCAGGTTAAGAATTCTTGTAAACCGGCACCTGACCATCCTTAAGTCCTTGTCTTTTCCTTCTTCTAGAAAATCCGAGTCAATAGACCAGCTTCATAATCAATTTGCTTGCAGAAGATATTTTGTAAATAAAGAATCCATTTGAATCGGCCTTCAATGCTCTGATTGGATAAAAATATTGGTCTTCAAATATTTAACTGATATTCAGCCGGTTTGAAAATGTAGAACTTTGCCGGTTTATGATTGCCAAAATTGCCGGGTTATTAAAACTGATGATCCCGGGTCAAGAATGTTTATAGATGCCGGGTTATGATTGTTGCCAACATCGGGTCACACAATTAATCTTCCTGATTTGTCCGAAAGTGAGAATTTGAAGATGTTCCTCCTTTATGTGCATATTACCTGTAGCCCCCAAGTCTTAAGAGGAGAACATAGTGATAGCTTAAGACTTATTTCAATATAAATGTTGCAACCTTGAAGAAATCCAGATTGTTCATCCCAATCACTAGTAAAAACTGAATACTCCATATTATGTAGCCCCCAAGTGCCGGGTTGCCATGCTTGCAGCAACCTGGGACTCGTAATTACCTGATGCTCATAAAAACTTCAACCAGTGTAGCCCCCAAGGGCCGGGTCATTCTGCAATAATGAGCAGGGACTTTATAAATATGATCATGTAGACTTGAACATCAATGTGTAGCCCCCAAGGGCCGGCTCAGTAAAATAATATTGAGCTGGGACTTTATATATACTTCTTTGAAAATAACCTCTTATAATGTAGCCTCCATCGTAGGGCTTGAACCCCCGTCCACAAGGTTAAGAGCTTTGTGCTTTACCAACTGAGCAATGAACCCTTTAATATAATGGATTAAGGCTTGTGTACCTTGAATTTTTGACAGGAGCAATTGGTAGCCCCCAAGGGCCGGCTCATTATGATGTGATGAGTCGGGTCTTCAATAAGGCCAGTAAAAATGACTTTGCATTAGTCCCCAAGTGCCATGGTGCATGCTGGCAGTGACTTGGGACTTGCATATTTGATGTAATCTCAACTTGAATAATGTAGCCCCCAAGTGCCGGGTCATAAGCCTGCAGCGACTCGGGGCTATTCCTTTCATTGTAGAATAAATCATACCCATTGATAAAATAATATCCAATGCGCTGAAGCGACTTTGAAAACCTCAATCATAATATTGGTTATTGATAACCATAATAAAAATCCAGCCATGTTGGCTATTTAAAAATTTGAATAATATAACCCGGTTTGAAAACCGGTTCCAATGATATTTGATCACACTGTTGGTTTTACCAAGCCAGTGTAGTAAGGGTGATAACCCAAAATTTGAGCATTGGTAATTATCATAGATTGCTGGTTTATAAACAAAACCAGGCCGGGTTAATAAACACCAGTCATTATTTTATCTCATACTGGCGACTTATAGTCGAAAGCCAGGCCGGATTAAAAAACATCGGTCATTATCTTATCTCATACTGGCGACTTATAGTCAAAAGCCAGGCTGGGTTAATAACACCGTATAATAACTGATCATGTACTGACAACTTGTAGTTGAAAGCCGAGCCGGGATGAACACCGATTTATCAAAACATTATAAATCTCATCAAAGGAGAAAAAACTTGGCAAATAAAAGCATATGAAAACTTGTAGTTGAGGCTTTTCACGGGCTGCCAGGCCCCAAATTCGAGGCTTTTCATGGGCTGCCAGGCCGCTGAGTTAAACCATTTTACAAAGCCTGTTAAGATGGACCTCACATTAACCAATCGTCATTTTAACGTTGACAAGTTCAGGGTCTGTTATAAGATTGACTTGTCAATCGTTCGACAGGTCATACCAGGTTTACCTGGACAGAGTGACTTACTTGATGCAGGCAGGTTAACCCGGGGTTTTAGGTGTATACACTAGGCTTCCAAGCCATGGCTTGATAGCCTATTACAAGGGCCTTAAAAGCTCTTTGCTGCTGTGCAACAAGAGCCCCCAAGTAACATTTTGAGCTGTGCTCAGCGGGTGCCTATGTTTGAGTTGTGCTGTGCATCAAACTCTCTTTTGCCCCTTATGATAATGTTGGCTTGATAGCCGGATTACCGAAGTAACCAGAGCTGTGCTCTTATGATAGTATTGGCTTGATAGGCGGGTCAATAGGGTAGTTAGAACTCCGCTTTATAAACAGAAGCCCCCGTGTGATATATTTCTGAGCTGTGCTCGCCGGGTGCCTATGTTTGGGTTGTGTTGTGCAACAAACTCTCTTTGGTCCCTTTAACTTTCCCTGAGAACTCGAACTTGCGAGAGATTATTCTTTTGAACCGGAAATTCTTAAACCGGATATTGAGAGCTTCAAAGCTTTGTGGGAGACATCTTTCCCTTGAACTGGATCTTAAACCGGAATCTTCATTTTCAGCCGGAATTTTTCTGATGGCCTTTAAACTCGAACTTGCGAGAGATTAATTATTTTTGAACCGGAAATTCTTAAACCGGATTTGAGAGCTTCAGAGCTTTGTAGGAGACAGATTTCCCTTGAACCGGATTGTAAACCGGATATTTGAGAGCTTTAGTAAGACTGATGTCCTTTGAGCCGGATTTTAAACCGAATTCCTTTCTGATGACCCGGAAACTTCTTCATTGAGTCGGGATTTTGTATTTGTCATATATTTTTTAAGCTGGAAATTTTCTAACGGCCTTTAAATTTTCATCAATATAGCAGTTGCCTCTGGGACCGGGTTATCTTTCCCTCCATTGTCCTGGGGTTCTTAAATTTGCTGAAACTGGCAAGATTTGCTGAGTCATGTCATCATAGCCCCCGAGTCTTAAGACGACTTGAGGAGTTGTCTTGAGATTCTCTGTATTTGACCATAGCAGAAGGTGTATATCATTGGTGTTGATAGCGCGATGTGAATCCACAGAAGGTTGAGGTGAATGCAGCGGGTTATAAATGATCCCGTACGAGCCATGTCAGCAACTCGGCCAATGGTTTCTTCCAACTGGCGATTTGAAGTTAACCAAACTATAGTGGCGGCGACTTGTGCGCCTGCACGTTGAGCCACCCAGTGCAGACGGTGGTTGATAGTATATGATAATATACCTCCATTTTGTTGAAAGAAAACTGGGCTACCCAAGCAGTGACTGGCTTTATACTCAATAAACATCTCATGCAGACAGGTGCGGCCCGGTATGTTGATGTAGACCAGGCCGCGAGAGACGGACGGTAAAGATGACCGCAATATCAGAGGCGATATAGATAAATGAGTCGGCCACGACATTGTAACCAGTGCAGTCTGGTGAACCGGCTGCGAGGGCGGACGGGTGAGTTATCCGCGTCGTGTTGATGTAGACCGGACCACAGAAATCGCGGTTTGCACATATATTCATTGAGCACTTATGGTATGGTCAAATGCTGGCGCATCATAATAGTGGCACAAGCTATATATTCATGACCCTTTACTCTTGCAGTGAACAATTGTCCTGCATAAAAATATATGCAAACCAAAGTGATTGTTCAAAAATGAATATGTATCAAATATATACTTAGAGGGACATTACCTGATTCGTCCGGATAGTAGATGAGTCGGCTGCGGCATTGTAAGCCGGTGTGGACGGGTGAGTTGGCCTGATATGTTAGGCCAGTAATTATCCGCCGCAGAGTTGATGATCAATTGACCACCATGGTGAAGTGGCGTGGCAAACCGTGCAAATGAACAAGTGAGCCACATTGTGTTGATATATGTCGAACCGCGGAGGCGGTCAGAAAAAACAACCGCAACATTAGAGGCAGTATGGACGCGGGTGAGTCGCTACCGCTTTTGCAGTGAACAAATGTCCTGCATAGATAATACGATAAACCAGAGTAATTGTTCTCAAAAGGAAAAAGTTTATACATGCTATTTAAAATAATCTAGACAAATATCACCTGATGTATTTGGACCTTATGATCCTCATTCGTGTCCGTTAGCCAACCCGACATGTCGAGTAGGCCGGACCGCAGGGCGGACAGTAAAACGATCACAACATCAGAGGCATCACAGACACATGAGTCGGCCGCAGTGTTGTAAACTGGCACAGACGAGCAAGCTGTTCTCTGCATTGTAAACCGGTGCGGACGCATGAACCGCCAGGAGGGCAGATGAGCGAGTCGTCCGTGGCGTTGTAAACTAGCGCGGTCGCGAGAGACGGCCATTGCGCTATAAGCCGGCGCAGGAGTCCGTTGAGTAACGACGACTACCTGTGCCGAATGATGTTGGTGTGCCTCCGTCTCCGCGGTATAATACCACTTTATAATGTATAATTCTCCTGCATGTAAAAATATAGCAGGGCGAGGTATATTTGCTCGGATGAATTAATATGTATTTAAAAATAAATAGGATAGATATCACCTGATATTTGTTCGGGCGACGGATGATCCGTTCATCGCGACAGAGGCGACTCAGGCAGACCGGCGACTCAATATAGTTCCGACGGTTCAGGCAGACCGGCGACTCCCGGTGGCTCAACACAGTAGATGCGGCTCGACGTGGCCCCGATGGCTCTCGCACTTCTGAGTCAGTAGCTCCACACACTTCATGGTTTTTTTATCCATGTAATACGGACAGCGGCTTAGTGCGACTTGGAAGGCAGGCCGGCCGTGGCCACAGCGGCGGCACATAACAGACAGTGGCTCGGCAGGAGTGGTGAGGGCATGAACCAGCGGCGGCCCTCGGACGACGGCGGCTTACGCAGAGACGCGAGCCGGCAGCGGAGTAGCGAGCCAACATATCGGCTCAGCGTGCTCCCGCGGATGCAACAGGGGCAGTTCATCACCTGGCAGCGGCTTTGAGGAGGCCGCGACTGCGGATTGAAGGCCGGTGTTTCGCTGGTGAAGAACGTCGATGGCTTGGCGAAGCCACACGAAGTGCGGCCTGAGAATAGCAGCGGCTCGGGTCAACAGGGCCATCCCAACCCGGCAGGGGGGCAGCTGAACGAGGCCGTAGCCGACTCGTGGCACAACAGAAGAATAGGCTCAGGCGGAAGCAGGGCGATAGCGCGGTAACACGGAGATGCGCAGGGCTGGCTCGCGGGTAGTTTGCAGCGGCGAAGACCATCTGGGCGATCGCGGCGGCTCAGTAGCGAAGGCAAGTCCGTGTCCACGTCTACATCTTCCACCCGGTTGTTTTTTTTGACTGATGATCGTGGGGTTGTTATACAGTCAGCCTGCATTTGTAGCAGTTGTCGGAGTAGCCCATAAATAAAGTGCCTTTCATCACGTGCTATTGGAGTACTTTTTTGGAAGCACTTTTGAATTTGACTTGCGTACGTACTAGCACCCGAGCCGATGCACACCATTAGCACTTGAGGCAACGTGCCAGTTCACACGGGAAAATTACTGGTTGCGAGGAGATGTAGTAGCAGTCGGATACGGACGCTGTACAGGTTGATACTGCAATGGATTATTTTTGGCCGACTTGACCACTTTCCAAGCGCACGTCTTCGATCCCTGCGCTTGATTGATCTTGTGCACGTCTTCGATCTACAGTAGAGGCGGCGTTTTACTCAATGCCACCTTAATTTCTCCTGATCCTTGTACTATCAGCTCTGAAGCTAATTCCGATCACAAACAATGCATTTTCTGGCTCTTCCACATCTAACAAATCGCGAGCTTCTCGATACCCTAGGGAAGATCCCTTCAAGAACTCAACACCACCGTGCGCGAGCCCCACGGTGGGCGCCAACTGTCGTGGAATTGTCACGACAGATGTCCTACTGTGAGGACTTAGTCGTGAGGCCAACGCATCTATGTGGTAGCTTGAGAGGGGTTGAGCGGAATCAAGAGACGCATCACAAGACAAGGGTTTAGATAGCTTCGGGCCCCGGGAAACATCATCCGGTAATAGCCCTACATGCTATTTGAGGCTAGGTCTCATTATGATCACGAGGGAGTCGCCGGTAAACCGGCTCTCTGTCTCTAGCCCTAGAGATTGTTTCTTCTTGCCTCTCCCCCTTTTGGGGAGCCCTGCCCCTCCTTATATATGTTGAAGGGGCGGGTTACATGACTAGTCCTAGTAGGATTATGATTACTCTATTACAAGTGGAGTCCTAGTCTTGCTTCCTTTGTAGGAGAATATTCCTTGTGCTTTCCTCATAAACAGACCCACCATAACATGAACCGGCCTTTTGGGCCTTGGGCCTTGTCATCCATCTAAAACACCCACCAGATCACCAATGAGTCACTAGGCTCGTGAATCGTCAGACCAGTGAACCGCCAGACTCATAAGTCGCCAATCCTCCGGCGGGTTACTAATGAAATGCCAAGTTCGGTCGGGTTATACTTCCGGCCGGGTTACGTCGCGGGGTATATCCCCGACAGTTGTTGTAGCATTCATGTTAGGTGCCATATTGCCATGTTAATCTCTGTTGCAAAAATGCATGTGGCTGTTAAGTGCTGAAACTTGTTATGAGATGCTGATTTGTCATTTTTGTATCTTTATGTATGATTTTTGTTTGAGCTACATGTCAATATGTTTTAGAAGCACAATCATGCCATCTTTGCTGTGGTGCAATCCACTTTTCATGATATGCCTTGTGGTGATTGCAACAAGCTTGCAAAGTGGCCTACTCGCTGTTGTTATTTTTTGAAACTTGTTGAAAACTGCTAAGTCTGAAGATTGTTAACCTGATGCCATGTTTGCTTGATGCCCCACTCAAATCCATGCATGTTTTATTATGTCCAATGATCATGTCTTGTTGTCCATGTTATGATCTATCCATCCATGCCCTTGTTTGCATATATGGCCTGCTGTAGCTTATTTATTTCTTGCTCTCAAGTTGCTATAAAATGTTTCTGTCAGCCTGTTATCAGCAAGTTCAGTTTTGCCATGTGAATAGCTATTGTTCTATGCATCCTATGACCATATTATTGCCATGAGTAGCTTCATAAACACGCCTTCTTGCTGTTGGTTATCTTCTTATGCCATGTTATGCTCTGAGTTGAGTAGCACAAGCTTGCAAACATGCCTACTTGTCGTTGTTTCTGCCATGCTCTGTTTTTTTCATTAAGTCTGAGAAATCAGTAAACTTCTTGAATCTTGCCATGCTAGTTTAATTGTGTTCCAGCAAGTTTTGGGTGTGCTCTGAGTTCATGCTTGTTGAGAATCATGTCTATTTCACATCCATGCCCTTTGTTGCCATGAAATGTTCTTTTATCATGTTGTTTTGATGTCAACTAAGTGCCATGTTGCTGTTTTTGGACAGCTTGGTGTTATATCTTGTTTCATGTGTATGTGTTGAACCGTTGCTCCGTTTTGAGCATGTCCTATATGAAACTTGTGTGTTTTTGCATGTAGATGATTAATAACATGTTGAATACCTGTTTGGAGTGTGTTTGCTTGATGGTTGGATTCGTTTTACATCAATGCCATGCTTGTCTTGTTTTGCTCATATCTTCTAGGCCGTAGCTCCGAATTAAATAAACTTTATATGTAACTTGACTAGAATTTCGAGTAGATCATCATGGTGCATGTTAACTTGCTGTTTAACAACTTGAACTTAATGTTTGTTCAGATCTGGTCCCATTTGAAAATGTGCATATGAGGACTTACCGGAATTGTTATATGTTGTTTCCAGCCTCATTTAAAATTGTTGTTTTGTGTTGTTCTTGTATGCATCATCCCTTGCCATGTTTTACATCATATAGACTTGTCTTGCATCATACTCCCTCCGTCCCAAAATAAGTGACGCAAAAGTGACTCAACTTTGTAAAGTTAGTACAAAGTTGAGTCACTTTTGCGTCACTTATTTTGGGACGGAGGGAGTACTTGGTTGAGCTTCTTGTCATGTTCTTGAGTGGTGTGTTTACCATGTTGTGTGCTTCTTCTCGCTAGTTCATATTCCGTTGCGATCGTGAGGATTCGTTTGACTACACTTGGTTTGACTTTGTGGCTTCTTCTTTGTCTTCATCATGGACTCGTTCTTCTTCCTTGCGGGATCTCAGGCAAGATGACCATCCCCTTGGATACCTTTACTATCATTGCCATGCTAGTTGTCTCGATGCTATCGTTATATGTCGCGCTACCTATCTATTTGTCAGCCCTCTCCTTGTTGCCATGAAACCTCTAGCCTTTGACACCTTCCCAGCAAAACCGTTGTTTGGCTATGTCACCCGCTTGCTCAGCCCCTCTTATAGCGTTGTTAGTTGCAGGTGAAGATGAAGATTGCTCCATGTTGGAACTTGTTGTTGGAATATCACAATATATCTTATATATTAACACACCTATATACTTGGCAATGGGTGGAAGGCTTGGCCTTTTGCTCGGTGTTTTGTTCCACTCATGCCACCTTAGGAGCCGATAAACCGGTGTTATGTTCCTTGATTTTTGCGTTCCTAACGCGGTTGGGTATATGGGGACCCCTTGACAGTTCGTCTTTGAATCAAACTCCTACAGCAAGGCCCAACATTGGTTTTATTTGCAACATAATAAATCCTTAATTAATTAATTGCATAGGGAGTTAGTGCTACCCGAGGATTCTTCTACATACAGGGGGCCAGTGCTGATGGTGTTGGTCCCAAACGGGGGTTATGCGGGGCCGCCACGGGGAAACTCGAGGTATCTGGCTCCCGTAGGATCACCCATCCGGTCGTGGCCCGAGACAAGATACGCGTGGCTACTATCAGGGTGTCGGCACGCCGGGAGGTCTTGCTGGACTTGTTTTACCATTGTCGAAATGTCTTGTGCATCGGGATTCCGAGTCTGATCGGATTGTCCCTAAGATAAGGGGTAATATTATTATTATCTCTATTGATCGTGAGAGCTTGTGATGGGCTAAGTTGGGACACCCCTGCAAGGTTATGATCTTTCGAAAGCCGTGCCCGCGGTTATGTGGCAGATTGGAATTTGTTAATGTCCGATTGTAGAAAACTTGACAAAGGATCCGAAGTAAAATACACGAACCGCGTGAGTAACCGTGACTGTCTCTTTTCACTTTGAGAAGAGAACACGGTGGGGTTATGTTTGACTCGTAGGTAGTTCAGGATCTTTAGCGATCACTACTAGTTTGCAACCGTTTGCGTAGATGCTCATCTTATTCTTGTATTCATAAGTTAGGCACCATATTATGCTTAGCCGCTGCTGTAACCTCACCACTTAACCTCTTCCTACCCATTAAGCTTTGCTAGTCTTGATACCCATGGTTATGGGATTGCTGAGTCCTCGTGGCTCACAGATACTACAACAACAGTTGCAGGTGCAGGTTTTCGATGACTTGATGCGAGAGCGATGTTCTTTGTGTTGGAGTTCTTTCTTCTTCTTCTTCGTCAGTCTTGGGTTAGGTTCCGGGTCGGCAGCCTGGGATATCAGATGGTTGTCGTTGTGCTTTTCTTGCATCCGTAGTCGGATGCCTTGTATTGATGTTGTTGTATTCATGTGACTTGTATGAATTGTTGTATCCCCATGTATGTATGTAATGGTACGATGTAATGATATCCATCTTGCTAAGCGCATGAAATGCGGTTGTGCCCCAATCATGAGTGTATCCCGTGATCGGGATAGAATCGCATCTTGGGCCTGACACAACCTCCCCCCTAGGAGTATGCGTTGATTACTTTGTTTTGATGACTCGTAAATTTTTGCAATAACTATATGAGTTCTTATGACTAATGTTGAGTCCATGGATATTACTCACTCTCACCCTTCCACCATTGCTAGCCTCTCTTGTACCGCGCAATTTTCGCCGGTGCCATACACCCACTATATATCCTTCCTCAAAACAGCCACCATATATCTTCCTCAAAACAGCCACCATATCTACCTATCATGGCATTTCCATAGCCATTCCAAGATATATTGCCATGCAACTTTCCACCGTTCCGTTCATATGACACGCTTCATATTGTCATATTGCCATGCATGATCATGTAGTTGACATCGTATTTGTGGCTAGGCCACCATGCATAATTTTTCATACATGTCACTCTTGATTCATTGCACATCCCGGTACACCGCCAGAGGCATTCATATAGGTCATACTTTGTTCTAGTATCGAGTTGTAATATCGAGTTGTATTCAATGAAAGTGTGATGTTCATCATTATTAGAGCATTGTCCCATGTGAGGAAAGGCTAAATCAAGAAAGCCCCTCCAAAAAAAAGAAAAGAAAGAAAGGCCAAAGAAAAAAGAAAGGCACCAAAAAAAAGGAAAAGAAAAAGGGACAATTGCTACTATCTTTTTCCACACTTGTGCTTCAAAGTAGCACCATGTTCTTCATGATAGAGAGTCGCATGTTTAGTCACTTTCATATACTAGTGGGAATTTTCATTATAGAACTTGGCTTGTATATTCCAACAATGGGCTTCCTCAAATGTCCTAGGTCTCCGTGAGCAAGCAAGTTGGATGCACACCCACTTAGTTTCTTTTGTTGAGCTTTCATACATTTTTAGCTCTAGTGCATCCGTTGCATGGCAATCCCTACTCACTAACATTGATATCTATTGATGGGCATATCCATAGCCCGTTGGTACGCCTAGTCGATGTGAGACTATCTCCCTCCTTTTTGTCTTCTCCACAACCACCTCTCTATTCCACATAGTGCTATGTCCATGGCTCACGCTCATGTATTGCGTGAAAGTTGAAAGGTTTGAAAGAATAGAGTATGAAAACAAGTGCTTGGCTGAAACCGGGGTTGTGCATGATATGAATATTTTGTGTGATGAAGAGGAAGCATAGCCAGACTATATGATTTTGTAGGGATAACTTTTTTTAGCCATAGTATTTTGAGAAGACATGATTGCTTTGTTAGTATGCTTGAAGTATTATTATTTCTTATGTCAATATAGAATTTTGTCTTGAATCTTTCAGATCTGAACATTCATGCCACAATTAAGAGAATTACATTGAAAAACTATGTTGGTTAGCATTCCACATTAAAAATTCTGTTTTTATCATTTACCTACTCGAGGACGAGCAGGAATTAAGCTTGGGGATGCTTGATACGTCTCCAACGTATCTATAATTTTTGATTGTTCCATGCTATTATTTATGATGTTTTGGATGTTTAATGGGATTTGTTATACACTTTTATATTATTTTTGGGACTAACCTACTAACCCAAAGGCCCAGTCCAGATTGCTGTTTTTTTGCCTATTTCAGGGTTTTACAGAAAAGGAATATCAAACGGAGTCCAAACGGAATGAAACCTTCGGGAGAGATATTTTTGGAGCAAAATACGCACGGGAGACTTGAGAACCATGGAGTAGGGCTGACGTGGCATCAAGGAGGGTGGGGGCGCACCCCCTGCCTCGGGGGCACCCCGTCTAGCCCCCGGTGCCCTCCTTCCTCTTATATATACCTACGTACCCCGAAACCATCAGAGTAATAGAGAAAACCCTAGTTCCACCGCCGAAACCCTCTGTTCCCGTGAGATCCCATCTTGGGGCCTGTTCCGGAGCTCCGCCGAAGGGGGGATCTACCACGGAGTGCTCCTACATCATCATCACCGCCTCACCATGAGTTGTGAGTAATTTACCACAGACCTTCGGGTCCATAGCTAGTATCTAGATGGCTTCTTCTCTCTCTTTGGATCTCAATACCAAGTTCTCCTTAGTCTTTGAGGAGATCTATTCGATGTAATCTCTTTTTGCGGTGTGTTTGTCGAGATCCAATGAATTGTGGGTTTATGATCAAGATTATCTATGAGAAATATTTGGTTCTTCTCTGAACTCTTTATGTATGGTTACAATATCCTTGCAAGTCTCTTCGAATTATTGGTTTGGTTTGGCCTACTAGATCTATAGTTCTTGCAATGGGAGAAGTGCTTGGCTTTGGGTTCAATCTTGCGGTGCCCTTTCCCGGTGACAGTAGGGGCAGCAAGGCACGTATTTTATTGTTGCCATTGAGGATTAAAAGATGGGGATTATTTCACTATGTTTGAGTTTATCCCTCTACATCATGTAATCTTGCTTAAGGCGTTACTCTGTTCTTATGAACTTAATACTCTAGATGCATGCTGGATAGCGGTCGATGGGTGGAGTAATAGTAGTAGATGCAGAATCGTTTCGTTCTACTTGTCTCGGACGTGATGCCTATATATAATGATCATGCCTAGATAGTCTCATACTTATTCGCTTTTCTATCAATTGCTAGATAGTAATTTGTTTACCCGCCGTAGAATATCGCTATCACGAGAGAAGCCACTAGAGAACACTATGGCCCCCGGGTCTATTCTCAACATACCAATCTACAATCTACTTTACTTTTCCGCTTTTACTTTCTATTCTTATATCCAAAAATACCAAAAATATCAAACTATCATCTCTATCAGATCTCACTTTCGTAAGTGACCGTAAAGGGATTGACAACCCCTTATCGCGTTGGCTGCAAAGTTCTTATTTGTTTGTGCAGGTGCGAGGGACTTGCGCGTGGTATCCTACTGGATTGATACCTTGGTTCTCAAAAACCGAGGGAAATACTTACGCTACTGTGCTGCATCACCCTTTCCTCTTTGAGGGAATACAACGCAAGCTCGAGAAGTAGCACGACTCACTAAGACCGCGGCATGCCTAATGGGTAAAGTTGACGTGGGGTGGCTTTGGCATCGCCGTTTAGCCCACGTTAATATGAGATCTTTGCAAAGTCTTCTCAAGGGGGACCATGTCCGTGGACAAACAAATATTAGTTTTTTCAAAGATCGTGCTTGCAGTGCCTGTATCGAAGGAAAGCTACATGAGAAGGCTCACCCTCCCACTACTATCATCTACTCGACGAGGCCCTTGGAGCTCCTTCACATGGATCTCTTTAGGCCTCCATCCTTTGATAGTCTTGGGGGCAGAAAGTATTGCTTGGTGATTGTGCATGATTATTCAAGATACAATTGGGTATGCTTTTTCAAGAGGAAGAGGGAGACCCAACAAACCGTCATCAACTTTGCAAATGAAGCTCGACGTCAACACAATGCAAAGATTTTGGTGATAAGAAGTGACAACGGCACCGAGTTCAAGAACTACACCTTGGATGAGTTTCTTAGTGATGAGGGGATCAAGCATCAATATGCCGCACCTTATACCCCTCAAGAAAATGGTGTGGAAGATTGGAAGAACCATACATTGATGGATGTGGCTAGGACCATGATGGCGGAGTTCAAGTCTCCGTACAACTTTTGGGTCAAAGCCATCAAGACCGCTTGTCATGCATCCAATCGTCTCTATCTCCGCAAAGGCTTGAACAAGACTCCATATGAGATACTTACCGGCAACAAGCCCAACCTCAAGTACTTCCGGGTGTTCAGTTGTAAGTGTTTCATACTCAAGAAAGGTGTTCGTTTGTCTAAATTTGAGGCTAGAGCTCATGAGGGCATATTTGTTGGTTATGCAACAAACACTCATGCTTACCGTGTCCTCAACAAGTCCACATGACTCATTGAGGAGACGTGTAACGTGGAGTTTGATGAGAATAACGGCTCCCAAGTGGAGCAAAGTGGTACTTCTGATGTAGGTGATGAAATTCCTCCCCAAGCCATAAGAAGAATGGGTGTTGGTCATATCCAACCCATTGAGGAACCCCTTGTGGCCGAAGGAGAAGGATAATGTTCCACTCAAGTGGAACCATCACCAACCCAAGACCCACACACTTCCAAAGAACAAAGTGAAGGCCCTCAACCTAATGAACAAGGCCCAGTGCAAGATCAACCGCAAGATGATGATGATCCACCAAGTGATGCACAAGGCCAAGTTCCTTCTACCAAGCAAGTTCAAGATCAAGAGCGTGCTCAAGATCAAGAACAAGCTCAAGATGACGCTCATGATGATCAAGTTACCGCCCCTCAACTCTCTCTTGAGGAGCAATTGGAGCGTCGCGCCGCCAAAGTTGCTTCCAAGCTCGCTTCTAGAGAGCATCACATGGAGAATATACTTGGAAGCATAACAAAGGGGGTAAGCACTCATAGACAACTAGCAAACTATTTTGCACATCATGCGTTTGTTTCTTGTGTTGAACCCCAAAAGGTCTATGAGGCGATCGAAGATCCGGATTGGCTCAATGCCTTGCATGAAGAACTCAACAACTTCGAATGCAACAAAGTGTGGCAATTGGTGCCAAGGCCAGAGGAGAACCATAATGTCATTGGAACAAAATGGATCTTCAAGAACAAGTAAGATGCTCACGGGATTGTCATTCGCAGCAAGGCTCGTTTGGTGGCACAAGGCTACTCCCAAGTCAAGGGTATCGACTACGGTGAAACCTTTGCTCCCATTGCTCGCCTTGAATCTATTCATTTGTTGCTTACCTATGCTTCTCATCATAACTTTAAGCTGCAACAAATGGATGTGAAGAGTGATTTTTCTAATGGTCCTCTTAATGAGTTGGTGTATGTCAAACAACCCCCGGGGTTTGAGGATCCTAAGTCCCCCAATCATGTGTATCAACTCGATAAGGCACTTGATGGCCTTAAACAAGCCCCACGTGCGTGGTATGAGCACCTTACCGAGTTGTTGCAAGATCGTAGGTTTGAAATTGGGAAAATTGACCCCACTCTTCTTACTAAGAAGGTCAAAGGGGAGTTGTTTGTATGCCAACTATATGTTGATGATATTATCTTTGGTTCTCCTAACAAAGCTTTTAATGATGAGTTTTCCGCACTCATGACCGCGGAGTTTGAGATGTCCATGATGGGAGAGTTGAAGTTCTTTCTCGGGTTTGAAGTCAAACTAAGAAGAGAAGGAATCTTCATCAACCAAGCCAAATACACTCAAGACATGCTCAAGAGATTCAATCTAAGTAATGTCAAGCCAGCCTCTACTCTAATGCCAACCAAATTCCAACTTGACATTGATCCCAATGGTAAATCGGTGGATCAAAAGGTATATCGTGCGATGATTGGTTTCTTGCTTTACCTTTGTGCATATAGACCGGACACCATGTTGAGTGTGTGAATTTGTGCACGGTTGAAAGCCTCACCTAAGGAAAGCCACTTTGTGGCTGTCAAGCGAATCTTTCGATATTTGGCTCATACCCCAAACTTTGGCTTATAGTACCCTAGAGGAGCAAACTTCAATCTTGTGGGCTTTTCGGATTTGGATTGGGCGGGAGACAAAGTGGATAGGTGATACGTCCATTTTGCATCATGTTTTCTTACTGTTATTTATGATGTTTTATGCATAATAATGCTTTTTGGAGTAATTCTAATGCCTTTTCTCTCATAATTTGCAAGGTATGCACCAAGAGGGAGAATTCCGGCAGCTGGAAATCTGGACCTGAAAAAGGTACGTCAGGCCACCTATTCTACACAACTCCAAACAAGCTGAAACTTCACGGAGAATTTTTATGGAATATTTGAGGATTTTTGGAGAAAATAAGTACCAGAGGGGGCCCACCAGGTGGGCACAACCCACCTGGGCACGCCAGGGAGCCCAAGCGTGCCCTGGTGGATTGTGCTCACCCAGGCCCACCTCTGGTGCCCCCCTTCTGGTATATAAGACATTTTGACCTAGAAAAAAAATGAGGAGAGGACTTTCGGGATGGAGCGCCGACGTCTCGAGGCGGAACTTCGGCAAGAGCACTTTTGCCCTCCCGTGGAGCGATTTCGTCGGGGGAACTTCCCTCCCGGAGGGGGAAATCATCGTCATCATCATCACCAACAACTCTCCCATCTTGGGGAGGGCTATCTCCATCAACATATTCAACAACACCATCTCATCTTAAACCCTAGTTCATCTCTTGTGTTCAATCTTGTTACCGGAACTATAGATTGGTGCTTGTGGGTGACTAGTAGTGTTGATTACATCTTGTAGTTGATTACTATATGGTTTATTTGGTGGAAGATTATATGTTCAGATTCATTATGATATTTAATACCCCTATGATCTTGAGCATGATTACCATTTGTGAGTAGTTAATTTTTTTCTTGAGGTCATGGGGTAAATCATGTTGCAAGTAATCATGT
Organism: Secale cereale; assembly: GCA_902687465.1. Classification (NCBI taxonomy): domain Eukaryota; kingdom Viridiplantae; phylum Streptophyta; class Magnoliopsida; order Poales; family Poaceae; genus Secale; species Secale cereale. The sequence goes on along the minus strand of LR738711.1, from coordinate 702,927,884 downwards.
GAACTTGATGTGTGTTTGATATTTTGATAGTATGTATGTTGTGATTCCCTTAGTGGTGTCATGTGAACGTCGACTACATGACACTTCACCATATTTGGGCCTAAGGGAATGCATTGTGGAGTAGTAATTAGATGATGGGTTGAGAGAGTGACAGAAGCTTAAACCCCAGTTTATACGCTATTCAGTAAGGGACCGATTGGATCCAAAAGTTTAATGCTATGGTTAGAATTTATTCTTAATACTTTTCCCGCAGTTGCGGATGCTTGCGGGAAAGTTAATCATAAGTAGGAGGTTTGTTAAAGTAAGAACAACACCTAAGCACCGATCAACCCACATATCAAATTATCAAAGTAGCGAACACGAATCGAACCAACATGGTGAAAGTGACTAGATGAAATTCCTGTGTACCCCCAAGAATGCTTTCTTTATTATAAGAGACCGTTTTGGCCTGTCCTTTGCCTCAAAAGGATTGGGCTACCTTGCTGCACTTTGGTTACTACTACCATTACTTGCTCGTTACAAAAATATCTTGCTATCAAACTACTCTGTTACTTATAATTTCAGCACTTGCGGACATTACCTTGCTGAAAACCACTTGTCATTTCCTTCTGCTCCTCGTTGGGTTCGACGGTCTTACTTATCGAAAAGAGCTACAATTGATCCCCTATACTTGTGGGTCAACAAGTCTATTTTCTGGCACCGTTGCTAGGGAGTGAAGCGCCTTTGGTAAGTGGAAATTGGTAAGGAAACATTCATATAGTGTGCTGAAATTTATTGTCACTTATTACTATGGAGAACAATCCTTTAAGGGGTTTGTTCGGGGTATCTTCACCTCGAACGGAACCACAATTAGCTACCCCTCAACCTACTGCACCTACTGAAAATATTGAATATGAAATTCCTTCGGGTATGATAGAACAACTGCTAGCTAATCCTTAATGCAGGAGACGGAACCGAACATCCTGATATGCACTTGATATATGTGGAACAAATTTATGGATTGTTTAAGCTTGCAGGTTTACCCAGAGATGAAGTTATGAATAAGGTTTTTCCTTAATATTTGAAGGGAAAATCATTAGCTTGGTATTGGCCATGCGATCATATTGGAGCTTGGAACTGGAATCGATTGAAATTGGAGTTTCACCAAAAAACAATCCTATGCATCTAGTTCATCATGATCAGAATTACATATATAATTTTTGGCCTCATGAAGGAGAAAGTATCGCTCTAGCTTGGTGGAGGCTTAAGTCAATGTTATATTCACACCCCAATCATCAGCTCTCAAGAGAAATTATTATCCAGAATTTTTATGCTCGGCTTTCTCATAATGATTGATCCATGCTTGATACTTCTTGTCCTAGTTCTTTTATGAAGAAGACTATTGAATTCCAGTGGGATCTTTTGGGAATAATTAAACGCAACTCTGAAGATTGGGAACTCGACGAAGGTAAAGAGTCAGGTATTAAGCTTAAGTATGATTGTGTTAAATCTTTTATAAATACCGATGCTTTTCAAAAGTTTAGCACTAAATATGGACTCGACTGTGAGATAGTAGCCTCCTTTTGTGAATCATTTGCTACTCATGTTGATCTCCCTAAAGAGAAGTGGTTTAAATATCACCCACCTATTAAAGAAGAAATTAAAGAACCATTACTAGCTAAGGAAGAAACTATACTTTATAATGTTGATCCAGTTGTTCCTACTACTTATATTCAAAAACCACCTTTCCCTGTTAGGATAAAGGAACATACTAAAGTTTCAACTGTGGTTAATAAAATTTATATTAGAACACCTAAACCATATGAACAAATTAAAGTAGAACCTAGTATTGCTATGGTTACAGATCCCTTGGAAGAAAATGTAGATGGGCATGTTATTTACTTTTGTGAAGAAGCTGTTAGAATTGCCAAACCGGATAAAATGGATAAACACATACCTGTTATTGGCATGCCCGTTGTGTCGGCTAAAATAAGGGATCACTGTTATCATGGTTTATGTGACATAGGTGCTAGTGTGAGTGCTATTCCCTACTCCTTATACCAAGAAATTATGAATGACATAGCACCCGCAGAGATAGAAGACATATATGTTACTATTAAACTTACTAATAGAGATACTATATCACCAATTGGGATTGTTAGAGATGTTGAAGTCTTGTGTGGGAAAATAAAATACCCTACAGATTTTCTTGTTCTTGGTTACCCACAAGATGATTTCTGTCACATTATCTTTGGTAGACCTTTCTTGAACACCGTTAATGCTAGAATAGATTGTGAGAAACAAACTGTCGGTGTTAGTTTTGGTGATGAGTCTCATGAATTTAATTTCTCCAAGTTTAGTAGGAAGCTTCATGAAAAAGAATTTCCTAGTAAGGATGAAATAATTGGTCTTGCTTCTATTGATGTGCCTCCTACTAATCCTCTAGAACAATATTTGCTAGACAATGAAAATGATTTACATATGCATGAAAGAAATGAAATAGAGGATATTTTCTTTGAAAAACGTCCTCTGCTTAAACACAATTTGCCTGTTGAAACTCTAGGAGGTCCTCCTCCACCTAAAGGTGAACTTGTGTTTGAATTAAAACAATAGCCAGACACTTTGAAATATGCTTATCATGATGAAAAGAACATATATCCTGTTATTATTAGTGCTAACCTTTTAGAAGTTGAAGAAGAAAGATTATTGAAAGTTCTAAGGAAGCACCGAGCTGCTATTGGACATACTCTTGATGATTTAAAGGGCATTAGTCCCACTCTATGTCAGCACAAGATGAATATGGAAACTGATGCTAAACCCGTTGTTGATCATCAACCTTGGTTAAATCCGAAGATGAAAGAAGTGGTAAGAACGGAAATATTAAAACTTCTGGAAGTAGATATAATCTATCCTATAGCTGATAGTAGATGGGAAGTCCTATTTATTGTGTTCCTATGAAGGGAGGTATTACTGTTGTTCCTAATGATAAGAATGAACTTATTCCACAAAGAATTATTACAGGCTATAGAATGGTAATTGATTTTAGAAAATTAAATAAAGTAACTAGAAAAGATCATTACCCTCTGCCTTTTATTGATCAAATGCTAGAAAGATTATCTAAGTAGACACACTTTTGCTTCCTTGATGGATACTCTGGTTTTTCACAAGTACCTATTTCTCAACCTGGTCAAGAAAAGAACACTTTTACTTGTCCCTTTAGAACTTATGCTTATAGACGTATGCCTTTTGGTTTATGCAATGCACGTGCTACCTTTCAAAGATGTATGACTGCTATATTCTATGACTTTTGTGAAAAGATTGTAGATGTTTTCATGGATGACTTCTCTGTTTATGGGAAGTCTTTTGATGATTGTTTAAGCAATCTTGATCGAGTTTTGCAGAGATGTGAACAAACAAATCTTGTCTTGAATTGGGAGAAATGCCACTTTATGGGTAATGAAGGTATTGTCTTGGGTCATAAGATTTCCGAAAAGGGTATTGAAGTGGACAAATCTAAGGTTGATGCAATTGAGAAAATGCCATGTCCTAAGGATATCAAAGGTATTCGTAGTTTCCTAGATCATGCTGGTTTCTATAGGAGATTTATCAAAGACTTTTCTAAAATTTCTAGGCCTCTTACAAACCTTTTGCAAAAGGATGTCCCTTTTGTTTTTGATGATGATTGTTTAGAAGCCTTTGAAACACTCAAGAAAGCCTTAATTTCTGCACCTAATTTTCAACCACCTGATTGGAACTTGCCTTTTGAAATTATGTGTGATGCTAGTGATTATGCTGTTGGTGCTGTTCTAGGACAAAGAGTTGATAAGAAACTGAATGTTATTCATTATGATAGTAAAACTCTAGATAGTGCTCAAAAGAAATATGCTACCACGAAAAAGAATTCCTAGCAGTGGTGTTTTCTTGTGACAAATTTAGATCTTACATTGTTGATTCAAAATTAATTGTTCACACTAACCATGCTACTATTAAATATCTTATGAAAAAGAAAGATGCTAAACCTAGACTTATTCGATGGGTTCTCTTGCTACAAGAATTTGATTTGCATATCACTGATAGAAAAGGAGTTAAGAACCCCGTAGCTGATAACTTGTCTAGGCTTGAAAATGTGCTTGATGACCCACTACCTATTGATGATAGTTTTCCTGATGAGCAGTTAGCTGCAATAAATGTTGCTCATAATACTCCTTGGTATGCTCACTATGCTAATTACATTGTTGCTAAATATTTACCACCTAGCTTTACATACCAGCAAAAGAAAAAAATATTTTATGATTTAAGACACTACTTTTGGGATGAGCCACATCTTTATAAAGAAGGAGTAGATGGTATTATTATACGTTGTGTACCTAAGCATGAACAGAGACAAATCCTTCGGAAATGTCACTCCGAAGCATATGGAGGGCATCATGCTGGAGATAGAACTGATCACAAGGTATTGCAATCTGGATTTATTGGCCTACTCTCTTCAAGGATGCCCATAAGTTCGTCTTATCTTGTGATGAATGTCAAAGAATAGGTAATATCGGTAAGCGTCAAAAAATGCCTATGAATTATTCACTTGCTGTTGAACCATTTGATGTTTGGCGATTTAATTACATGGGACCTTTTCCTTCCTCTAATGGGTATACACATATTTTGGTTGTTGTTGATTATGTTACTGAATGGGTAGAAGCTATTCCAACTAGTAGTGCTGATCACAACACCTCTATTTAAATTCTTAAGGAACTTATTTCCCCAAGGTTTGGAGTTCCTAGATATTTAATGACTGATGGTGGTTCACACTTTATTCATGGCGCTTTCTGTAAAATGCTTGCCAAGTATTATGTTAACCATAGAATTGCATCACCTTATCATCCTCAGTCTAGTGGTCAAGTTGAGCTTAGCAATAGAGAAATAAAATTAATTTTGCAAAAAACTATCAATAGTTCCAGGAAGAGTTGGTCTAAGAAATTAGATGATGCACTTTTGGCTTAGAGAACAGCTTATAAAAATCCTATGGGCATGTATCCTTATAAAATGATTTATGGAAAAGCTTGCCATTTGCCTCTTAAATTAGAACATAAGGCATATTGGGAAATCAAGGAACTCAACTGTGATTTCAAATTTGCCGGTGAAAAGAGGTTATTTGATATTAGCTCATTAGATGAACGAATAACCCAAGCTTATGAAAATGCATGGTTATTTAAAGAAAAAGTTAAAAGATGACATGATAAAAGAATCCAAAAGCGTGAGTTCAAAGTTGGAGAATATGTTCTTTTGTACAACTCTCGTTTCAGATTCTTTGTAGGAAAACTCATCTCTAAATGGGAAGGCCCCTATGTCATCGAGGAGGTTTATCGGTCTGGAGCTATCAAAATAAATAATGCCAAAGGTACTAACCCGAAGGTTGTTAATGGGCAACAAATAAAATATATCTCAGATACGCCCATTAATGTTGAAAGCAATATTATCCAAACTTTGACACCGGAAGAGCACATAAAAGAGTCCTTACGGAACACTCCAAAATCGTGAAAATAAGGAGGTACGTGATACGGTAAGTAAAAAGACTCCAAAAAATCCGCATTTTTTTGTCAGTTTTGGAATTTTTAGAAAATTAGGAAAATAAGAAACTTCCAGGAAGCGTACCCTGGTGGGCACAAGACACCAGGGCACGCCTGGCTTGCCAGGCGCGCCCATGTGGGTTGTGCCCACCTGGGGCACCTTCCGGACTCCGTTTTTCTTTCGTTTGCTTGTTCCTCAAGATAAAAAAAATCTTTATATACCCCCTGAACCTATTTACCACCGCATCATGGAGAAATCCACAATTCTCTTTTCTTGCTGTTTTCTGTCAGGTCCCATCTACCATGACCATTTCAAGCTCCTCCATGGACAAGTTCTTTAAGAACGTCATCAACCAATATCTGTGGGAGGTGGTGCAACACCCTCAGGCCATCCAAATGCATGAGGGGGTGCTGCACATCCGCGATGTGGAAGGACCCAAGGGGTCAAGAACTGTGGAGGCAAGGCTTGAGGCTATCGAGCAGGAAGTCTTCCGGTGCAAGGGGATGGTGGAGCGTGGACTCAATGCCAATCACCTCATGATCACGGACCTTTCCCGCGATCTCAAGGTGGATGGCAAGCCCATGAAGGACATTGTCTTCACCCTTAACGAGCAAATCAACCTCCTCCAAAGCCATATCTATGATCTTCAAAACCAAGTCTTTGAATATGAGGCGAGGTTTAAAGGTATGAGTTTGGCTTATGGTTGCAGGACCCATGAGACTCATTCTTCCTCTTACGATGGTGGGCCTCTGCCATGGAAACCCGACGACAAGTGATGGCTTCTCGCCCCTCGTTGGTTACCCCAAGTGGAAGGTTAGAGATGCAGTGTAGCGGAAGTTTTCCCTTGGCAAAGATACCAAGGATCGATTTCCCCTGAGACTCCCAGTTTCAACAAGAAGGTGTCAACTGCTAACGGCGCCAGATATTAGCAATCAACGTGGACCTGCACACAGATACAAATAACTTTGCTCCCAACGAGTACAGAGAGGTTGTCAATCCCTCCGGCCTTGTAGTTTACAAAGGATCAAACGCAAGTGATAGTAGTGATAGATATTGCTGCAATAGTAAGTAAAAGCGTAAAGTAAATAGCGGATGTGATCAATGATGGTAATATGGACCGGAGTCTCATGATGTTCACTAGTGATGTCTCTCTCCCAAAAGACGATAAAACTGCTATGTGAGGTAAACGAATTACAGCTGGGCAATTGACAGAACCATGAACGCAAACCAATGCTGACTACATTGCAAGAAAGGTTGAGGTTCAAAGCATGGGCGGTACGCCGAGGTAAGTAGACCGAAATCCATCTGCATCTACTACTAATCATCCACCTTGAGATATCTATCCAGAACATCTCGCTGGTATTAAGTTGCGAGTCCCACCCATAGTGTAAACTCAAAGCAACAGACAACTACATTAAAAGAACTTTGCGTAAAGTAAACAATCCTTGCACCCGCGGGCACAAGCACCGTTGTTTTCCCCCTTGTGGCAAGATCACATCCCCTAGACTCATGTTTCTGTCACTCAAGCTAGTCATCGAGGGGCATGAACCCACAATCAAGCATAACGTTCCCTCTTGGAGTCACTACCTATTACTTGGCCAAAGCAATAAATAACAACGGAGAACATGCAAGAATTACTTACGAACATAAATATAAAAGAGGTAGATCAAATATATTACTCAAACACAATCTGAACATAATCTCATAATCCATCAGATCCCAGCAAACTCATCATAGCAACAGCATAAGGATTACATAGCAACCTCGATCATGTAGGGCAGCTCACGAGGACTAATTAGTGAAGCACAAGAACGGGAGGAGAACATCACATAGCTAATGGTCATGGACTCATGGCCCAAGGGAGACTACTCACAACTCATCCGGGAGGCGTCCATGGTGGTGGAGAAGCTCCCGGTGGTGATCCTCCCCTCCGGCAGGGTGCCGGGAAGAGTTCTCCTGGTGCTCCCGATCTTGGAAGCGGCGGCGGCGGCGGAACAGAGATGAGATCGCGAAAAAGAGTTCCCGTCTCGAGGGTTTCGGGAGACGCTTTAAATATATGCCAAAGGGGGGCATCAGCGGAGCCTCGGGGGGCCCAGGCGCCCCCCGACGCGGCCCAGGGGGGGGGGGCGCCGCCAGGGCGCCTGGAGCCCTGGGGGCCCCCCCGGCTGTACTTCGGGCGCAAGGTAGCTTCTGGAACGCTGATTTTTTATATAATTTTTCTGGATTTTTCCTGGCAGTTCTCGTAATGTGAAAACCTGAAATACAAAAACAGCCGAAAACAGAAACTGGCACTGGGGTGCACTGAGTTAATAGGTTAGTCCAAATATGATCAAAAGTGTATGTAAGTGTATAAATAACATAGCAATATCACCCAAAAGAGGCATGGAGCAAGCAGAAATTATAGATACGTTTTGGACGTATCAACATCCCCAAGCTTAATTCCTGCTCGTCCTCGAGTAGGTAAATGATAACAAGAATAATTTCTGTGGTGACATGCTATTAACCATATAGGACTTTTTCATAGTCATATGACAAAAGCTTACTGAGACAATGAATCTATAGTAATTAAGTTGCCTCATGAGAAAATCACAAAGGACTGGAAGTTTTACAATATGACACTGAAACATCAAAAAGATTTGTAATGAACATGATGTGCTAATATGATAAAGTGATATCTCGCTTGCCCCCTTTAGTGAAGCAAAACATAAATGCAGGGGCACCTCCAAGGTTTAAGTGATGACTAGATACAATGATTTCAAAATAAACGATATCACAATCATGCAAAAGACAATGCTACTTTGGGACAATGCACATTACACTCAGAATGACAATCATGCTCTCAGTAGTTGGTGCTTTTAAAAGAAGGTGGAGACTCTCGAACCGTGGCTTTTGTTGGCAAGGTTGAAAACCCGTAGTTGGAAACAAAGACAAAACATGTACCAGAGCTCTTGGTTTTAAAAACAGAGGTAATAATTTTTTTAACATTATGCATGTTTCGTCAACGAATGCTAGCAGACAACTCAATCACTTCTTGAGATGGACAAGTTTCGAGGAACGGCTCCCGAATGAGGACGATCACATCCTCTTAATCTCCTTTGTTTATCACTGCCAAAGTTTTCTGATTTCTCATGAACAAAGCGTGAAGGAGGGTTTGTTTGTTATATTAATTTTGAGCCGGGCGCACTCATTGCCAGTTCCTTCTCGTATTATGGGTTTGCACATTATACATGCAATCCCGGGGTGAAGCTTGTCCAACTTAAAAAGATCATGAATTAACTACTACTTCCTCATGAACTTACAACAGAGGCACAAAATAAGGATGCTTTTTTCTTTTTGAATAATTTCGAGATGGTACATGCAAGTCTCCATTAGGAATGGCAGGTAAATACCATGTAGGAAGGTATGGTGGACTCATATGGCATAACTGGTATAAAGGAATGTGGATGCACAAGCAGTCAGTCCGCTTATTACAGGCGAAGGTTAGCAAAAGACTGGGAGCGACCAACTAAGAGAGCAATGACGGTCATAATCATGCAGAGCGACAAAGCAACATTGAATCAGGCATGGAAGTTATATCGCTACTCAGAAATAAAAGATCATCAAGGCTTGACAAACTTTCTTTACAGTCTTAAATATGCGTGAGCATACGCCAAGTCAATCAAAATAAATTCTCGAAGGAAGATATTACTAAACCATACCACACCATAGGCAAACAAATCATGTTGGTACTCCAATAACACATTGGGAACCCCCTAGCTATTTGAGACTAACCATAAGAAAACATGAACTACTAAGCGCCATTATGCACGTAGCATCTTTATCATAGACATATCAACCAATGCAACTGAAGCAAACTCTCTTAATAAGGTGAGCATGATAATTAAAGAGAGTTCAAGCAACCAACTAAACGAAGCTCTTTAGAAAGATAAGCATGAAAGTAAAGAGCTAAGCATGATAGTAGCTATTAAAAGACAAAGAACACACACAGCAAAGATAGACATGAAAATTCTATGTTATGTTCTAGGTAGAAGTGGAGCGTGTTTCTCTCCCACATAAAGAATGCTGAGTTCCGACTCATTATGAAAAGCTAAAGAAAACTAAAAAGGAAAACTAAAAGCAAGACGCTCCAAGCATAGCACATAACACATGAAGTGATAAAAATATAGTGGAACGAAAGACGAACTGATAAAGTTGATGGAGAAGGGGATGCACGGGGGCATCCCCAAGCTTAGATGCTTGAGTCTCCTTGAATATTTCTTGGGGGTGCACGGGGGCATCCCCAAGCTTGAGCGCTTGACACTCCTGAATCTTTTTATCATCTTCCCTCGCACACTTGAAAACTCCCTTCATACGTAACTCATCATAATCTGATTAGCGAGGTTAGTACCCATAATAAAATAATTGTTCCTTGCTGGAAATAAGGATATTCTTGAAGATCTACTGTTTCTCAAGATTGCCAAAAGGTTTTTGCAAGGAAAAAGCAAGCTCTAGGTTCGCAAAATGAAGGAAAGGCAAAACAGGACAGAATCTGTGAAAAACAGAACAACAGGTAGTAAATGATTTGTTCGGGGAACTTCTGCAACTCTAATCAAAAAACTCAAAACAGACGCACGAAAGACAATTATATAGAGCACGCTGTCGAAAAAATTCAGACCAAAAAGATGATCTGGTGATTTTATACGAATTTTTCTATCCAAGGACAGAATCTGTTTCCTGGACAGCACCTCACAACTTTTGAACTTTCTAGCAATCAGAGGCTATACTTGGCACAAATTGAAAAGCAAAGATACAATGATGATGCTATTGTAGTAAACAACATCAAGACACAACAAAAGAAAAATAAATTTATTCATTGGGCTGCCTCCCAAAAGCGCTTTCTTTTATGCCTTTAAGCTAGGCATAATGCAAAGAGATCAAGTTTTATCAAGAGTAAAAGAATAGCTAGCCCGTACAACGGACTCAAAAGGTAACTTAATCTTCTTTCGAGGGAAGTGTTCCATCCCTTTCTTGAGAGGAAACTGAAATTTTATATTCCCCTCTTTCATGTCAATGATAGCACCAACGGTGCTCAAAAAGGGACGTCCCAAAATAATTGGACAAGAAGGATCACATTCAATATCCATAATAGTGAAATCAACTGGAACATAATTATCATTGACAACAATAAGAACATCGTCGATCCTCCCCAAAGGTTTCTTTATGGAAGAATCAATGAGACGAACACCAAAAGAACAAGAATCAAAAGGTTTCAATTTAAGCATATCATATATTCTTTTTGGCATAACAGAGGTACTAGCTCCAGCATCACATAATGCATAGCAAGAGAAGTCATTCAACTTAATTTTTATCATAGGATCCCAACCATCTTCTAGCTTTCTAGGTATGGAGGCTTCTACTCTAAGTTTCTCCTCCCTAGCTTTGATGAGAGCATTAGTGATATGCTCCGTGAAGGCAAGGTTAATCGTGCTAGTGCGGGGATCTCTAGACATCTTGTGAAGGAAATCAATAACTTCGGTAAGAGTGTAATTATCAAAATCAAGGTCACTAGCATCAAGTAAAGTGGTAGTGGTGTCCTTTAGGTTCACTTGTTTGGTAGTTTCTATAGTCATAGCATCACCATTAATAGGTCCATTGGGACCAGGAGTACATTGGGTGCTAAGAGTTTGGATATCCTCAACAACTTGGATAGTAGCAACAGTGTGGTGGGTAGGAAGGCTCTTAATTCTATCTTCTTCCTCCCTTAGGGGTGCAACCACTTCGGGTTTAGCTGCCATTTGGTTTATCAAAGTGGCTTGTGCGTGGGACATGTTGGAAACTTGGGTCTCAGTGATAGTGAGCCTAGTCTGGAGGTTAGAAATCTCAATATTTATGCTTTCTAATTGTCTACTAATGTTTTGCAAGATAGCAGTATGCTCATTTAATTGACTCGAGAAGGTTTTGTTTTGTTCATATTGGGTGTGCATGTAATTCTTAGTGGCCTTCTCTATTTCTAGAAGTTTCTCATAGCCAGGCAAGTCTCTATCTTTTTGGGTGGAGTTCTTGGTGATAGGATAAGCATTGTTGTTCCCATAGGAATTAGAAGGGAACGGTCTAGGATTGCTACCAAATTTACTCCTATAAGCATGAGCAATCACAGAATCTAAGGGATCATAACGAGGATCAAAAGAAGATTGCTTGGAAAGTAGGGACATAATCAAGTCAGCTTTTTCATTTAGGGAGGAAATCTCCTCGACAGAGTTTACCTTCCTACCTGTTGGAGCGCGTTCGGTGTGCCATTGGGAATAGTTGGTCATCATCTCATCGAGAAGCTTCGTGGCAGCACCAAGTGTAGTTGACATAAAAGTTCCTCCCGCGGCCGAATCTAACAAGTTCCGCGAGGTAAAGTTCAAGCCTGCATAAAAAGTTTGGATAACCATCCAAGTAGTCAAACCATGAGTAGGGCAGTTCTTGATAAGAGATTTCATACGTTCCCAAGCTTGGGCAACGTGTTCATTATCCAATTGTTTAAAATTCATTATGTTACTTCTTAGTTGGATAATTTTAGCAGGTGGATAGTATTTTCCAATAAAAGCATCTTTGCACTTATCCCAAGAATCTATGCTATTTCTAGGCAAAGACTGAAACCAAATTTTAGCTCCTCCTCTCAAGGAGAAAGGAAAAAGCTTAAGCTTAACAATATTACCATCTATTTCTTGGTACTTTTGCATATCACAAAGTTCAACAAAGTTGTTCAAGTGTAAAGCAGCATCATCTCCAGCACCGGAGAATTGATCTTTCATGACTAAGTTCAGTAAAGTAGGTTTAATTTCATATGAAGGTGCTGAAGTGGCAGGTGTAGTGATAGGTGTGCTGATAAAGTCATCGTTGTTGTGACTAGTGAAGTCACACAACTTGGTGTTCTCGGTGGAACCCATAGTAGCAAGCAAGCAAGATAACTATTTTTGTGATTTTCGATAAAAGATACTAAAGCAAAAATGAAAGGTAAACTAACAAGACTAAAAAGCAAAGGTAAAAGATAGTGTGCAACTCCCCTATCCTGAAGAGTGGAGTCCCCGGCAATGGCGCCAGAAAACTTTGCTTGATGGCTTCTCGCCCCTCGTTGGTTACCCCAAGTGGAAGGTTAGAGATGCTGTGTAGCGGAAGTTTTCCCTTGGCAAAGATACCAAGGATCGATTTCCCCTGAGACTCCCAGTTTCAACAAGAAGGTGTCAACTGCTAACGGCGCCAGATATTAGCAATCAACGTGGACCTGCACACAGATACAAATAACTTTGCTCCCAACGAGTACAGAGAGGTTGTCAATCCCTCCGGCCTTGTAGTTTACAAAGGATCAAACGCAAGTGATAGTAGTGATAGATATTGCTGCAATAGTAAGTAAAAGCGTAAAGTAAATAGCAGATGTGATCAATGATGGTAATATGGACCGAAGTCTCATGATGTTCACTAGTGATGTCTCTCTCCCAAAAGACGATAAAACTGCTATGTGAGGTAAACGAATTACAGCTGGGCAATTGACAGAACCATGAACGCAAACCAATGCTGACTACATTGCAAGAAAGGTTGAGGTTCAAAGCATGGGCAGTACGCCGAGGTAAGTAGACCGAAATCCATCTGCATCTACTACTAATCATCCACCTTGAGATATCTATCCAGAACATCTCGCTGGTATTAAGTTGCGAGTCCCACCCATAGTGTAAACTCAAAGCAACATACAACTGCATTAAAAGAACTTTGCGTAAAGTAAACAATCCTTGCACCCGCGGGCACAAGCACCGTTGTTTTCCCCCTTGTGGCAACAACACATCCCCTAGACTCATGTTTCTGTCACTCAAGCTAGTCATCGAGGGGCATGAACCCACAATCAAGCATAACGTTCCCTCTTGGCGTCACTACCTATTACTTGGCCAAAGCAATAAATAACAACGGAGAACATGCAAGAATTACTTACGAACATAAATATAAAAGAGGTAGATCAAATATATTACTCAAACACAATCTGAACATAATCTCATAATCCATCGGATCCCAGCAAACTCATCATAGCAACAAAATAAGGATTACATAGCTGCCTCGATCATGTAGGGCAGCTCACGAGGACTAATTAGTGAAGCACAAGAACGGGAGGAGAACATCACATAGGTACTGGTCATGGACTCATGGCCCAAGGGAGACTACTCACAACTCATCCGGGAGGCGTCCATGGTGGTGGAGAAGCTCCCGGTGGTGATCCTCCCCTCCGGCAGGGTGCCGGGAAGAGTTCTCCTGGTGCTCCCGATCTGGGAAGCGACGGCGGTGGCGGAACAGAGATGAGATCGCGAAAAAGAGTTCCCGTCTCGAGGGTTTCGGGAGACGCTTTAAATATATGCCAAAGGGGGGCATCAGCGGAGCCTCGGGGGGCCCAGGCGCCCCCCCGGCGCGGCCCAGGTGGGTGCGCGCCGCCAGGGCGCCTGGAGCCCTGGTGGTCCCCCCGGCTGTACTTCGGGCGCAAGGTAGCTTCTGGAATGCTGATTTTTTATATAATTTTTCTGGATTTTTCCTGGCAGTTCTCGTAATGTGAAAACCTGAAATACAAAAACAGCCGAAAACAGAAACTGGCACTGGGGTGCACTGAGTTAATAGGTTAGTCCAAATATGATCAAAAGTGTATGGAAGTGTATAAATAACATAGCAATATCACCCAAAAGAGGCATGGAGCAAGCAGAAATTATAGATACATTTTGGACGTATGAACAAGATCGCATCTACATCACCACCACCACCATCTTATTCATCACCAAAAGAATATTGAGTATCGGGTATGGGCACTCCCCTTGGCTTCCGCCAAGCTTGGGGGAGGTGCCCCGGTATCGTATCATCCCCACTATCCTTTTACCTTTACTTATTTTAGTTTGATCTTTCGCTTTAGAATGAATGAAAGTTTAGTTCGATCCTTTCTTTTCGAGAGTTTGCTTAGTGATCTATCCTTGTAATCGTGTGCGAGATATATAATAAAGTTTAGTTGGAGTTTTTGCTTTCTTTACTTTCATGTAGCAATAAAATAAAGGAAATAAATTAAGAAGATCATATGCTAATCTTATGGTAGGTGATGGCACCACATAAGCAACAATAAGTAGAAATTTTTATTAGAGATTGACAAACATAAATTGGTCAATGATGCAACTCATGAAAGAATTAATAAGGGAAGAGAAGATTCACATACAAATATACTATCCTAGAAATCTTTTGTGATTGTGAGCCCCCATCAAAATATTATATGCCAAAATTGTTGACGTTGGACAAGGAAAACAACTTAATGATTTATGTTTGTTCATATTCACATAGAAGTCATATTGTCATAGATCCTTTAACATGTGGTGCTTGCTCAATATCTTTTATAGACAAAAATTCCGCACTAAGTAGAGATACTACTTGTGCATCCAAAAACCCTTAAACCCAAATCTTTTTTAAGTGTCCACTATACCTACCTATGGATTGAGTAAGATCCCTCAAGTAAGTTGTCATCGGTACAAAAAGGCAATAAAAATTGCTTCTAAATGTGTGAGATCATTTAGTGTAAGAGAAAATTGGAGAATAAAAGCGACAAACTGCATAATAAAGGTCGCTATCACAAGGGGCAATGCAACATGACGTTCTTTTGCACTAAGGGGTTGAGCATACAAACAAATAAGGGCATGACAACCTCTGCTTCCCTCTGCGAAGGGCCTATCTTTTGCTTTAATGTATTTACTTTTATGCAAAGATTTAAAGTTTTACTCACATATGTCCAGTTGAATATGGGTGGCATGAGTTATTATTATTGACATCACCCTTGAGGCGAATACGTTGGGAGGCAAAACTATAAGCCCCTATCTTTTTATGTGTCCGGTTGAAACGTTTTGCTCATGTGTATGCGGTGAGTGTTAGAAATCATAGAAGACTATATGATAGTTGAGTATGAGGACTTGCCTAAGGGCTCCGATACATGAGCCTCCCTGAAAAGATGATGAACTGTAGTTGCAAAGTTGAGTGAGAACATAGTTTGTTAGTTTCTAATAGAGTTTAGGCTTTATACTTCGATTGTGTGATGAACTGTTACTTATTCATGAGAATTCTATGGTAAAAGTTCTATGATAAAAGTCATATGTTTAATTTTTTTGATGCTATAATAATCTACATGATGCTTCTATGTCCGTATTTTTTTTATCGACACCTCCCTCTCAAAGCATGTGGACATGTTTTTCGATTTCGGTTTTTGCTTCAAGACAAGCGAGGCCTAAGCTTGGGGAGTTTATACGTCCATTTTACATCATGTTTTCTTATTGTTATTTATGATGTTTTTATGCATAATAATGCTTTTTGAAGTAATTCTAATGCATTTTCTCTCATAATTTGCAAGGTATGCACCAGGAGGGAGAATTCCGGCAGCTCGAAATCTGGACCTGAAAAAGCTACACCAGGTCACCTATTCTTCACAACTCCAAACAAGTTGAAACCTCATGGGGATTATTGGAGCAAATAAGTACCAGAGGGGGCCCACCAGGTGGGTACAACCCACCTGGGCACGCCAGGGAGCCTAGGCGCGCCCTGGTGGGTTGTGTTCACCCAGGTCCACCTCCGATGCCCCCTTCTGGTATATAAGTCATTTTGACCTAGAAAAAATGAGGAGAAGACTTTCGGGATGAAGCGCTGCCGTCTTGAGGCGGAACTTGGGCGGAGCACTTTTGCCCTCTTGGGGAGGGATATCTCCATGAACATCTTTAACAGCACCATCTCATCTCAAACCCTAGTTCATCTCTTGTGTTCAATCTTGTTACCGGAACTATAGATTGGTGCTTGTGGGTGACTAGTAGTGTAGATTACATCTAGTAGTTGATTACTATATGGTTTATTTGGTGGGATATTATATGTTTAGATCCATTATGCTATTTAATACCTCTCTGATCTTGAGCATGATTATCATTTGTGAGTGGTTACTTTTGTTCTTGAGGTCACGGGAGAAATCATGTTGCAAGTAATCATGTGAACTTGATGTGTGTTCGATATTTTGATAGTATGTATGTTGTGATCCCCTTAGTGGTGTCATGTGAACGTCGACTACATGACACTTCACCATATTTGGGCCTAAGGGAATGCATTGTGGAGTAGTAATTAGATGATGGGTTGCGAGAGTGACATAAGCTTAAACCCCAGTTTATGGGTTATTCCGTAAGGGACCAATTGGATCCAAAAGTTTAATGTTATGGTTAGAATTTATTCTTAATATTTTTCCCGCAGTTGCGGATGCTTGCGGGAGGGTTTGTTCAAGTAAGAACATCACCTAAGCACCGATCCACCCACATATCAAATTATCAAAGTAGCGAACACGAATCGAACCAACATGGTGAAAGTGACTAGATGAAATGCCCATGTACCCTCAAGAACGCTTTGCTTATTATAAGAGACCATTTTAGCCTGTACTTTGCCTCAAAAGTATTGGGCTACCTTGCTGCACTTTTGTTACTACTACCATTACTTGCTCGTTACAAAAACATCTTGCTATCAAACTACTCTGTTACTTACAATTTCAGCACTTGCAGACATTACCTTGCTCAAAACCTCTTGTCATTTCCTTCTGCTCCTTGTTGAGTTCAACCCTCTTACTTATCAAAAAGAGCTACAATTGACCCCCTATACTTGTGGGTCATCAATAGGAAGTCAACTTCCAAAGGGTGCCAATTTCTTGGTTGCTCTTTGGTGAGTTGGTCTTCTAGGAAGCAAAGTTGCGTGTCTCTCTCCTCCACCGAAGCTGAGTATGTGGCCGCCGACAGTTGTTGTGCTGAACTTCTATAGATGAGGCAAACTTTAAAGGATTGCGGTGTCATGTGTGACAAAGTGCCTCTTTGGTGTGACAATGAAAGTACCATCAAGATTTCTCTCAACCCGGTGCAACACTTCAAGACGAAGCATATTGAGATTCGGTATCACTTCATCCGAGATCACATTAGGCGAGGGGAGGTTGATCTTCATTATGTCAACACTCATGAAAACCTTGCAGATATTATCACGAAGACTTTGGATGGAGCAAGATTTCGCGACTTAAGGCATGAGCTAAATATCATCGATTTGAGCAATGTGGCTTGAAACTTTGCATACCCCACCACACTCATCATGTTGTCATGTTTAGGTGTAGGCATGGACATAGGGGGAGTGTTGTTCTCTCAATGAACTCTCCCTCCCCCCATTATGCATAAATTTATCAACTCTTTCACATTCACCATTGTTGATGGTACTTGTGCTTGAAAGACGAGTTTTGGTCATGGGCCCAAGGATAATTCTTCGCGGTGCTATACCAATTGACTCAAACATAGGTGGCTCCGGCCACCGCCTTCTCTTCGTGATAAGTTTTGGTTCGTTATTTGGTCCTCGTTGTCTCTTTGCTTTGTTTTTGACCTTGATCTTGTTTAGTTGTTTCTTTTGTGCTCTCTTTGCATGTCCGGTTGCTCGAAGTGTGTATTGCAAAGGTCTTGTTTTTTTGTTTTAACAAAACGTGCACTTTCTTGGACTTGCGGTACTACCGTGGCTAGCCACTGTACTACTGCTGGAGGCGGGTGGCTCTTGAGCTTGCACAGCTGCACCTATGGCACGGTGCTACCGCTTGACTTCAATTACGTTGCTTTGTCACACCCAATCTCATGTCTACCTTGTTTTGTTCTTTGCCTTGGTCTTTGCAATAATATTTCTCGTTTTTCTCGTGTGTTTGCGTTGTGTGTCATAGGTGGTGACTCCGGTGCTAGGCGCTCGAATCCCAGCCGTAACACGAGCTCCAAGCGTCTTCGCAATCAAGATGCTCCTGAGGGGTTCAATGCCCCACAACTCAACGTAAAGATCTCATCTTCCAAGATCAAGGCGCTAGTTGTCAGCTTGGATGAGATGTGTCAGTGTCAAAACCGACAGATCTTGGGTAGGGGGTCCTGAACTATGCGTCTGAGGATCGATGGTAACAGGGGACAGGGGACATGATGTTTACCCAGGTTCAGGCCCTCTTGATCGAGGTAATACCCTACTTCCTGCTTGATTGATTTTGATGCATATGGTTACAAGAGTTGATCTACCTCGAGATCGTAATGACTAAGCCCTAAAAGTCTAGCCTATGAGGTTTCTATGATTCTGCTGTCGTCTCTACGGACTAAACCCTCTGGTTTATATATGCGCTGGAGGGACCTAGGGTTGTACATGATCACCTTGCTGAGGAAGGAAAGTATTACACCCGGACTCTAAACTTGCTATATTACACATGGGGAGTCATGTCCGGATACGGGAGATAGTATTCATCGATAATCTTCATGGCCCACCAGTCTGGCCCATAACGAATGATCCGGTCACCTGAGGGACCCTTAATCTAGGATTCCCTCAGTAGCCCCTGAACCAGTCTTCGATGACGACGAGTTTGGCTGACACACTATCTTGGGCATTGCAAGGCGGGTTCCTCCTTTCGAACATATTGAAGACATATTCCCTACAAAAGGTACCGTGTCCGGCTCTGCATGGTTAGTACTACCGTTAGCCTCGAAGGCAAGGTATCAAAAATCAGATACTGTGTCTTTACTAACAATATTTCAGTGAAGCGTCACGCCGGTCCCTTTTAATACATATCAAACCATTTTCTTGGCTCTGGTTTTGCGTTTCGAGGTATAGCCTCATTGGCATGTCTTGTCAAAACAGAGATCGTGCCCGCTTATTACATGATCCTTATCAACGTGACGTGAGCATCTTAACCGCGCCTTACGCACGACCTCATTGGGAACCGGCGAGGTTTACTGCTGGTGTGGGGGGCGTTTAGCATTCACCGATTATAAAAGGACCCAAAGTTTTATCCTTTATCCCCACACCCTCCTCAAGCCCTAGCTCTCCAATCTCCTCAGCCCCCTGCGCCCACATCTCTTGCACCCTCAATCCTCAACACCTCCACCACCGCCGCTGTATCCAGTAATGGCTGGCTCCGGCTCCAAAGGCAAGTGGGAGGCATCTTCGATCACAGAGAAGACCGTGAAGAGCCTCCGAAGCGCGGGCTATCTTGCCGATGATGTGGCGCATCGGGTCCCCGAGAGGGACGAAGTGATCCCTGTTCCTAAGGCGGGTGAGAGGGTTGTATTCCTCTCGCACTTCATTCGGGGGCAGGGATTTCCTCTCCACCCCTTTGTACGGGGCCTTCTATTTTTCCACGGGTTAGATTTCCATGATCTAGCACCGAATTCAATCCTTCACATATCCGCTTTCATAGTGGTGTGTGAAGCATTCCTCTCAATCCCCACACTTCGGCCTCTGGCTCAAAACCTTCAATCTGAAGCCGAAGGTGGTCGACGGGCAGCACGCTCAGTGCGGGGGTGCTATGATAAGCAAACTCCCCAATGCTACCTGGCCAAAGGGGGCATTCATGGAGACGAACAAGATTTGGTAGCAGGAGTGGTTTTACATCACAGAACCCCGCGACACCAAGTGGGCGGCAGCTCCTGCATTCAGATCTGGACCCCCGAAGAGGCTAACCTCCTGGGCCGATAAGGGTCCGAATTGGGGGTCTCAGACGGAGCTGCTAGCCCTCCAAAAAATGCATCTCTGACATGATCTCCAAGGGTACCCAGCTCACTAACGTGGTACAGGTAATGCTAGCCCTTCTCGTCCTCCTCTACCAACACCAGGACTCCTATCTATGGGAGTTCAATCCGGAAGGGTCCCGGCCCTTGAACCACCTCTTTGGCTCTACGCACGAAGACATCTAGAAGCACCTCTTCAAGGCCCAGAAGGGGTGGCCGGCGGAGACCGAGGACAGGGGCTTGAGTACTGTGCTCCCTGCATCAGAGGTATTTGAGATTTCTGCCGAACATATATTCCTTCCCTGTTTTAATTATAAAATGAGTTGGAGTTTTTGCGTTCAATCCAGGCCTGGACGAAAAAGGCGGAGGGGATCAAGTGTACGGCTCCCCTACCAGAAGACCCAGAGACGCCTTGGGTAACGGCGATGTTGATTCCGGCGCTGTACAAGGCGCCGGAGAAGAAGGCCAAGAAGAAGGGCAAGGAGGTCAAGAGTGACCCCCACCCTGCCGGCCCTACGGACACAAGGTCCGAGGAAACAGGCTCCCAACTCTCTCCCGAACAAGAAGAGGAGGAGGAGGAAGAAGAAGACTCCCCCATCCTGGCTAAGAGGAGAAAAAGAGCGGCCCCTACTGATGCAGGCACGACCATGTCCAGGAAGAAGCTAACTCTTCTTGTTAGTTCAGACTCATCGTCCAAACAGAACTATCGGGTTCAGCCCAGGATCAAGCCCCTAGCTGAATCGTAAGTATCTAAACTACTTATATTCGGATATCTTCCCTTTGCAGCATCTAATATTTATTTTATCTTTATGTAGTCCTCCGTGCGACATCCTCGTGGCTTCACTGTCCTCAGGGAATTCCCTCGCGTACGGAGAGATGGAGAGCGATACGCCTCCGTGGGGTTCGTCGCCCACTGTGGGGGATACCGAGGTATCCTCTCTACAAACTCCCCCTGTTCCAGCAGGTGGGAGTGGGGCTGACGAAAGAGCGGCCGAGGTCAATACTTCGACCGCGGTTGGCCAAGGGGGAGTGATCCCCATGACGACCGAAGACTGGGGGCCCAAACAATTCGGGGCCCCGCCGAACACTGTTCCGGTGTCCAGTGCGGCTCCGGAATCAAGGGACTAGCCCCCCGTTATGGGGGAGGGAGCAAATGCTCCCGCGGGGCCTATCGTTAATCCGAAGGCGCCGAACACTCTGGAGGTAGCACTACAAAGTGCTTCCATCGTGGAGGTATACCGCACTCTGATGAGTTCGGTCATGGGGAAGATTCAGTCCGTCAAAGGCGGACTGAACGAAGCCTTCAGCAGACTACTAACACGCTTTGAGGTATGCAATGTAATGTTCTGTAAAGAGAACTTTTGTTTTATTATATATATATATATATATATATATATATATATATATATATATGTATATATATATATATATATATACATACATGCATACATACATAAACACTATTCTGATCACAACCTGAACTGCGTGAGTAACTGGCCTGAACTTCCCTTTGTACGAACTCGACCTTTGAGCTATCTTCGCAATCGTGCCTTCTACCATGAGTTTTTCTGATAATTCGTGTTGTTTGTGATGTAAGTGTAATATGGACACGTTTTTTAGCAACTAAATGCGCGTTCTAAATAGGAATCACGCTCATTGGCGGATTTTCTCTCGGGTCATGATGAACTTGCGTCTGTTGCGTGTTTAATGCATGTTCTGGGTGTTGTCGAAGCTCTGGCATGATGTGAATTGTGTTTTTGTATGATTTTGCTGCATAAATTTTTGTTATTTCAAATGAATTTCAAAACCGGCCGTGTTCTTCGTCCGCGCGAGATGCATCCTCCGCCATTGGTGATTTCTTGTTTTCCTGCCAAGTTTGCTCGCTAAATTGCGTACTATAGTTAAATTCAAGGCTTACTACGTTGTCAATTTCAATCG
>LR738711.1:702882554-702904784 GCA_902687465.1 Secale cereale | reverse complement strand
ATATATATATATATATATATATATATTGTAATTTTGAATTTTTTTAATTTGGGTTTGAGTTTGTTCCATTGTAACTATGGGATTATTTCCAAATATGCATGCATACCTTTTTAATTTTTTTGTAACATGTTTGCATACTTCGAACAGTGGTAGAACTTCACTATGTGTTTAACCTGAACTTATAAGATTTTTTCTTTTGTGTAGTTTGTTTTTTTACATGTTCATTTGATGTTTTTTCAAACCCCTGAACTTCTGTGTTTTTACTACTTGAACTTCATCAGTAATTGTTGATAAATGTCCCGACCCCCCTCCCCTCCTATGACACCTGAGACTGATGCTCTATATGCCTTCCATTTATTTTTTAGTTGTTGCCGCGTGTTTATTGTGTTTGTGGCGTCATCATAATTGTTTTGCCCATTTCATTCCTATATGTTTATGCCTTGATCATGTTGAGTGCCTTTTCATGTCCTTGCTTCTTGCACCATGCTCATTTCACTTGTTATGCCATGTGTTTTCTTTGTGCCTCTTGCCATTATATTGCATTGTCATGCCATCTTTGTCATATTGCATTTTATTCATCCTATGTTGTTGCATCATGGCCATTGTATTGTTGTATTGCCTCTTGTCATGTACATGCTCATCATATACCTTGTCGTAATCATCATGTTGTTGTCATGTGCATTGCACTCATCCTTTTGTCATGTGTTGCTTTATGTTGTGTGTGCATCACTCTTTGCCATCTCTCTCTCAAGCCATGCCCATGCATCATCATCTCTTCCTTCCTTCTCATCCTTTTATTTTGCAAGTGACGTTTTTCCCGTCCTCCTATTATTGTTTGCATCTTCATCATTTCATCAAGACCTTTCTCCACGTGCAAACCTTGTCACTTATTCCTCTCTTTCAAATCATGGCTTTCATGTCAAGTGACATTGTTTGTGCCTCCATTAATGTTCATCCCTTTACTATAAATTCTCAAATCATGCCTTCAACCTCTCTGCCGAATTTCAACTCCTTTGAACTTGTTTTTGGTTGAGTTCAAAATGGCTCAAGTTTCAAATTAATTCAAACTTGGTTTATTTTTTACCTCTAAAAATGTCCAGTCCAATTTTGTCAAATTGTGCATAAACCCACGAGCTCAGGGGTATTCTTATATCTCTAAGATTCTTTCCCAAACATCTTGGTCTTTTCCTTCTTCTAGCTGTTTATTTGTATAAACAAAGATTTTAAAAGAAACAGGAGAAGGGCCTTATGTGGACTCCAGCCTAGCACCGGTTCCCTGAGCCAGATCCTCCAGCCCACTAGTACCGCGGCCCAGCAGCAGCTCCTTCACCGCCAGCCACTTTCACCCACGTGGGGCCTGCATGTCAGCCTCCCTTTGTTACTGTGCTTCCTCCTCCTTTGCCCATTTCCCCTCTCACAGTAAAACTCCACGGCCAAAGGCACATGGCCACGAGGGCAGCCACGGCCTCGCGCCTCCCCTCCTATAAAGCAGTGGAGCAACCCCTAGGGTTTCCTTCTCCCTCTTCCTTCCCTCCTCTGCGCCGCTAGCAGGTAAGGGCAGCCCCCACGCGCACATACTCCGCTGCCCGACGCCATGGCCGGAGCAAGTCTGAGCTCGCAGCCGGTGTAGTGTGCCCCCACCAGCTCCCCTCCTTCGTCTACGAGCTCCGGGACGGTGTCATGGTCCCGTTTCACGACCTCCCCGAGCCGGATCGTCAAGTCCAGCGCCCCGACACCTCCCCTGCTTCGCCTCCTCGCCGGAGTACAGAACCAGGCCGTGCCTTCTCCGATCCCCTTTCTTCTCCCACCTCTCCCGTTTGTCTCTTCTCTCTCAGATCGTCTCCTTCTTGCCCACATGAAACCACGAGGAGTTCGCTCATCGCCATGGATAGGAGCCCCGCCACTGGACCTTGCCAGGATGCCCTGGGCCATCGATGTTGACCCCGCCTTTGGCGAGCACCAGCTCCTCCGAGAGCATCACTGCCGGTGAGACCCCAACGCCACCCTCACCTTGTTTTTCTCTTCCCCCGTCTCTCTCCTTCCCTTTCTTCTCCCGTGCATCTCACCTCTCGATTTCCTCTGTCCAGAAAATTACCATTGACCGCGCCCCTGCTTCATTAGATCGCCTAGCCGACTCCTTCCACGCCCGGGCCTCTGCAACACGGTTCTCTGCAACCACAGCAGCTATTGCTGTTGGCTCCCGTCGCCGGCGAGACCCCGTGCGCACAAAACTGGTCACGATCCACACATGCTTTATTATCTGTCGATTCCCCTTTGTAACACGAGCAGACATTCAACGCAGTGGTCAGCACACTCCTTTGCATACCAAGAGGTACTGGGATCGAATCCCAGGGTTCCTCTTTTGAACTCCCTGTTTTCTGAATTTTTGGCCTGACGTGCACACATAAGATCTGGTGGGCTTTGATCCACTCTGGACCACTGCACTATGCTGCAAAGCCGACCCGTATATTTTTCCCTCTCACTCTCTGCATTTTAGCATTTTTCCAGCGCATTCATATTTATAGAAATGCCATCATCTTGGGTTGCATATAACTAAATAACCATGCATCTAATTTAAACAAAATTCATATGTAAGATACTTAGGATTTCATCTAGTTTCATATTATGCATTTCACATTACTGTTTGAAATTTTAAATTGATGTTTGCATTTATTTTGCATAATAACATGCTAAAATGATTTAATTCATAACTAAATAACCATTGCTCCAAATTTAATAAACTTTAGATGTAAATGGGGTAGAAAAATGAGTAGATTAACTTGGTGCAATTACTTTTGCTGTTTGACAACTTTAAAATTGTGTTATAGGTAGAACAGTAGCAAATAAGAAATATGCACATGGGGATTTTCCAGAATTGTTGTTTGTTGTTCCGGCCACATTTAAACTTGTCTAAATAGATAGCTTATATATGCTTCACCTCTTGCCATGTTTAAAAACATTTAATATTTTTGGGTACATAAACACGAGTGAACTAAATACTTGAATGTGGTGTTTCCTCAATATGCAACTTGTTGCATATTGAGTTCCACTTAATTTGTAGTATTGTTTGTTGCACTTTGCCATGCCATGCCTATTTAATCTTGTCATGCATCATAGTTGATTGAGCATTATGCCATGTTTATGCTTGTGTGTTTACCATGTTGTTTGCTTCTTTCCGGTTGTGCTTCTTCTCGATAGTTCTTGTTTCGTTGCGATCGTGAGGATTCGTTCGACCACCTTGGTTCGTCTTTGTGGCGTCGTCTACTTCATGGACTTGTTCTTCCTCCTTGCAGGATCTCAGGCAAGATGACCATCACCTTGGATACCTTTACTATCATTGCCATGCTAGTTGTCTCGATGCTGTCGCTATATGTCACGTTACCTATCTATTGTCAGCCTCTCTCCTTGTTGCCATGAAACCTCTAACCTTTGACACCTTCCCAGCAAACCGTTGTTTGGCTATGTTACCCGCTTGCGCAACCCCCCTTATAGTGTTGTTAGTTGCAGGTGAAGATGAAGATTGCTCCATGTTGGAACTTGTTGTTGGATTATCACAATATATCTTATATATATATTAGTACACCTATATACTTGGCAATGGGTGGAAGGCTTGGCCTTTTGCTCGGTGTTTTGTTCCACTCATGCCGCCTTAAGAACCGATAAACCGACGTTATGTTCCTTGATTTTGCGTTCCTAACGTGGTTGGGTATATGGGGACCCCTTGACAGTTCGTCCTTGAATAAAACTCCTCCAGCAAGGCCCAACATTGGTTTTAATTTGCAACATAATAATAACTTAATTAATTAATTAATTTGCATAGGGGGTCGCGTCCTCGAGGATTCTTTTTCTACATAACAGGGGGGCCAGTGTTGATGGTGTTGGTCCCAAACGGGGGGACTGCGGGGCCGCCTTGGGGAAACCCGAGGTATCTCGTATTTTCCCCGTAGGCTCACCTATCCGGTCATGGCTTGAGACGAGATACGCGCGGCTACTATCAAGGTGTCGGCACGCCGGGAGGTCTTGCTGGACTTGTTTTACCATTGTCAAAATGTCTTGTGCACCGGGATTCCGAGCCTGGTCGGATTGTCCCTAGGATAAGGGGTAATATTATTATTATCGCTGCTGATCGTGAGAGCTTGTGATGGGCTAAGTTGGGACACCCCTGCAGGGTTATGATCTTTCGAAAGCCGTGCCCGCGGTTATGTGGCAGATTGGAATTTGTTAATATCCAGTTGTAGAAAACTTGACAGAGGATCCGTATTAAAACACACGAACCGCATGAGTAACCGTGACCGTCTATTTTCACTTTGAGAAGAGAACGCGGTGGGGTTATGTTTGACTCTTAGGTAGTTCAGGATCTTTAGCGATCATTACTAGTTTGGGACCGCTTGCGTAGATGCTCATCTTATTCTTGTACTCGTAAGTTAGCCACCATACATATGCTTAGCCCTTGCTGCAACCACACCACTTAACCTCTCCATACCCATTAAGCTTTGCTAGTCTTGATACCCATGGTTATGGGATTGCTGAGTCCTCGTGGCTCACAGTTACTACAACAACAGTTGCAGGTGCAGGTTTCCGATGACTTGATGTGAGAGCGATGTTTACTTGTGTTGGAGTTTCTTCTTCTTCTTCATCGTCAGTCTTGGGTTAGGTTCCTGGTCAGCAGCCTGTGATAGCAGGATGGATGTCGTTGTGCTTTTCATGTTTGCATCCGTAGTCGGATGTCTTGTATTGATGTTGTTGTATTCATGTGGCTTGTATGAATTGTTGTATCTGCATGTATTTATGTAATGGTACGATGTAATGGTATCCATCTTGCTTAGCGCCCGAAATGCGGTTGTGCCCCAATCACGAGTTCGTCATGTGATCGGGATAGAATCACATCTTGGGGCTGACACCTCCCCCTGCGAGGCCGAGACAGGAACGAGCCAGAGGAGGCGACGACGCGGCTTGCCGCGTCGTTGCATGCGGAGGCGAGTCCGTCACATCTATGACCCCACTATCTATCTTAGGGGTGTGGCTCTGAGGTGCGTGTGATAGGGGTGGAAACAGAATAACCGCATTGCGTCCTATCAAAACCTAGCGCACAACAATGCAGTAGCGCGAGGCCGGGCAGGGGGAGGGTGGGTCGGGACCCCCTCCCCCCTATGAGTCCGAGACAGGAATGAGCCGGAGCAGGTGAGGACGCGGCGTGCCGTGTCGTCATATGCGGAGGGGAGTCCGTCACATCCGTGACCCCAATATCTATCTTAGGGGTGTGGCTCTGGGGTGCATGCGGTGGGGGTGGAAACAAAATAACCCATTGCGTCCTGCCAAAACCTAGCGCGCAGCAATACGGTAACGTGAGGCCGAGCAGGGGCCCCCTCCCCTCACCTTGCGAGGCCGAGACAGGAGCGAGCTGGAGCAGGAGACGACGCGGCGTGTCGTGTTCATATGCGGAGGCGAGTCCATCACATCCGTGACCCCACTATCTATCTTAGGGTTGTGGCTCTGGGGTGCGTGCGGTGGGGGTGGAGTCGCATGTGTACTTTGTGTGTATTTGAATTTTGAACTTCTATATTGTGTTTAAGTTGTGTATTTTAGTTAGATATGGACTTCATCTGTTTTTGTACTTGAACTTCTTCTTTTTGTTTCTTAGTGTTTATTCATTCATATGCCTTTACTTCTCTGATTAGTGTACTTGAACTTCTGTTCTTTATTTTTTGAACTTCTTTCTCTTGTTTTTGTAGGTGCATATTTTGTATATATTTTTCTTCCCTTGGTAGTGTATTTTCCATCAATTTTTGGTTTTAAGGATATCACCAGTGCTGTTGTGCAATCTTATCTCATTATAATAGATGCATTCAAATGGTGCATTCATTTATCTACAGATGTATTTACTTTTTTAGCTATTGGGGGGTAAAACTATAATTTTGCCAGCTCACGACACCCACGACAGAGAGACATTAAGTGTCCATCTTTCTCGGCACCACTTGTCAGAAAACCCCCCTCTCCCTGTCGCTCGCTCTCTTCCCCCTCTCCGTTGCTCCGCTGCTTTCGTCCCCTCCAACTCCTCCTGATTTCTCCGCCACTGTCCCCTGCCCTCGTGAGTGGAGTAACCGGCGCACGCCCCTGCTCCTATTTCTGGCCCACGCCGCGCTCTCCCTCCCTTAGCCCGCTTTGTCCTGCTCTGGACCGAGGGCGGCAACTGCCTGTGCGGTTCCAAGGTGTGCGTGGCGTCATGTGGAGTGGAAGAACCGCCCAGGATTCGTGCGTGCGGGGGTCGTTGGGAGAGGTACAAACGTTGCCCTCCCTAATGCTTGCCCTTAGTTTCGCTAGATCTGTCGAGGCCTATCTGTTTCTTCTGTGTGTTGTCACGTCCGCCTCCTACCCCTTCTTCTGATGGTTGGGTGGGAGATTAGGTAGGGTTCTTGTGTGTGTGGTGGGTGGATTCCATTCCCCCGTGGTCAGATTTGTTTATGAGATGCTTGTTTGTGCTATTTCTCCCTTCAGAGTTGAGTGGATTTCATTTCCCCTTTGGTAATTTCAGCAGTCAGATGCATGTAAGGGAGGGTGTGGTGCTACGGTTGATGCTGGATCTAATGCATCTAATTGTCTTAGTGTTGTTGATTTCGTAGTCTAGATTGTGTCTGTCACATTCTAGTTAGTTTATGGATACTTTTTTGTTATGCTTGCCTAGATGTTCCACTGTTCATCATTTCATACTTGTTGATATGTTCAAGTTGTTTCATCCTAGGGTTTGATTTAGTTGCTTTTTGTATTTGTTGTATGAGTTTCTGCTTGCTAACTATATGCAATCTATCCCCTGTTTTTAGTAGGTTGTTCTAGTGTTTGGAGTTCCATTCATCGAGGGGTTGTGTTGTCATGGATTCAAAACCTTCTCCAGGTATTTTATTGTGGTTGGATCTTGTATTTTAAATACAGTTTTCTTATATATGTCAGCCCATATCTTCAGTTAGTTGTCTTGTTGGACTGCCCTTTCTTGAATGTCTGAACTTCTAACAATATCATGTGTATGCATTTTACCCTTAGTTTAAGTTAGTAGAGTGTTGCTTAATTTTTATTTGATGAATTGCTGGTGAACTATGTCACCAAGTGTTGTTGGACTCCCCAAATGTTCCATATTTATAGTGTATATCTTTTGTTGTTTTGTATGTGATCATTTTCATGGTATTGATATTTAGTTTGCCTGTGAAATAGTATTTCTGCTCATGCTAAATCTTTTTTATGTGCTACTTGCTTGGGTCACATAGTTGAACTTCTGTTTTTAATTACTGTTTGTTTATAATGAAATTTGGTTGAACTTCTGTTCTGCGCATTTGTTTTACTGCTTTGTTATATATTGTTGAACTTCTGGACATTCATCTTATATGTAGTAGCCCCTGTGGTGTAGATTGTTCTATATTTAGTATGTAAATTGTAGATTGTTTGTTGTGTTTACTGCTTTGTTAGGTATTGTTGAACTTCTGGGTATTGGACATTGATGTAAAAGTAGGACTCCCTGTGGTGTAGGATTGCGGATTAGAACTCAACTGCCTTTTTACTTGCATTTTTTGTAGTTGGTGATAAATTGAATAGTTCTGAAAAAACTGCATGCGATCAAGATGGAGCTTCAGAAGATAATACTGATGCTCCAATATCTGATGCGGCTAAATCACCCATTTTTCCTTGGACTATGATTGCTGAGGTTGCTTCGAGCCTTGATAATATTTCAAGCCTCGAGGATCTTGCTACTGCAGCTCTTGCTTCACCTAGTATGTGCAACTCCTTTTCTTGTCATTTTAAATTCTCTACCCATGTTTTTTTAACCTTTTCCCGTCGGTTGTTTATGTTTTTGTTCCTGACTTTTCTTATTTTTTGCTTTGCTTTTTTTGTGTTCTTGCTGATGTGTCCAGAGAGGAGGAAGTTGTGAACACCATCAACGATGTTCTATCTGAGTTGGATTTATCAGAAAACACTGATGCTGCCGAGCAGGGGGCTCCGTCAGTCAATGGTTGTGATTCCGTTCTGAATCCTTTGTGCTCTCTTTAGATGTCAGAGACAAAGTCGTAGTCTGTTGATGGCACCGAACCTGTCACGCAACCTGAGGATGTGCCTCTTCAGCTTCTTCTGGAGGACCAACGCAAGTGGAAGAAGCAAGAAGATTTTCACAAGAAGAGGGTGACCCGCCTTCAGAAATGTTTTGATGTCCCTGAATCTGTTTATGTTGCTGAGCTCACGGTTGGGCATTGCTCTGTTGCTGAGGAAGACATGCCATGTGGCACTGATGGCACGGTTGTCCATGTTAAGAAGAAAATCAAGAAGACCGCTGCGAGGAAGCTTATTGTTGGTGAAGTTACTCCTCCGCGAGGAAGCTTGTTGTTGGTGAAGTTACTCCTCGGAGGAGCCCACGTATTTCAAGGCCTACATAACTTGCTGAAGATGAAGGGCTAGGCCTCGGTGGTACGCCACGCCGTAGTCCTCGTGTGCTTGCCACTGCCGCGCCTACACCTTCCCCGCTTGGTGCTGGTGCATCTTTTAAGGGGAAGAAATGCGTTAAGCACAAGGTTGCACCTGCAAAGGTCAACAAGGGTGTCAAGAAGCATTCTCGTGTTAATCCAGAGGACAAGGATGATGCTGATTTCAACGCTGATGACAAGGGTGACGATGATGATGTTAATCAGGTATGCATGTCTCATGTTTACTACTTTTGAGAGCATTTGTAGATTTGTTATAGTTTTTTTAGCACTGCCTTGGCGTACATAGCTGACCTTCTGCGTCATATGGACGAATAAATTTGCTGAACTGCTTTGCTTTTATGGTGTTACTGCCTTTGTGTACACAGTTGGACTTCTGGATATATACATGAAGAAATTAGCTTAACTTACTGGTATACATGTTTTATTACTGCCTTGGTATACATGGTTGAACTTCTGCTTTGTAAATTTCCAACATTTTGAAAGCAAGTTAACTTGTGGTCATACATGGTTGTACTGCCTATGTACATATAGTTGGACTTCTAAAATGTACTGCGTATGTAGGCATTAGTGAAATTTTGGTGTACCTTGTGTATCTCATTGTTCTACCTTCTTTTCCTTGTCATTGTATTTTTTTCAGTATCAACTTGTGGAGCGGCCTGAGAGGAGGAAGAGAGGAGGCAAAGGCCCCGAAGAAGGTGGCCAAGGAGGAGATGAGGCGAACCATTTTAACAAGATGGTTCGCTGCTCACCGAAAGAGATCAAGACGTGTGCGAAAATGCTACAACTTAGGCACAAGACGAGGGTTATCAAGGCTGGTTTTGGTTGTGTGTTTGACTTGGAGGTTGATTCGAACATTTCTCGTCCTTTGATGGGAAACATCTACACGAATTGACCCTACAACCATGATTCTGGACATGGGTGCGGTGAACAAGGTTTTGCGTATTACAAGTGATGTTATTCACCATCTGTTTGGATTCCCTCAGGGTGATCGTACCCCTCCTAGGCCCTCGAATGATGGGTTTGATGATGCTGTTATGAGGCTGAAGGGCAAGCCTGGGTACGCTAGGAGTGACGACATCAAGACAAAGGATCTGGGAAATATCCTCAAGGAACTTGTGAAGGATGAGACGAAGGATGATCTTGCTCTGTAGGTGTTTTACCTGATTGTTTTGATGAAGGTGGTTATTCCTGGAACGTCTACACGAGTGTCCAGGGAGGCAGCAATGGCTGAGAATCTTGTGTTTGAGGATATGGAAGATATGGACTACTGCCAGTTGGTTGTCGATGATATTCGAAGTGCTGTTGTTAGGTATCAGCAAGGTACTAGCAGAGGAAAAGTTGTTACAGGCCGTGCCATCGCGCTGCTTCTTATGTATCTGGACTGCCTCATTATTGGCAAGACGCCTAATGTTGACTTGAGGACCCCTCACATCAATTTCATGGATCAAGCCAAGCTTCTTGAGCTTGCTGCGGCTGACTTGGTCAAGAAGGGTGATGATGACCCAGCCAACTGGGTGTTTGGGAGACTGCCTGTGAGTGTTTGTATGCATCATTCTTTCCTGTGTAGTTAAACTTGAACTTCTGGTACTGTCTTGTATATTTTTGTTCCCATGTTCCTTCTTTTGTTCGCTGACACGTAGACTTTTGTTTTTGTATGCAGTGGAAGACACAGGCCGAGGTTGTGTTCTTTAGGCATATCAAACGTCATGTTCTTACTATGCCTCGTACCGTTGGCCTAGGGAGAGGAACTTCTCCGAGATTTGAATTCTCCCGAGATGTTAATACTAGTGCCCCCTCTAGATCCAGGAGGTTCTTCTGCTCATGTGAGTGCTGCAGGTGGCGTGTCTTCCGAGAGTTTTTTTGAAGCTTCAAATGTTTCCCTTGTTAAGATTGACGGTCTTCTTGAAACTGTTTGTGAGGAGTTGGCCCATGTTCCGTCAACTGTTGAGCGTCTTAGTCGCGTTGATGGGATTCTTCTGCCCGGACACGGTTTTGATGCTGAGTCTTCAAGGGAGGTTTTGTCAATTGAAGCTAGATATCTTGAAGAGCTTCGTCAGAGCACTTCCCACCTCCGGGCTAGCATTGTGCTTTTGAAGGAAATGCAGGATGCTCGTTGCTAGTCTTTTGAAGATGAGGAAAGTGTTGTTGTGAAACAGATTCAGAGGCATGATTCTGTTCATTTGGGTCGTGAAGGAGGTCACGTGGAGCATACCGAAGAGGTTTGTTTATGTTGGCTTTTGATATTTCTTTGCACTAGAGTTCATTGTTAGCTTTCAGTAATTACTGTTTTTAGTCATAGATGACCCTTGTTGATTTCATATGTCGTAAAGTCTTTCTTTTTATTACTAGTGTTTCCTAGTTGACCTTCTCTGTTTATAGCACCTGAACTTCATGGGCTACAACACCTGAATTTCTGTGATTTCCATAACTGGCCCTTTTTCCCTTTTGTATTAGAGTAGTTTGATATCTGACCTATTATGTTTAGTGTATTTGGACTTCCATTATGTGTAAGTGGTCATAGCTGACCTTCTATGATTATGTAATGTGAACTTCTGCTGATTAGGTATTTGTGTTCTACATTTTTTTGTAGGCTGTTGATGATGGTGCTAGGGTTGAGGAGGATGTTTTACCTGTGCATGAACCTGCTCCCTCGAGTGATGTATTAGTTGATGAGCTTCATGGTAGTGAAAATAAAGTACCATTTTTCTTGTCGATTTGTCTCATTTTTAAATCTTACTTGTTTGTGCATTTTATCACTGTGTGCCCCTTTTGTAATGACTTTCTGTTCTTGCTGCAGATTGATGATGCTAGTGTTCCTCCAGAGAAGGTTGCAGACAAGTCCTTGTCAGGCACCGGCTACTCCGACGGGGTGGACCCAACTAAACCTCAGTCGTCCATTGGTGATGAGGTTTCTGATGCCGAGCAGGGCAAGACAGCTGAGGTTTCTGATGATGAGCAGGGCAAGACAGCTGGAGATATCATTTCGGAGAAAGATCCCGTTGAGGCTGCTGTTGAGGCTGGTGGTAGTGCTGCTGCAGGCCCGGAGAAGTCTCCTGCAGCAGAGCCATCAGTTGTTGTTGATGTTGTTCAAACACAACCAACAGTTTTTGTTGTTTCAGATTCTCCAATTGCTCCAGCTGCTGCTGATGTCCTTCCCGACGATGCTGCAATTTCTACTGGAGTTGATGATGAAGAGACTGAAAGCGATGGCTATGGAGAGGAGGTTGCTCATTCCAGTGCTGCCACTGGTCTAGGCAAGAATCCATAAAAAGAGAGGAGCATGCTCCTCTCTTCTTTCCCCATCCCCGTCCATTTTGTTGTTTGTTTTTGTCCGTGTTATCCCTGTGAACTGCTTGTGTGGTGCAAGTTGAACTTCTGGTTTGTGCTTTTGTCATGTGGTTTGTAAATAAAGTTAAGTGAGCCTATTTTTATGTGGGGGAAGGTTTGTAATGCATGGGTTGTGATGTTTTCTGGGGTAGCAGCTGAGATCTGCTCGTGTTTGAATGTTGTGCTTGAATGTTGCTATTAATTAAAATGTCGTGAATCTATGTTCTTGAATGTTGCCCTTAATTTCTATTTCTTTTCCTGGGTAGATAGCGACCTTGCTGTCGTCCAAAAGAAGGTTGATGACTTTTATTTCAGTGTAACTAGGCTTAAGAATGATCGTTCCAAGAGGTGAGTGCAGCTGGTCAATATGTATATCCATCTACCCCGTGTGAACTGCCTGTGGTTTCATACCTGAACTTCTTTACTCTATGTTGCTGAACTTCTATTTTTTTACTTCTCTGGTGCTGAACTTCTGGCCTTTTGTACTGCCTGTTGTGATATAGCTGAACTTCTGTGCTTGTATGTGTTATGAACTTCCTGAGTTCCTCTTGCTGAACTTGTTTTACTTTCTATTTCTTGTTTTATATCAATGATTATGTTCCAAAACAAGGAGTGTGAAGCTTATGTTGAAGATGTCGCAATATCTTTTGCTCCTCGCGGAATGCTTCGATCTAATGTGGCTAAGGTTGCACTCTACTGTCTACGTGCGAAGTACCAGGGATCGGATAAACTCATCCTGCTGTAGTGGGTTTGTGTAAGTCAACCATATAGTGATTTCTTTTCTATTTTGTTCCTTATCATTTTAGTTAAAACTTGTTTGTCTCATTTTTTATTTTCATATGTTGGTGTTGTCTACATTATTTTAGGACAAGATTTTGAGAGGTCAATTTGATTCTCGTGTGAGGAAGTACTTCTTGGCGACTGGTCCAGATAGCACGGATGCAGATGATTCTGTATGCAATATCTTGTTCTTTGCCTCTGTATTAGTTTTGCACTGCGATCCATAGTGTTAATATTGTTTTATTTTTCTTTTTAACATTTGATATTAATTCTTAGTTTTTAATGATTCGTGTCTTTATGTTGCTTCAGGTTGTTTTCCCCACTTTTGACCCACCTGAAATTCCCGCTTCCATGGGTGGTGTTGGTCATTGGGTTTCGATATATCTTGACCTGAAGAATTCAAGGTTCCAGCTTCTCGACTCCTATTATGGACCAGACGATGACTGTGCGGTACGCCCGTTTGGGCGGTTGAGCGATAACATCAAGAAGATTTGGTGCGATGCCAGCAACGACAGGGAGACACCCTTCAGTCCTATTTCCATCGACCATTTCTCTTTGGATTGGATTGATGTCCCCGAGCAGACTAACAAGTATGAGTTCCACTTTTCTTTTTATCACTTCTGTTTAACTGTAGTTGTACTTAATCTGCGACGTCTTTTATTCGTTGGCTTCCTTTTTGTTCTAACACCATTCTTGTTTGTGTCTGATGGCAGTATCGACTGCGTATTCTTCATGCTTATGAATGTTAATTCGTTTTATGATGGGGTTCTTGCAAATTATTACCATGAAAATATTGCGGATATCAGGAAGACGTGGCTATACTCAATCGCTTCTTCTAACCTGTTTGAGACAGACTTCCAAGCTTTGTTTGGCTACTTCACACGTAACTCTTGGAACTTGGACTGCTTACCTGTACTGCATCTTTTATTTTACATGAACTTCAATTTTTCTTGAACTTGAACTTCTGCTTGAGATCTGGCTGGGCTGCTGTTTTTAGATGGAGAGGAGCACTTCTTGTACATGAACTTCATTTTTTTCTTTTTTATTTTGCTTGTTTGTTTTGTTTCAGTATTTTTTCCCTTCCATTGCTTACTTGGACACAAGCATTTCTTTTACTTGAACTTCAGAGATGATGCCTTTCTATGCTTTTGTTAGCTGTAGTTGAATGTTTTCCACTTCATCAGTTTATCTTGAACTGTGCCTTTGGTTGTGCCCGAACTTCATTTAGTTTTTAAATGCAACTAATTTTTTTAGGTCAGCTTGAGTAGTAACCATGTTATCTATATTAGTTGGACTGCACATTGTGCTGTGCCTGAACTTCAGTTATATTTTAATGGTCTTTTTTCTCTTCCTTTTGCTTGATGATGGATCCATTGGACTTGACCGATTACCACTACTCATTCCTCGGGTCATAGGAATACCAGCCCAGGGAGGAATCGATGAGTACAACTCCGAGAGAAGATGATAGACCTCGAACGCTTATTCCTTCTAGGTTGGGGAAGCAGGCTGGTGGTATTTGTGGTACTCCAAAAAACCCTTGCTCCAGGAAGGTTGGTGCAGTCGAAGTAGCCGAAGCAGAAGTGATTTCGTCGGACGATGATTTTGAGAAGATTGCTTACCCGAAGAATGGTAAATCTGCTGCTGGTGCTGTTGTTGGGAGAGGTGGGAAGAATGTTGTCATCACCAGGAGGAACCGGCAGTTGAGTCTGGCAACATAACTTCCTCCAATAGAGCAGATTGCCTTTGAAGTGGCGTTCTGCTGTCGCTCCCCTGAAGAAGTAAAGTTACCCTCATCCATTTGAGGCCCGGAGGTTGAAATAGTATGTGCTTGGTGAAGACGGTCTGGAGAAGTATTCTGAGTGAGTTTTCTTCTTCTTAACTTTGTTGCTGCCAGAGATGTTGTCGGTGTACTAAAATAGGGGTACCCTTAGTATCCCGAACTTGTGCACGGGCAGTCGCAGCGTCCCGAGGCAAGGCTTGCCGGATGATCGCCAAGGTCCTCCGTGGTTCCTTCGGAGCCATTCAAGAACAAAGTATCCAAGCCAAGGAGACAAGGCCCCGGCAAGAGGAGCTTGCCGGGAAGGCCACTCAAGGCACAAGACCACTCACGGCGCAAGACCCTGGCAAGAGGAGCTTGCCGAGAAAGCCAACCAAGGCATCTCAAGAAACTTGCCGCAACGCGCCACGCGTCCCGGCAAGGCCCGGTGAGTGACAAGCTCCCGGAAGCGACAAGATAGCGACCGCGGCAAGACGCTTGCCGCGGCAAGCTTCCACTCAGTACCCGCGCTCCAGCACATCCACCCACGTGTCGCTCTGGGACCCTTCCAGGCGTACGTGGAGGGAGGCTGTGCAGCCAGGGGTACGCGGTGGCAAGCAGCGCTGACAAGGTTGCCATCGTGGCGAACGGTGGCGCCCATGACGGTCCCTTTTTGCACTGTTTGGGCGACGTCGATGGGCATTTAATGCCCTTGTCCCCTGCCGTCAGGGTTAGGTATGGAACACTGTACAAGTAGGTGTACCAACTACACCACTTTTCCCTTTTTACCCTCAACTGCGTTGCCACCTGTCGGTGACCCCTTGAGCATATAAAAGGAGGCCCATGCGCAACGTAGAGGGGGGTTAGACATTCGAACACTCTCACGCTCGGTCTCGTTAGCTGCTGAAGTGTACTGTAGCTCTCAGCGCTCCCGAGCAAGAACTCAATACAAACCAAAGCAGGAGTAGGGTTTTACGCATCCGTGCGGCCCGAACCTGGGTAAACTGCTCGTGTGCTTCGCCTCGATCTGCTCTTCGTGCTATCTCCGCCCCCTGTCGTACCGAAAAGGGGCTCCGTCCCCATAGGTGTTCGTGGGTGGATCAGTTTCCCCGACATCTTTGGCGCGCCAGGTAGGGTACTACGTCGAGGTTGTGTGAACCTGATCCGGCGTCCACACGAGCTAGATCTTCATCACCTTCATCAACATGCCGCCGAAGAAGAAGGCTTCGGAGGCAGTTGGTCCATCCGCGTCGATCCCTCCACCGCCGGAGCCAACGGCCGGTGGGGTAGACGCCGGCGAAAGAACGGACGTCGACGAGGGAGCTCACGGTGCTGCCAGGTCCAAGGACAAGGCTGCGCTGCCCATCGGCGGCGTAGCCGGCTCCCACGACGACCGGGCGCACTCCAAGACCTCGGCGTCCGTGCATGCACTGCGCCCATCTCAGGAGGCGCGGGACCGTCAGCGTCATGGTACTCACGGTACCATACGCCTGCTGAATCAAGATCGAGCTGGTGGATCTCGGGATGCTCAAGACCAGCATGCACGCCAACATGCTGGCACGAGCAAGGCACGGTCGCGTGGACGGGATACTGCTCCTTCTAACGTGGTTAGAAGTCCGAGCATATCCCGCTCCTCGCACCGTTCGCCACTGCTACCCGCCACTCCAGCAGAAGCTCTGGCACGAGCTCAACTGCTTCTAGACTTCCCTCCAGCGGCAGACAAGGCCGACGAATGGAGGGCCACCATTCAGAGTCTCATCGCCTTCGCCAACGGCGACACTCCGCGGCAACTGAGCACATCGCAGCCGCGACAAGTCAGCCAGGCGCAGGCCGATGGCGACAAGACCGGTGGGGGTGCAAGCACCGTGCACTCTCCACCCCGAAGGCCAAAATCGTCGACTCACTGGGTCAACCTCGACAGCGACTCCCCCGCGTCGTCAGATCCACGAGCTCGTCGCGATCAGCGCCAAGTTCTCCACGAACGACAGCAAGAGGACGCTCGTACTCGTATCGAGCGCCGAAGAGAAGCGCGGCGTCAATCAGACCAGTGCGCTGGGCCCACTGTCGACATGCATGCGCCAGGGGGACCAGGTGACTTGCCGTACGCGGTAGATTGTCCTGCGTTCACTCGTGAGCTGCGGCAAGTACAGTGGCCCAGCATGAAAAATTTCAAGCCAGACGTACCAGAGAAGTACGACGGCAAGATGCATCCGTCGGAGTTCCTCAGCATCTACACCATCGCGGTGCAAGCTGCCGGGGGGCGAGATGACAAGATCCTTGCCAACTACTTCCCTCTGGTACTCAAACCCAACGTCAGGTCCTGGCTCATGCACTTGCCGGACAACTCCATATCCTCCTGGGCAGACCTTTGCCATCAGTTTGTCGGCGCCTTTACAGGCGGCCACAAACCTCATGGCCAAGAGAGTGACCTACACCTGCTCGCCCAGAAGGAAGGAGAACCCCTGCGCAAGTATATCCAGAGATTCAGCCGTGTACAGCATAACATCCCAGACGTCCACCCTGCCGCGGTCATCAGCGCGTTCCATCAGAACGTGCGTAACCGCAGGATGAGGGTGGAGATGGCGATGTGCAAGATCAGGGACGTCAGTGAGCTGTACGCCCTGACCGACAAGTGTGCACGCGCTGAGGAAGGGAGGAAACTCCCCGGAGAGGATACAGGAGCAGGAGGATCTGACAGTGAGGATGCTGCCTCGGCAAAGAAGAACCGGCGGCGCAACAACAGGAAGAAGAAAAACAAAGAGGTGCTAGTCGTTGAGCAGTCCGGCAACGAAGGTGGCGCCAAGAAAGCCCAAGTTGGTAGCTCCGGCAAGGAGACTTCCGCATGCACCAACTGCCAGGCTGTGGCGGCCACCGACAAACAGGACGGCATCGACAAGAAGTATTGCAAGATCCACCGCACCAAGGGTCATGACCTCCAGAACTGCAAGAGGGTCGAACAGCTCGTCGAGCAGCAGAAGGCTGAGTACGAGCGACGCGACAAGGAGAAGGCCCAAGGAGGTGATGGAGGATCCGGCAAGAAGCGATCATTCGCAGGCCGGGGAGGACGCCGCAGCAAGGCCAAGCAGTGGCAAGGAGACAGACCTCCCCATGGCCGCGACAAGGATGAAGATGACGACGATGACGAAGACATGGATGATGTTGAGACCAGTGAGCAGGAGTTCCAGAAAGCCACAGAGGTCTTGTGCGTTGACGGCGGTGCTTCTCTGCATACTTCACACCGCCAACTCAAGAAGTGGGTGCGGGAAGTTAATGCGGCAGAACCACCTGTCGTATCGCACAAGCTTCTGAAATGGTCCAGCATGCCTATCATCTTTGATATTGAGGATCACCCTGATCGCACAACTGCGGCCGGGTGCTTGCCGATGTTGGTTTCGCCAACTATCCGCAACCTCAAGGTCACTAAGATGCTAGTTGACGGCGGGGCCGGCTTGAACCTGATCTCCTCCGCTGTACTCCAGAAACTCCAGATCCCTGACAGCGAGCTCGAAGAGACCGGCACATTCCAAGGAATCAACCCGGGAAGGAGCAAGCCGAAGGGGATGATCACGCTGCCAGTAACATTTGGCGGCGAGCTGAACTTCAGGACTGAGAGGGTCACTTTTGACGTTGCCGATTTTCCATTGCCTTACAATGGAATACTAGGCCGTCCAGCACTCGTCAAGTTCATGGCAGCCTCTCACTATGCATACAATATGCTGAAGATGCCAGGCCCGATAAGCGTCATCTCTGTCCCTGGCGACAAGAAGGATGCTCTCATCTGTGCCGACAAGATCTACCGGGATGCAGCAGCCGCAACAGATCGCGAGACACTTGCCGCTGAAGCTCCCGGGGGGAAGAAGAAGACCAAGTCCGACAAGAGCTCTGATGCCTACTCCGGCAAGCGCACCTCTTCGGAGTACTGCGCAACCGTCGAGGACGCACCATCGAGCTCCACCGGCAAGTGTAAGAAGACGATGGCAGCTCCGCCAGAAACCAAGAAAGTGTCCGCCAAGGAGGACGGCACTGGTGGTACCTTCACCATCAGTGCCACACTTGACCCTAAATAGGAAAGCGTGCTCGTTGCTTTCCTACGGGCGAACGTCGACGTGTTCGCATGGCAACCGTCTGACATCCCCGGTGTTCCCAGGAAAGTAATTGAGCACAAGCTTGCCGTCTGTCCTCACGCGCGGCCCGTCAAGCAGAAAGTCAGAAAACAAGCAGTGGAGCGCCAAGAATTCATCGCGGAAGAAATCAAGAAGTTGGAAGCAGCAGGCCTTGTCAGAGTAGTACTCCATCCTATGTGGTTGGCCAATCCTGTAGTCGTGCGCAAGGCAAACGGGAAATGGAGGCTTTGTATTGACTTCACTGATGTGAATAAAGCTTGTCCCAAAGACCCATTTCCCTTGCCGCGCATTGACCAGATTGTTGACTCCACGGCCGGATGTGACCTGCTTTCATTTCTTGACGCATACTCAGGATACCATCAGATTTTCATGGCTGAAGAGGATGAGGAGAAGACCGCATTCATCACTCCGTGTGGCACGTACTGTTTCATACGGATGCCTTTTGGTTTGAAGAATGCTGGTTCGACATTTGCAAGGGTAGTCCATACAGCTTTTGAGCCACAAATTCACAGAAATGTGGAAGCCTACATGGATGATATAGTGGTCAAGAGCAAAGACAGGGCAACCCTGATTCAAGATTTAGACGAGACCTTTGCAAATCTGCGCAAGATCCAGCTCAAGCTCAACCCCGAGAAGTGTGTGTTTGGAGTCCCTTCCGGCAAGCTTCTCGGGTTCTTCGTGTCTCAGAGGGGAATTGAAGCCAATCCCGACAAGATCAAGGCCATCGAGCAGATCGAAGCACCAAAGCGCGTCAAGGATGTACGAAGACTTGCCGGTTGCGTGGCTGCTCTCAGCAGGTTTATCTCTAAGTCTGCTGAGCGCGCCCTGCCGTTTTTCAAAATTTTGAAAAAGGCAGGTCCAATGAAATGGACTCCAGAAGCGGAGGCTGCGCTGCAGGACTTGAAGAGATACCTGTCCTCCACTCCAATACTTGTCGCACCTAAGCCACAAGAAAAGTTGTTGCTGTATCTAGCGGCAACCAATCAAGTGGTTAGTGCTGCGTTAGTAGCAGAGAGGGAGGCAGATGATGAGCCAGCAACCATGGCAGGCGCGTCCAGCGACAAGCAGAGGGCTTCCCCGGCAAGCTCTGGTCCCGACAAAGATGGATCTGTGCAGGCGCAAGAAGAGATACGGA
Organism: Secale cereale; assembly: GCA_902687465.1. Lineage (NCBI taxonomy): Eukaryota > Viridiplantae > Streptophyta > Magnoliopsida > Poales > Poaceae > Secale > Secale cereale. The sequence goes on along the minus strand of LR738711.1, from coordinate 702,885,200 downwards.
AGAGAATGGTGCAGTGCCCAGTTTACTTTGTTAGCTCCCTTCTGCAGGGGGCTAGGTCAAGGTACTCTGGTGTGCAGAAATTGCTTTTCGACCTTCTCATGGCCTCGAGAAAGCTGCGCCATTACTTCCAAGCACATGAGATCACAGTTGTCACTCGCTTTCCGCTGAAGAGGATACTACAGAATCCAGAAGCAACAGGCAGGATCGTCGAGTGGGCACTGGAACTGTCAAGCTTTGGCCTCAAGTTTGAAAGCACTTCAACTATCCAAAGAAGAGCGTTGGCAGAATTCATAGCAGAGTGGACGCCAACACCAGATGAAGAGATTCCAGAAACGAGCATCCCCGCCAAGGAAGCAAGCAAAGAGTGGCTGATGTACTTTGATGGTGCCTTCTCGTTGCAAGGCGCCGGTGCTGGCGTGCTGCTTGTCGCACCCACCGGAGAGCACCTCAAGTACGTAGTCCAGATGCACTTTCCCAAGGAGCAAGCAACAAACAATACTGCAGAGTATGAAGGTTTGCTTGCCGGTCTCAGGATCGCGGCAGACCTTGGGATCAAGAAGCTTATTGTCAGGGGTGACTCGCAGCTCGTCGTCCGCCAAGTAAACAAGAATTATCAGAGTCCGTTGATGGAAGCCTACGTCGATGAAGTGAGGAAGCTTGAAGAGCACTTTGACGGCCTACAGATGGAGCACGTCCCAAGAGCTCAGAACGACATCGCCGATGGCCTGTCAAAGTGTGCCGCACTTAAGTTACCTGTGGAACCAGGGATCTTCGTGCTCAAGCTGACTCAACCATCCGTAACACCGTCAACTGGACAAAGCAAGAAGAGGAAGTTGATTTCTGGTGACTATCTTTCGGCAGAGCTTCCCGAAGCCACCGCTAAGAAGGTCCCCAAGATCAACACCAAGAGTGCTGAGGAGCAGTCTTCTCCGGCAAGCCCCAGGGTTTGTTCCGTTGAAGCAAACGCTCCCGACAAGTTTTGCTCCGGCGAGCTTGCCGGGGAACATCAAGCTCCGGCTGAGCCGCAGGTTCTCGCCGTAGAAGCAGATGTTCCTGCAGCAGCAGATGTGCCTTTAGTCCTTGTTGTCGAGCCGCAGGCTCCAGCATGGGCGCAGCAGATTGTCCGTTTCCTTCAAACAGGAGAACTTCCCGAAGAGCAAGCAGAAGCGGAAAGAGTAGCCCGACAGTCAAGTATGTACCAGTTTGTTGACAACACACTGTACAGAAGAAGACTCAACGGTGTGAAATTGAAGTGTATTCCCCGGGAAGACGGACAAAAGCTGTTGGCAGAGATACATGGAGGCATATGTGGTCACCACATTGGCGCAAGAGCACTTGCCGGCAAAGCATTCCGGCAAGGTTTCTTTTGGCCGGAAGCCCTCCAGGATGCAACTGCACAAGTAACCAAGTGTGAAGCGTGCTAGTTCCATTCCAAGCAGATACACCAGCCAGCTCAAGCTCTCCAGACGATCCCTTTATCCTGGCCATTTTCGGTCCAGGGGCTCGATATCCTCGGCCCCTTTCCCCGCGCAGCCGGGGGCTTTGAGTACTTGTACGTTGCAATCGACAAGTTCACAAAGTGGCCGGAAGTGGAACCAGTGAGAAGGGTGACCGCACAGTCAGCAGTCAAGTTCTTCAGGTCGATTGTTTGCCGCTTCGGGATCCCTAACAGGATCATCACCGACAACGGCACGCAATTTACGAGCCGCACCTTCATGCAGTACGTCCAAGATCTTGGCGCCAAGGTCTGCTTCGCTTCTGTTGCTCACCCGAGAAGCAACGGTCAAGCGGAGAGGGCAAATGCTGAAGTGCTGCGTGGACTCAAGACCAGAACTTTCGACAAGCTGCACAAGTGCAGAAGAAACTGGATCGAGGAGCTGCCAGTGGTTCTTTGGTCGATCAGGACGACGCCAAATCGAACCACTAGACAGACACCTTTTGCTCTAGTCTATGGAGCAGAGGCAGTTCTCCCCACGGAACTCGTATACGGGTCACCTCAAGTGCTCGCTTATGATGAGCTTGAGCAAGAACAGCTACGACAAGATGACGCGCTGCTCCTTGAGGAAGACCGTCTTCAGGCCGATGTACGAGCTGCTCGATACCAGCAAGCTTTGCGCCGCTACCATAGCCGCAAAGTTGACGCCAAAAGTCTCGAGGAAGGCGACCTTGTTCTTCAGCGCGTTCAGTCCGCCAAGAATTCCAACAAGTTGACGCCGAAGTGGGAAGGCCCTTATCGGGTGAAATGAGGCACTAGGCCTGGCGCTGTCCGCCTTGAGACCGAAGATGGCTTTCCGGTGAGCAACTCCTGGGACAATGAGCATCTTCGTAAGTTTTACCCGTAAGGCGCGGTTTCCGCGACCCGCTCCGGCAACCACCTTTTGTACAAGTCTTACCGCTGTTGCATGTAATCCTTTGTACAAAGCCGGGCGCAGACCCCGTGCATAAGTAAAGCTCATGTGCTCCGCACACCTTGTCAATTTCATGCTTTCTATATTTTGCATGTGTTATCTGACACTTTGTGCAGCACCTACCCCCGGTAAGCAATAACGAGCCGTAAGGCTCCATATTTTTGTTTTCTCTTCTTTCTTTTTCTCAAGCAAAAGAAGGTTCCCTCGCCCACAAGTTTGCCGGGGGGGGGGGGGGGGG
>LR738711.1:702847817-702882311 GCA_902687465.1 Secale cereale | reverse complement strand
GGGGGGGGGGGGGGGGGGAAGGAGAAGATAATGGTATGGACCAGGCGTCGTTCAAGAAAGTTCCGCCTTGCCGGGAAGCAAACAACACAAAAGCTAAGTTACCAAAGTTTGAGCAATCAGATTTTTAAATTTTTAAGTTATCTTCCTTGAACGACCGTGCTTTGTATGGAAAACCTGTGCGCGGAGGAACCTACTCGTAGCTAGTTGCGCCCTTACTTTGTTTCGAGTCCGCTCAACGACTTAAGTGTGCTACGACTAGTGTCGCGCCCTTACTTTGTTTTTGAGCACGCTCAACAATTTAAAGTGTGCTGCAACTAGTTGCGACAAGGCTTCTTGCCGGCAGCGGCACCGCCAGCAGGCTGCTGACGTTCCGCACTCAGCGCTCGCGGCAAAGGTGCCCGCACCGGCAAGTTCCCTAAAAGCGTAGGGCAAAAACATACAAAGCAAGGGATCAAGTAAAGGAAATAACATAGCAATCAATACCCAAAATAGAGTTATATTACAAGATAGCTTGTCGCAGCTCTAACAGACTGTTCTCCTAATATGACTAGCAGCGACAAGGAAAGAAGAAAAACGGGCGGCCTAATCTGCGCGATCGCCCTCAACCCTCTTGATCCCGCTCACCTTGTCCACAATGGGTGCGACAAGGGCCTTGAGCGCCTCCAGATCAGCATCCTGCGGCAGGGACCTGAGGACGTTGGTGAGGTTGAGGCCTGGATTGCGGAAATCCACCTTCATCAACACCTTTTGCAGGGCTCCCGCGCAGAGCTTGCGCGACTCGTCGGCCAGCTGCTTCGGGATTCTTTCTCGGAGCTGCTGGAGGGCCATCGCCACGCCTTTGAAGAATAGGGTGAGCTTGGCGCTGGTGTGGAGATTCTCGTCGGAGGAATACCCGAGATACTCCGCCCCCAGCTGCGCCAGCTCCCCGTCGATATTTGCGGCAGCATTGACGAGACCCTCTGTCCAATGCTCCACAGTTTCCCTAAAGACGTTCTGGGTGACAGCAGCACTCGCCAGCAACGCCTTCTCGGCCCTGACCTCCTCCTTCAAGGCCGCCTCCCGCTCCTTGGCGCCGTCCAGCATCTTGGTTAAAGTGGTTAGCTTCAACTCAAGATCAGCGTTGGAGTCCTTGACGGCGGCAAGCTCCTTGCCCATCTCGGCGAGGCAGACCTGCAGCTCAGAGTGGCTGTGGGTGTCTTTCTCCCACTCAAGCTTGAGCGCGGCGATCTCTTCGCCTCTCGCCTTGAGATCGGCCTCCAGCTGCGCCACCTTCGCCTCCAGCTCCTTCTTGGCGGTCTCGGCAGCTGCGGCAGCGTCCCTTGCTTCCTGGAGGGCCCCGCCAAGTGATTGCTCGCGCGCGGCAAGCTCTTCCTCGTGGCTGTCGAGGTTGACCTTCCGCTGCGCCATCTCGCCTTCTCGCGTGGATAGCTTCTCGGCGGCAAGCCGCTGTTGCTCTTCGACTTCGGCCTTCTCGAGGAAGAAGGCCGTCTGCTCTTCGGCAAGTTGCTCCCGCTCCTCTGCCAAGGACCGGAGAGCTGCCTGGTTGAGGGCCCGGAGCTCCTCCGCGCGCTTCTCAATGTCGGCTCCCGCCTTGGCGGCCAGCGCTTCGCGGGACTCCAGTTTGGCCTGCCGGGCGCGGTAGAGTGACAGAAGCTTCCGCAGCAGCCGCTCCTCCTCAGGCTCACCGCTGCTGCTGCTCGGCGCGTCGACAAGCGTCAGCCCGGCAGATGCGAGCACTTCCCCGTCAAAGGCTTCTCCCTCGACCGGCGCCCTGGAACTTGACGCCCAGGGGAGTTTGATGAAGACGCCGTCGCCAGCCTTCAAGTAGGCGCCTGGCTCGGGCTCTTCGGAGCCTGGGGCCGCGGCAGCGGCGGAGGGCTCGGTGGTCGATGTAGCGTCTGGCGCTCCTGCGGCCTCACTGCCGTCAGTATGATCGTCGGGCCCCTAGCCAGCTGCTGCGGCGGCAGCCTTGGCGGCCTCGTCGCCGGCGGGCTCGTCAGCACCGGCCGCCTCTTCGGTAGCAGCGGTGTCGCCGGTGTTGCCGCGCGCATTCTCCTCGACAGCGACCTCCGTCTCCATCGGCTCCGCAGCAGATGGGTCTGAGGGCAGGAAAGGGGAGAAAAACAGTCAAGCAAATATCCAAAAAGAAGAATCAAAAAAAGAAAATCCCAAGGGAAGTTTGAAGCAAGGGGATTACCCGCGCGAGCCGGCTCCTCGGTGAGGTTCCTTGCCGGGGAACTCTCCCTTGGCGGTGTAGTTGTAGTCCCCGCCGGCGGAGGGCCACTGGTGCTGTCCCTCACCGGAGAGCTCCCCCTTGCCGGAGGACTCTCCCTTGCCGGGGAAACCCTTGCCGAAGAGCTTCCCCTTGGCGGCGTAGTTGATGCAGATGGCACGTCGGGGGCGGTCTCTGGACGCCCCTGGTCTAGCTGCTCTGCTCCTACACAAATCAACAAACAAGACGTCAGCAAAGATAGAACACCCACGCGCGCCTAACAGCGGAAAGTAAACCACACACTTACGCTGGGGGCTGCGCTGGGGGCTGCTCTGAAGATCAGTTGCCGGGTTCGGCAAGTTTGTCTCAGGCGCACCCCCTGCTGGCACGGCAGGCTCATCCTCGATGAAAATCACCGGGACCTTGGCTCTCTTTGCCGCCCTCTGGGCCAGAGTTCTGAAAAAAGGAACAGGTTCAGAGTGAGGCAAAATAGATACAAGACAAAACAGCAGAAAATCGAAGAAATACAAGAACAACAAAATCTTACTCTTCTTCTTCCTCGTCGGAGCTGAGCGCAGAGAAGTCGAAGTCTGGCTCACGCGTCCCGGCGCGAGGAGGCGGAGGAGTAGGCTCCCTTGGCCGCTTGGCGGCCGCAGCGGCGGTGGTCTGAGACGACCCCGCTCCGGCTGTCGCCGTGGCGAGAGGGGCGGCAGGAGCAGAAGCGGTGGTCCTAGAAAACCCCGCTCCAGTTGCCACAGAAGCGCGAGGTGCTCCCGCGGCAGCCTTGCTTGCCGCGGTGGAGCGTGTCGCGCGGCGCGGCGGCTGTTGACCCATCTGCCGCTCCGTTACGTCCCCGGCCTTGCGGAGACGCCTTCTCGGTGGAGTTAGAGGCTCTGCTTGTGGCGAGCTGCCTGAAGATGAGGAGGAAGAGGAGCCGATCTCCAGCGAGCCGCTCGTATCCTCGGTGGACTCGCTCGACTCGTCGCCCTGCTCGGCGGGCTCGCTTGACCCGACGCCCTGCTCGGCGGGCTCGGTCGACTCGGCGTCTTGCCCGACAGGCTCTCCCTCACCGACAAACTCCCCTCGCTCGGCAAGGCTTGCCGCCTTTGCTGCATCTGCCTCCTCCGGGGTGAAACCGAACTCGCCCGCGGCTGCGGCTGCCGCCGTCTCTTCCAGCCTGGTGGCGATGTACGCCATCTCCTTATCGGTGGTGTCGCAGGTGAGGCCCTTCTTCTCGTCGGAGCGGATTGGCACTTCTTCCAAGCCGTCGAAGAATGCCTGCACGGCGTCGTCGGCAGGCTCTTGCCAGGTTGGGTCAATCCCGTGAGAGTCGCACAGTGGCATCATTGCGCGGATGCGGCTGAGCGCGGAGAATTCGAAGTTTGGCTCACGCGTCCCGGCGCGAGGAGGCGGAGGAGTAGGCTCCCTTGGCCGCTTGGCGGCCGCAGCGGCGGTGGTCTGAGACGACCCCGCTCCGGCTGTCGCCGTGGCGAGAGGGGCGGCAGGAGCAAAAGCGGTGGTCCGAGAAGACCCCGCTCCAGTTGCCACAGAAGCGCGAGGTGCTCCTGCGGCAGCCTTGCTTGCCGCGGTGGAGCGTGTCGCGCGGCGCGGCGGCTGTTGACCCGTCTGCCGCTCCGTTACGTCCCCGGCCTTGTGGAGACACCTTCTCGGTGGAACTGGAGGCTCTGCTGGTGGCGAGCTGCCTGAAGATGAGGAGGAAGAGGAACCGATCTCCAGCGAGCCACTCGTATCCTCGGCGGACTCGCTCGACTCGTCGCCCTGCTCGGCGGGCTCGCTCGACCCGACGCCCTGCTCGGTGGGCTCGCTCGGCTCGGCGTCTTGCCCGGTAGGCTCTCCCTCGCCGACAAACTCCCCTCGCTCGGCAAGGCTTGCCGCCTTTGCTGCATCTGCCTCCTTCGGGGTGAAACCGAACTCGCCCGCGGCTGTGGCTGCCGCCGCCTCTTCTAGCCCGGTGGCGATGTACGCCATCTCCTTATCGGTGGTGTCGCGGGTGAGGCCCTTCTTCTCGTCGGAGCGGATTGGCACTTCTTCCAAGCCGTCGAAGAATGCCTGCACGGCGTCGTCGGCAGGCTCTTGCCAGGTTGGGTCAATCCCGTGAGAGTCGCACAGCGGCATCATTGCGCGGATGCGACTGAGCGCGGAGTTGTTGCACAGCGGGACGACCCCCCTCGGCAACCTGAACACCTCGGGATGATCAGGGTCATACTTGAACAGCTCCTGAAGCATCGCGTTGAGCTCCAGGATAGTGAAGTTGTAGTTGAGGCCTGGGCGCAGCCTCATGATATCCGCTGCATTCTCGAACTCCCAGGCGGGCCTCTTCCTCTCCTGCAAGGGGGCGATGCGGCGGCGAAGGAAATCTGCGCCAACTGCGCCTATAGTGAGCCCGGCAAGCCTGAGGCGTCGGATCCGGGCAGTGGCAATCTTCAGTCTACTGTCTTCCGGGGCCAAGTCGCTCCAGTCGTTGCCGCGTACTACTGGGGCTTGGCGCCGGGCGGTAAATGGCTGCGGGTCTCCTCGACGATCCAACACCAATTGGCTCTCCATTCCTCCCATTTGCTGCGGAGCTCTCCCTCCAGATAAGCTTCTTTCTTGTGGGTCCTCGAGATCCAGGAGACTCCGCCGGACAAAGGCTCTCCTCTCTCGACTCGAGGCGTAAAGAAGTGGCGGAAAAGGGCTACATTGGGAAAGACTCCGACAAAGTTTTCGCAGAGATGTGCGAAAACGGCCATGGTCAGAACGGCGTTGGGGGTGAAGTCAAGGAGGTGGAACCCGTAGGTATTCATGAGGTCACAGAAGAATTCAGAGAAAGGCGGGCAGAGCCCGCAGTAGAAGAACAAGGCGAAGAATGCATATCCGTTCAGAGCCATTTGACAAGCAACGACTGGGAATACCTTGGTGCACGGATGCGCCCGCGTCTCCCCCGACCAGAAGAGGTAGTAGTTCTCCCTCAGCTTCCTCGCGGCAAGCTTGGGGGGGAAGACAGCCCGCTCCTTTCGCAGCCTCGCGAGCCGCTGCACCTCGGCCGACTTCGCGGCCTTATCGCCTTTCGGAGCCATGGCGGGAGCGGCAAGGGAGGTCGACGGCGTTGGTGGTGCTGGTGGCGATGGGGGGCGGAGCGCTGCTCTCTTTCAAGCTTTGGGAAGAAGGGGAGCGGCGGAGGTTCTCAAGGTTGGAGTAGCAACGGGCGGATGGACGAACTGCCCCTGTTTCCCCTGCTTATAAGGGGGGAGGGGGCGGACGTTCCGCATTTCCGATTAAGGAAACCACCCACGATCTCTCCCACGACGCCGCAATCGACGTATGCCGTTAGGGGAGGGCACGGTGGATACGGAGTAAGATACAGCGTGAACCAGGCCGCGCGTGCCCGTGCACTGTTTTGGGCCTGGCCCAACAGCGCTCGACACCGTGTATGGCCCAGGCCCGGGGGCTCCTGTCGGTGTACTAAAGTAGGGGTACCCTTAGTATCCCGAACTTGTGCACGGGCAGTCGCAGCGTCCTGCGGCAAGGCTTGCCGTATGATCGCCAAGGTCCTCCATGGTTCCTTCGGAGCCATTCAAGAACAAAGTATCCAAGCCAAGGAGACAAGGCCCCGGCAAGAGGAGCTTGCCGGAAAGGCCACTCAAGGCACAAGACCACTCAAGGCGCAAGACCCTGGCAAGAGGAGCTTGCTGGGAAAGCCAACCAAGGCATCTCAAGAAACTTGCCGCAACGCGCCACGCGTCCCGGCAAGGCCCGGTGAGCGACAAGCCCCCGGAAGCGACAAGATAGTAACCGCGGCAAGACGCTTGCCGTGGCAAGCTTCCACTCAGTACCCGCGCTCCAGCACATCCACCCACGTGTCGCTCTGGGACCCTTCCAGGCGTACGTGGCGGGAGGCTGTGCAGCTAGGGGTACGCGGTGGCAAGCGGCGCTGACAAGGTTGCCATCGTGGCGAACGGTGGCACCCCTGATGGCCCCTTTTTTGCACTGTTTGGGCGACGTCGATGGGCATTTAATGCCCTTGTCCCCTGCCGTCAGGGTTAGGTATGGAACACTGTACAAGTAGGTGTACTAACTACACCACTTTTCCCTTTTTACCCTTAACTGCGTTGCCACCTGTCGGTGACCCCTTGAGCATATAAAAGGAGGCCCATGCGCAACGTAGAGGGGGGTTAGACATTCGAACACTCTCACGCTCGGTCTCGTTAGCTGCTGAAGTGTACTGTAGCTCTCAGCGCTCCCGAGCAAGAACTCAATACAAACCAAAGCAGGAGTAGGGTTTTACGCATCCGTGCGGCCCGAACCTGGGTAAACTGCTCGTGTGCTTCGCCTCGATCTGCTCTTCGTTCTATCTCCGCCCCCTGTCGTACCGAAAAGGGGCTCCGTCCCCATAGGTGTTCGTGGGTGGATCAGTTTCCCCGACAGATGTTACTTTGTGTCTGAACTTCTGTTGTTGTAGTATGTGGACTTCTATTCATTTCTCCCTTGCCTTGGAGTTATAGTGTCTAAACTTCTATTGTTATAGCATCTGAACTTCTCGTTGTTATAGTATCTCAACTTCTGTTCATTTCCCCTTGTTCTGAACATCTGTTTGTTTTTGTATATGAAGTTCTAATATTTTTTCCCATCCTTTTAAATCTGCAGCACAAGCTACTGCATGTTTACCATCCCTGGGAATGTGATTGACCTCACAAGACGTGTAATTTATACTCTTTTCGGTGGAGGGCTGGAGATGGAAGGAGACATAATGGACTATCTCATAAATTTGTGGAAGGATAATCCGGAGACCTCTGATATATTCTCTTGTGCTAACAGGGTTGTACTTAGTCCCTACTTCATACAGGTTTTAGTTCTTTGCACCCCTATCTCCCTTTTTTCTCTAGTTTTGGTGTAGTGGCATTTGGGAGGTGTTTTAATTTTGTTTTTGTGAATGCACAGTACTGCCTGGAGTATGATTTTTTCGCTGCAACAGTTCCAAAGTTTGATGCAAAAAATTCGGCTAAACTCCTCCCAATGTTTGTTCACAAGGGAGAAGACCTTCTTAACGCAAAGCTGGTTAGGTTTTCATAACTCTTGATTTTTTAAATTTTATGTACATCCTTTTGCTGAGTTTGTCAATAAGTTTTTGTTCATCACGGTTGTTCAATACGTATGCTTTATAGTTTGTGTTCACCGTTTCTTTCATTCTTGGCAGGTTTTTCTGATACTATTCAGGCCAATTGGCCCAATGGTGCACTATAGTGTGTATGTGCTGAATAGATATCGTGGGAGCATTGACATCCTTGATTCACTTGCTTACACTAATATGGCAATGTCACAAACATTTTTCCATGGAGACTGCCAAAATATCATGAGTGTTTCTTAGCCTGAACCTCCTTTCATATTCTCTTGTTTGACACAAAGGTTATTATGCCTTCTGTTGACAAAATATGTTTCTGTCTCTGTTGTGGTAATAGTGCTTGAACTGACTATCATTTGACAGTTGAACTTCTGCTTTTTGTTTAGCTGGATCCTATGCAAGTATTGCTTTTTATGTACCTGAACTTAAGTATTTTGGTTAACATGTTTTTAACTTCATCTTATTTGTTATTTCTGACAGATCAAGAGATTTGTTGGGTTGCTCGAGGAGGTGTATGGCAAGGCTGCGTACAAAGCGAGCAAGCAGCCTAACTGGGTGACTATTGCAAAGAGGTCGACTTTTATCGATGTTCCAAAGCAAAAGAATAATGATTGTGGTTTCTTTGCCGTGAAGTTCTGCTTTTCATATGATGGCGATGAGCTTGTTGAAGATTTTGGTGATGTGGAAGTATGTTTTGTCCTTGTTCTTGTCTCATCATCCTTTCATTTTTCTTGTGTGTTTTTGCTGAGATGCTCCTGCTGTTGTTTTAGTTATCCGTTACTAAACCATCATTTCATTTCTTGTTTGCAGGCTGCTGCAGATGACTGGAAGGCTGAGTTCATGCACACTCTGATGTTTAGCGAGAAGAATGAAGTCATGCATGTAGAGATCCCTAAAGAGATCCAGTCCTTGGGCCCATGAATTCGAAGCATTAGTTTTCAGTGTAGATTTGATTTCATACAGATTTTAGGTTTGATAATGATTGGAACGATTCTATAAAGATTTGGTTGTAAGAATGTTTTAGTGATTTGTGTATCTATAGCTGCAGCACTATTGCATATGTTATCGTGGACAAATGTATTTGGTGTGAAGAATGATTTGGCTTGTGAATTTCAATGTACTACATCATTTTCAGTATCCATGTGTTGTATGCCCCCCCCCCAAACAGATGTACATGAACTTCTCCCTCGGCTATGGTTGAACTGCTTGTTTTTTTGTGTTGTTTAATTTTGGGCCCCAACATATGATATTTTGATTTGAACTTCTGCTTGAGATCTGGATGGGCTGCTGGTTTCAGATGAATAGCATTTTCTGTGTTGTATAATGTATTGTTATTTTTTAACCCAACCATTATGTAGGCTTTTGCATGGAATCTATATTTGTTTTTTTTGTGATTTTTCAACTGCGAATGGATTTCAACTGTAACTTTGTGCAAAAATATTCTCACACACTCCTTAACTTTTCTTTATGTTTTGCCGGCATTATACATGAACTTTTGCACGTATCCAAACAGAACTTCATATGTGAGCGCGTTGTCTTAGGCTTGCTAACCTTACTTCATACGGCAAAACTCTATTTTTAAGCATATTTTTTCCTACCTCGATTTTATATACCAGAACTTCCACTGTAATGTTACTTGAACTTCATAGTGTATATTTTTCATTTTTATTCTTGCTTGCAGCTTGCATGGAATACATCACTAGCACTGCACTTCCTCTCATAATATAGCAGGACTTCTGCGCTAATATTACTTGAACTTCACATTGTATATATTTCATTTTATTACTGCTTGCTCTTTCATACTTTACATCACCATCACCTCCTCTTATACTATACTAGTACTTCTGCAGTAAGCTTACTTGAACTTCTACTGTATAATTTCTTTTAAACTTCATCATTAAAACTTTAAGTAGGCTTCTTCTAAAATACTTTTTCAAAAGTGGAATAATATTCTGCACATTGACATGACATAAGTTTGCTTTTTTTAATTGACCTAGTCTAACTGTTCATCAGCCTTGCGCTCCTCCTAGGCTTTGGTTGTAGTGGTTTTTGCTTGACATGTACCTCTACCTCGTCCTCTTCATCATCCTCTTCCTATTCATCATCCTCTTCCTCTTCCTCCTCGCATTCCACTTCCTCTTCCTCTTCGTCTTCGTCTTCTTCGATGGTGTCTTCCTATTCCTCCTCTTCTTCTTCAACTATTTTCTTTTTGCTGGCTCTAGTTTTAGCTTTATGTTTCTTTTCTGGCTTTTTGCTTGTCTTTTTAGCATCTGCGCGCTTCGGGCATGTTCTTGAATTGTGTGGTTCATGCTCCTTGCATATGCTATAAAGCCTGCTACTTGCTTTCTATGGGTGTGGTCCCTTGCTTTCTAGAACTTTGGGCTGCTCTTTTTGAACTTTGGGTTGCTTGACCTCCTCGGCATCGTTTCCATCTAAAAGTGTTGGATAGGTGAGTTTGTTGTGTCCTGCCACTTGTTTGCACACACTACACTGCATGTGTCCAAGTGGCACTCAATTCTCATCGAGCACGATGACTCTTTCTGCAGATGGTGCCTTCATTTGAGCTCTTTTGTCACTTTTCTTAGTTGCATAATTTTTCTTCCTACCCTTTGTTTCAGAGTACAGTGGCAGTTTCACCGTCTGTTCCTGCCGTTGCTGCAATAATTGGTCAACATCCTGCTTGCATTGGTTTGCTTGAGCAGCGGTCTGGAGCTTTTCAGCTTCATAATAATGAAGGTCATCTACAATTTCAAGATCTTCTTCAGCCATCCTTTTGTGAGCATCCGCTCGATTTGCTGAATGTATTGCATCAAGCTCTTCCACGAGCCTCTTGAGAATATAGAAGGCTCTATCATATTGCTGGTCACATCTCACCGCTTTCTTGTTAACCATCAAATTTAGCTGCAACAAGGTGTCTTGCTTCGATAGTCTTGAGCTGCCATCCGATGCAGTTGTGTTTAGTCCCTTGTATCAAAGGTTGGTTGTGATTTTGCAGTCTTTGTGTACCGTTTGAGAATATACTTGTTTGGAAGTTTGCCAGGCTTCAGGTAGTCCAGTATGTCCACGATGTGAAGGCAAAATAGGCCTGCATTTTGTGATGAGTGCAGAATACATAGTTTGTGAGCCAGCAATGAGTTTCATATATTTTGATATGATACTACTAGTTTAGCTATTTAATGAGTTCATTTTTCCGTTGACCTGTGTGTGTCCAAAGCTTGCATTCACACTCGTTATTTCATTATCTGGGTCAGCTACAACCTGGAATTCATGCTTTGACTAGGAAAATCTTTCTTCATCATCATGGCCAACCTTGTTGTGGTAGTACACAAGGTACTTAGTGGGCTCTGCTGTAGGCTTTGCATGAAATAGCGTGGCTTTTCTCATCCTAATCCTCATCTCGGTGTACACGACTCTCGTGTACTTGATAGACATGTTTTCCTCGTAGTCGTAATCTGTTTTTGTCACAGGATTGGTCTGCACATGTCAAAAAATAAGATATTAGTTGAAGCAGAGTCATGGGTTTCATTTTTGTAAATTCAAAGTGCACATGTTGAAGGAAAACACAATATGATGGGGGTGTTTTTTTGTCTTTATACCATGCTGGTCATTGTTTGCTCGTTCTCCTTCTGCATCCGAGTTTGTATGCAAGCATTTACCCGCCTAGCAAACTGGTGTAGGTTCTGGGTCCCCTTGACGAACCCTTTCTTGAGCACGTGGTTCATGCTCTCGCTTCGTTGTGTGGAAGTCATTCTAGCACAGGAAATGTTCTTGTTATATGCTGAAATCCACATTTTCCTATCACTCCGCAGCTGTATCATCATCTGGTCTTTCTCCAGGTTGTACTTGTGCACGAGTTCAGCACAGGCAGCTTCAAACTCCGTTGGCATCAGCGGCCTGTTTAATATAGCTGTGAACTCCTCTTTGAATGTTTTATACTTTTTGTACAGCAATGTGAGGTATTCCCTGTACTTCTTCATGATGTGCCAACGGCATAACTTGTGGACGGTGTTTGGAAATGATTGTGGTATAGCTTTCGCCATCGACGGGCACTGGTCTGCATGAATTTAAAAATGAAACTTGCTTCTTTTTGCACTGATGGTGAACTTATGTTGTACAAGTACTTGAACTTCACATGTAGCAGTATGACTATCTAAAAATGCCACATGTATGTTTTCTTACAACAGTGTTCTTGAAATTTCGTGGTACCAGTGCTTGAACTTCACATGTAACAATAGGACTACCTAGTAGTGTCACACTCAAAATTTTCTTAAAGTAGTGTTCTTGAACTTATGTGGTACCAGTGGCTGAACTTCACATATATAACTATATTTTTCTGGACATGTTACATATTTTTTTCTTACACCTTTTGTCCTTGAACTTCTATGATTCCTGTATTTGAACTTCACATTCAAAACTAATTTTTTTTCTAAACATTTGAGAGATAATTTTGCTTTCTTGTACTGTTAGTTGGACTTCTGTGCTAACAGTGGTTGAACTGCTTGCTTTACATTATTTTTAGATAAAACCAAATGTACCCAATACATACCCATAGACTGAAAAGATGATGAAACTTGTATAGTTTTTTTGAACTCACCTGTTAGAATGCAAGTTGGGTGCTAACAGATAGTTTTGTGATAAGATAATTGGTAGCAAGTGACAAATGGTAAAAGTAAATAAGGTGCATCAATGTGGCCCAATCCTTTGTGTAGCAAAGTACAAGCCTGGACAAACTCTTATGCAAGGTAAAGCACTCCCGAGGACATATGGGAATTATCGTCAAGCTAGTTTTCATCACGATCATCTGATTCGCGTTCGTTACTTTGATAATTTGGTATGTGGGTGGACCGGTGCTTGGGTGCTTCCCTTACTTGGACATGCCTCCCACTTATAATTAACCTCTAATGCAAGCATCCACAACTACAAAAGAAGTATTAAGGTAAACCTAACCATAGCCTGAAACATATGGATCCAAATCAGCCCCTTACGAAGCAACACATAAACTAGGGTTTAAGCTTCTGTCACTCTAGCAACCCATCATCTACTTATTACTTCCCAATGCCTTCCTCTAGGCCCAAATAATGGTGAAGTGTCATGTAGTCCACGTTCACATGACACCACTAGAGGAGAGACAACATACATCTAATCAAAATATCGAACGAAGACCAAATTCACATGACTACTAATAGCAAGACTTCTCCCATGTCCTCAGGAACAAAAGCAACTACTCACAAGACATAATATTGTTCATGATCAGAGGGGTATTAATATGCATAATGGATCTGAACATATGATCTTCCACCAAATAAACCAACTAGCATCAACTACAAGGAGTAATCAACACTACTAGCAACCCACAGGTACCAATCTGAGGTTTGGATACAATGATTGGATACAAGAGATGAACTAGGGTTTGAGAGGAGATGGTGTTGGTGAAGATGTTGATGAAGATAGTTCTCCCCAAGATGGGAGAGTTGTTGGTGATGACGGCGGTGACGATTTCCCCCTCCCGGAGGGAAGTATCCCCGGCAGAACAGCTCTGCCGGAGCCATAGATTGGTTTCTGCCTCGGTTCCCCCTCGAGACGGTGGCATTTGGTCCTGAAAGCCTCCTCTGATTTTTCCAGGTCAAAACGCTTCATATAGGAGAAGATGGGCACCTAGGGCCCACCGGTTGGCCCTCGAGGCAGGGGGCGCGCCCCCCACCCTCGAGGCCAGCCAGTGGCCCCTCTCGTGGATTTCTTCCGCCAGATATTTTTTATATTTTCCGAAAAAATGTTCTGTGGAGTTTTGGGGCTTTTGGAGTTGTGCAAAATAGGTTTCCAGAGTTTGCTCCTTTTCCAGCCCAGGATTCCAGCTACCGGCATTCTCCCTCTTCATGTAAACCTTGCAAAATAAGAGAGAAAAGGCATAAGTATTGTGACAAAACATGTATGAACAGCCCATAATGCAATAAATATCAACTTATAAGCATGATGCAAAATGGACGTATCAACTCCCCCAAGCTTAGACGTCGCTTGTCCTCAAGCGAAAGCCGATATCGAAAAATATGTCCACATGTTTAGAGATAGAGGTGTCAATAAAAACAGAATACGGACATGAGGGCATCATGATTATTCTTATAACAGCAACTAATACAAATATGGTCATATGATCATTATGCTAAAGTAATAATTCGTCCACAATATCAAGTATGCATCATAAACTTCATCGGGAAGTAACAAACTTTGATCTCGGTCATTGTAGCAATTGCAATTTATTGTAACATCGGAAAGAGTCAATATAAGAGCTTTTGAGCAAGCCTACATACTCAACTATCATATAGTCTTTCACGATTGCTCACACTCACGCAATACTTATGTTTATGGAGTTTTAATCGGACACAGAGAAAGATAGGGGCTTATGGTGTTGCCACCCAACCTGTTACCTCAAGGGTAGTGTCAACAGTAATAGATCATGAAAACTTACATCCGAATGGGTATATATATCAGGATCTTTCCAACACAATGTGCTTACTGAATTATAAAATGTAAAAAGGAAAGGTGGATTTCACCTTGACACTTACAAGACAAGAATAAAAGATAGGCCCTTCGCAGAGGGAAGCAAAGGTTGTCATGTGTTTTTATGGTTGGATGCACAAAGTCTTAGCATAGAGGAACTTCGCTTTATATTGCCACTTGTGATAAGGACCTTTATTATGTAGTCCGTCGCTTTTATTACTTCCATATCACAAGCTCGTATAAAGCTAATTTCTCCCACACTAATAAATCATACATATTTTAGCGGATTTGCAACATGACAACTTACTTGGAAGGATCTTTCTCAATCCATAGGTAGGTATGGTGGACTCTCATGGCAAAACTAGGTTTAAGGATATATGGAAGCACAAGTAGTATCTCTACTTAGTGCGAGGAGTTTTGGCTAGCATGAGGGAGAAAGGCAAGCTCAACATGTTGGAAGATCCATGACAATATACTTTATTTCGGATATAAGAAGACATAGTCCATTATGTTGTCTTCCTTGTCCAACATCAACTCTTTAGCATGTCATACTTTAATGAGTGCTCACAATCATAAAAGATGTCCAAGATAGTATATTTGTATGTGAAGCCTCTCTTCTTTTATTACTTCCTATTAATTGCAACGATGACCAAAACTATGTTTGTCACCTCCCAACAACTTTTATTTATCATACTCTTGTATGTGAGGTCATTACTTCCCATAAGATAGATATGATCTCTTTGATTCTCTTTTTGTTTTCTTTCTTTTTATCATGACCCAAGTGAGGAAACCAAGCCCTTGACTCAACACTAATCTTTATTATATAGCTCACGGACTCGATTACAAAGGATAAAGCTCACAAAGCAAAAACTCACAACTAGATCATGCTAACTTTATTCTCATAGATCAAGATACTACCAAAAAGATCGAACTAAGTAAAATGGTAAAGATAGGAGGAAAGGTGATACGATACCGGGGTCACTCCCCCAAGCTTGCCAGTTGCCAAGGGGAGTGCCCATACCCATATGATTATGTCTCCTTCTTCGGTGTTGGTGATGATGGAGTTGTTACTGATGTAGGCATGTTGTTCTTCCAAGGCATGGGCTCACCATCATAGAAGGATGATCGAGTCTCCGAGATACTCAAATCTGCAGCCAAACTCATGTTCTTGAATCTATATTCATACTCATAGTTTTGGTTTTGCAGGTCATAGATATGGGCTTGGAGGTGATCAATCTTCTCTTGAAGATTGGAGATGGCTTCCCCGAAGATCCTTGAGTCCATCTTGAGGTTGTTGGCAAGCTCCGAGATCATCATGTGGTTGGCGTCGAGTCCTCGTTCCACCATACCTTGGCACTTGAAAACTTGTTGCTCCATTGCTTCGAGTCTTGTCTCCACGCTTCCGGTCCTCCTCGGCCCCTCAACATCATGGATGTGCAGCACCCCCTCATGCAACTCCATGGTTTTGGGGTGGTGTAGCACCTCCGCAAGGTAGGGGTTGATGACCTTCTCAAAAAACTTGTCCTTGGGGGTGTCGGAGGACGCCTTGGTGATCTAGATCTGTCAAAAACAGCAACTCAAAACGAAAACAGAGGAATTCTGCGTGATACACAGGTCAAAACCTTCGAACGTATATATAATGAATTTTTCCCGAACAAAAGGAGTAACCCACAAGAAAATGGAGTCCAGGGGACACACGGGGTGCCCTCGAGGCAGGGGGCGCGCCCTGGGATGGGGGCGCGCCCCCTAGCCTCGAGGAGGCCCCGTGTCTCATCCGGACTGCGGTTTATTTTTCTATTTTTCTAAATATTCCAAAACGGAGAAAAAATGCCTTTAGAACTGTTTTGGAGTCGGTTTACTTACCGTATCACGTACCTCTTCCTTTTTGGAGGCTGAATCGTTTTGGAAAGTGTCCCTTATGTATTCCTCCGGGGTTATGGTTTCAATAATATTAGTTTCAACATTTATAGGATTACCTGAGATATAATGTTTGATCCTTTGACCATTCACCACCTTCGGATTTGTGCCTTCGAAGTTGTTGATTTTTATGGCACCGGAACGATAGACCTCCTCGATAACGTAAGGTCCTTCCCACTTGGAGAGAAGTTTTCCTGCAAAAAAACTTAAACGAGAGTTGTATAGCAAAACATAATCACCTACATTAAACTCACGCTTTTGTATCCTTTTGTCATGCCATCTTTTAACTTTTTCTTTAAATAACTTGGCATTCTCGTAGGCCCGGGTTCTCCATTCATCGAGACAGCAAATATCAAATAGCCTCTTTTCACCGGCAAGTTTGAAATCATAATTGAGCTCTTTGATAGCCCAATATGCCTTATGTTCTAGCTCAAGAGGTAAGTGACAAGCTTTTCCATATACCATCTTATATGGAGACATACCCATAGGATTTTTGTATGCAGTTCTATAGGCCCATAATGCATCATCTAGTTTCTTGGACCTATTCTTTCTAGATCTATTAACTGTCTTTTGCAAGATTAATTTCAACTCCCTATTACTTAGTTCTACTTGACCAATAGTCTGTGGGTGATAAAGTGATGCAATTCTATGGTTGACATCGTACTTAGCAAGCATCTTACGGAAAGCACCATGAATAAAATATGAACCACCATCAGTCATTAGATATATAGGGACTCCAAATCTCGAAAATATAACTTCTTTAAGCATTTTAATAGAGGTGTTATGATCAACACTACTAGTTGGAATAGCTTCTACCCACTTAGTAACGTAATCAACAACAACTAGAATATGTGTGTACCCATTAGAGGCAGGAAAAGGTCCCATATAATCAAAGCCCCAAACAACAAATGGTTCAATAACAAGTGAATAATTCATAGGCATTTCTCGACGTCTACTAATATTACCGATTCTTTGACATTCATCACATGATAAGACAAACTTACGGGCATCCTTGAAGAGAGTAGGCCAATAAAAACTGGATTGCAATACCTTATGTGCAGTTCTGTCTCCCGCATGGTGTCCTCCATAAGCTTCGGAGTGGCACTTGCGTAGGATCTGTTCCTGTTCATGCTCAGGTACACAACGTCTAATAATACCATCTACTCCTTCTTTATAAAGATGTGGGTCATCCCAAAAGTAATGTCTCAAATCATAGAAGAACTTTTTCTTTTGCTGGTAAGTGAAGCTAGGAGGTATGAACTTAGCAACAATGTAATTAACATAATCAGCATACCATGGAGCAGTACGAGAAGTACTTATGACAGCTAGTTGTTCATCAGGAAAGCTATCATCAATAGGTTGTGGGTCATCATGTATATTCTCTAACCTAGACAAGTTATCTGCTACGGGGTTCTCAGCTCCCTTTCTATCAATAATATGCAAGTCAAATTCTTGCAGCAAGAGAACCCATCTAATAAGTCTAGGTTTAGCATCTTTCTTT
Source organism: Secale cereale (assembly GCA_902687465.1). Lineage (NCBI taxonomy): Eukaryota > Viridiplantae > Streptophyta > Magnoliopsida > Poales > Poaceae > Secale > Secale cereale. The sequence goes on along the minus strand of LR738711.1, from coordinate 702,865,067 downwards.
TACATAAGGTATTTGATAGCAACATGATCAGTGTGAATAGTTCCTTTAGAATCAACGATGTAGGGTCTAAACTTATCACAAGCAAACACAACTGCTAAAAATTATTTCTCAGTGGTGGCATAATTTCTTTGGGCACTATCTAGAGTTTTACTAGCATACTGGATAACATTCAATTTCTTATCAACTCTTTGCCCTAGAACAGCTCCTACAACATCATCACTAGCATCGCACATAATCTCAAAGGGTAAATTCCAGTCATGAGGCTGGACAATAGATGCAGAGATCAATGCTTTCTTAAGTATTTCAAATGCTTCTAGACAATCATCATCAAAGACAAAATGAATATCTTTCTGTAAGAGATTATTCAGAGGCCTGGAGATTTTGGAGAAGTCCTTAATGAACCTCCTATAAAGCCCGGCATGACCAAGGAAACTTCGTATACCTTTGATATCCTTAGGGCATGGCATCTTTTCAATAGCATCAACTTTAGCTTTGTCAACTTCAATACCTCTTTCGGAAATATTATGTCCCAAGACAGTGCCTTCATTAACCATAAAGTGGTACTTCTCCCAATTCAAGACAAGATTAGTGTCTTTGCATCTCTGCAAAACTCGATCAAGGTTGCTTAAGCAATCATCAAAAGAAGTTCCGTAAACGGAGAAATCAGCCATGAACACTTCAACAATCTTTTCACAAAAATCAGAGAATATAGCCATCATGCATATTTGAAAGGTAGCAGGTGCATTACATAAACCAAAAGGCATACGTCTATAAGCAAAGGTACCGAAAGGACAAGTAAAGATGGTCTTTTCTTGATCCCCCTTTGAAACAGGTATTTGAGAGAAACCATAATAACCATCTAGAAAGCAGAAATGAGTATGTTTGGATAATCTTTCTAGCATTTGATCAATAAATGGCAAGGGGTAATGATCTTTCTTAGTAGCTTTATTTAACTTACGGAAATCAATTAGCATCATATAACCTGTAACTATTCTTTGCGGGATCAATTCATCTTTATCATTAGGGACTACAGTCATACCTCCGTTCTTAGGAACGCAATGGACATGACTTACCCATTGGCTATCAGCAATGGGAAAGATAATACCTGCCTCTAGAAGCTTTAGAATTTCCTTCCTTACCACTTCTTTCATTTTAGGATTTAACCGTCGCTGATGATCAATGACTGGTTTAGCATTTTCTTCCAATTTTATCTTGTGTTGGCATATAGTGGGACTAATGCCTTTAAGGTCATCCAGAGTATATCCAATAGCAGCTCGGTGCTTCTTCAGAGTTTTCAATAATCTTTCTTCTTCATGCTCTGAAAGGTTAGCACTAATAATAACAAGATATATCTTCTTTTCATCAAGATAAACATACTTAAGATTATCAGGTAAATGTTTAAGTTCAAACACGGGATCACCCTTGGGTGGAGGAGGATGCCCTAGGATTTCAACAGGCAAGTTGTTTTTCAATACGGGTCCCTGTGTAAGGAATATTTCATCTATCTCCCTTCTTTCATTCATATGCATATCATTTTCGTGGTCTAAAGGATCATTAGGTGGCACGGCAATAGAAGCAAGACCAATAAGTTCATCCTTACTAGATGGTGCCTTTTCAAGGGGTTGTCTACGGAATTTAGCAAAGTTAAAATCATGAGGCATATCCCCTAATCCAGCTGTGACAATGTCTTTCACACAGTCTATCTTGGCATTAACGGTATTCAAGAAGGGTCTACCAAATATAATGGGACAGAAAGCATGTTGTGGGGAACTAAGAACAAGAAAATCAGCAGGGTATTTAACCTTCCCACACAAGACTTCAATATCTCTAACGATCCCAACTGGTGAAATAGTATCTCTATTAGCCAGCTTAATAGTAACATCAATCCCTTCTAACTCAACAGTTGCAATATCATGCATAATTTCGTTATATAGATCAAAAGGGATAATGCTCGCACTAGCACCTACGTCACATAAACCATGATAGCAATGATCTCCTATCTTGACAGAGATAACAGGCAAGCCTACGACATGTTTATGTTTATTCCTAGCATTGGGTTTGGCTATTCTAGCAGAATCTTCTTGGAGGTAAATAACATGTCCATCTAAATCTTCTACCAAGAGATCTTTAACCATAGCAACACTAGGTTCAACTTTAATTTTCTCAGAGGGTGTAGGTGTTCTAGTATTACTCTTACGAACTACAGTTGAAGCTTGAGCATGATCCTTTATCCTAACAGGGAAGGTGGTTTCTCAATATAAGAAGTAGGTATAATAGGATCAACATTATAAGTTATAGTCTTTTCTTCAACTTTAATAGGTTCAACTACTTTAACTTCAATAGGGGGATGGTATTTAAAACACTTCTCCTTGGGGAGATCAACATGAGTAGCAAAAGATTAACAGAAAGAAGCTACTATCTCAGAGTCAAGTCCATATTTAGTGCTAAACTCACAGAAAACATTGGTACCCATAAAAGCTTTAACACAATCAAACTTAGGTGTCATACTTGACTCCTTACCTTCGTCGAGATCCCAATCTTCAGAGTTGCATTAAATTCTTTCCAATAAATCCCATTTGAAGTCAATAGTCTTCATCGTATAAGAGCGAGAACAAGAAGTATCGAGCATGGAGCGATTATCATGAGAAAGCCGAGCATAAAAAGTTTGAATGATCATTTCTCTTGAGAGCTCATGATTGGGGCATTTATATAACATTGACTTAAGCCTCCCCCAAGCTTGAGTGATGCTTTCTCCTTCGCGAGGCCAGAAAGTATAAATATAATTACGATCACGATGAACCTGGTGCATAGGGTAGAACTTCTGATGAAATTCCAACTTCAGACGGTTATAGTTCCAAGATCCCATATCATCGCATAGCCTAAACCATGTCAATGCATCTCCCTTCAAAGATAAAGGGAAGACCTTCTTCTTGATAACATCCTCGGGCATACATGCAAGCTTAAACAATCCACAAACTTCATCCACATAGACTAGATGTAAATCGGGGTGAAGTGTTCCGTCTCCTGTATAAGGATTTTCAAGCAATTTCTCAATCATACCCAAAGGAATCTCAAAGCAAACATTTTCATTAGGTGCAGTAGGTTGAGGAGCAACTCTTTGCTCTTCTTCTCGGGGTGAAGATACCCCGAACAAGCCCCTCAAAGGATTTGAGCCATAGTAACAAGTGACAATAAATTTCAGCACACTATATAAATTTTTCCTTACCAAATTCCACTTACCAAAGGCGCTTCACTCCCCGGCAACAGCGCCAGAAAAGAGTCTTGATGACCCACAAGTGTAGGGGATCTATCGTAGTCCTTTCGATAAGTAAGAGTGTCGAACCCAACAAGAAGCAGAAGGAAATGATAGGTAGTTTTTAGTAAGGTATTTTCTACAAGCACTGAATTATAGGTAACAGATAGTTTTGTGATAAGATAATTGGTAGCAAGTGACAAATGGTAAAAGTAAATAAGGTGCAGCAATGTGGCCCAAACCTTTGCAAGGTAAAGCGCTCCCGAGGACATATGGGAATTATCGTCAAGCTAGTTTTCATCACGATCATCTGATTCACGTTTGGTACTTTGATAATTTGGTATGTGGGTGGACCGGTGCTTGGGTGCTGCCCTTACTTGGACAAGCCTCCCACTTATGATTAACCTCTAATGCAAGCATCCGCAACTACAAAAGAAGTATTAAGGTAAACCTAACCATAGCCTGAAACATATGGATCCAAATCAGCCCCTTACGAAGCAACGCATAAACTAGGGTTTAAGCTTCTGTCACTCTAGCAACCCATCATCTACTTATTACTTCCCAATGCCTTCCTCTAGGCCCAAATAATGGTGAAGTGTCATGTAGTCGACGTTCACATGACACCACTAGAGGAGAGACAACATACATCTCATCAAAATATCGAACGAAGACCAAATTCACATGACTACTAATAGCAAGACTTCTCCCATGTCCTCAGGAACAAAAGCAACTACTCACAAGACATAACATTGCTCATGATCAGAGGGGTATTAATATGCATAATGGATCTGAACATATGATCTTCCACCAAATAAACCAACTGGCATCAACTACAAGGAGTAATCAACACTACTAGGAACCCACAGATACCAATCAGAGGTTTGGATACAAAGATTGGATACAAGAGATGAACTAGGGTTTGAGTGGAGATGGTGCTGGTGAAGATGTTGATGAAGATAGCTCTCCCCAAGATAGGAGAGTTGTTGATGATGACGGCGGTGACAATTTACCCCTCCCGGAGGGAAGTATCCCCGGCAGAACAGCTCTGCCGGAGCCCTAGATTGGTTTCCGCCTCGGTTCCGCCTCGAGACGGCGGCGTCTGGTCCCGAAAGCCTTCTCTGATTTTTTTTTCAGGTCAAAACGCTTCATATAGGAGAAGAGGGGCACCTGGGGCCCACCGGCTGGCCCTAGAGGCAGGGGCGCGCCCCCACCCTCGAGGCCAGCCAGTGGCCCCTCTCGTGGATTTCTTCCGCCAGATATTTTTTATATTTTCCGAAAAAATGTTCTGTGGAGTTTCGGGGCTTTTGGAGTTGTGCAAAATAGGTTTCCATAGTTTGCTCCTTTTCCATCCCAGAATTCCAGTTGCCGGCAATCTCCCTCTTCATGTAAACCTTGCAAAATAAGAGAGAAAAGGCATAAGTATTGTGACAAAACATGTATGAACATCCCATAATGCAATAAATATTAACTTATAAGCATGATGGAAAATGGACGTATCAGGTGCTTGTTGTTCATGCACCGTTGAAAGTGCAACTATTCCTGGGTGATTTTTGTGATGCCCAAAGACCGACGTCCTAGAAGATTCTAGAAGATTCCAGATGTTTCAGGTTCTTCCGTGTGTTGCATTTGTGCTTGTGTTATTTATTTTTGCATTGCATCATGTCATATTTTTTTGCATCTCAACCTAAATAAACCGTGTGGACCTTCGGTCCTTTTAAATCGAGGGAAGAATGACTTCTCTTTATAACATATAAAAGCCTCTCAATATTATTAGGGAGCTATATTTATAAATATTCCATTCCTTGGAATCACCTATAACACAATTGCACCATTCTTCAATTTTCTTTTATCCAATTCAACTTCATTTCTTCCTTTGAGGCCTTTTAGTAAAATTGTGTTGCAATTTTACTTCATCCACAAATGTTCCAAATCTTCCCATAAATCACATCTAATGTGTAGGGCCATCTCTTGAAATTCCAACCCATTTGAATTTCATCTAAATGGATTTCTAAATTCAAACAGTTTGACTTTTATTCAAACTTGTTGAATTTTCATCTTCCAAGTCCTCAGACAATTTTATTTTTATTCCTCACATTTTTATGTGCCCGAGAATAATAACCTCATGCCCAAACTCTATTCCTAACCCTCCCTCTTTCTTTTCTTTTATTCCTCTATTTTTTTTCCTTTTCTTTTCTTTTCTCTCTTATTTTAAGAGAGGGCTCGGGTCCTTCTGGCCCAAGCGCACCGGCCCATCCCTCCTTTTGGCCCAAGCTTCCTCAGCCCATCTGGCCTCCAGGCCGCACTCCCCGTAACCCTAGTTCACTCCTCTCCCTCAGATCCCTCGTCCACCGCCGCCCCGGAATCGCCCGACGCCCGCACTCCTTTCTCTCTCGACCCCCTCGTCCCGTCGCTCGCGAGCCCCGCTCCCGATCCCCTATCCTCTCGATCCCCCCTCGCTCGTCTCTCCCAGCGCTCGACCCGCACCTCTCCCTCTCCCCTCGTTCTCTCACTCGCCGCCAGCCCCGAGTTCCCTCTCCCTCCTCGACCCCAGGAGCGCCTGGGACGCGCCCTTCCAGAGCCGGCCCGCCCCAGCCAGCGCCAAGGCCGCCCCGCATCGCCCGCGCCAGAGGAGCTCCCCGCGTGGAGCCGCGCCCGTACCCTCCATCGCCAGCAGCCGCCGCAGCTCCGTCCTCCACCGCGCCCCGGTCGACCTCCCCGACCTCCGGCAGCAGCTGCTGCGGGTCAGACAGCGTCGGGGTCGCCCGAGCAGCCTCCGTGCCTCGTCCTCGCCTCCGACCAGCGCCGCTTCGAGCTCGTCCGCCCCGGCTTCTCCTCCTCGCTGCTCTGGGATTTTGCCATGACCGAGACCGTGCCTGTGTTTTTTTTGTTGCCTTGTGCTGTTGGGATTGTCCAGGAACCGCTTCTTTTGCCAAGTGTGAGACCGAAGACCCTGGATGCATCAAGTTCCACTATGAGATGAACGACTACACACGGGACCCGTCAAGTTCGACTACCGGATGCGACAAGTACATCTAAATAACGTGAACGTCTACCGCCGGCAAGACCGACCCGCCAAGTACATCTACGGATTCCGAACACCTACGAACCGTGTACGACTACCGTCGCCGAAGACCCGTGTACAACTACTTCCCACGAAACCAACGTGAACGACTACCGTCGCCCCGGAAACGATGGATTCGACAAGTACCTCTTCGGAAACGTGAACGACTATGAACGTGTACCACTACTTCCACTACTTCCTCTACGATCTCGAGCCGCCCCGAAACGAACGCTTCGAAGGTATAACCCCGAGACGATGACCCGTGGATGAATGCATGTGTTGTATGAAATGTTTGCCCTTGTGTGCACCGTGCCCGTTTCGTCCGTTTGTCATGTTCCTTGGTTGCCTCGTCGCCAACCCGTGGGAACCCGATGACGGGATCACCCCACCTTTCATCTTGTTCGACTCGTTCGCACCACCTTTGCTTTTGCACCGGTCTCTCAACGAGTTACCGGAACCGAGATGTTGTGTTGCATCATTTTCGGATCGTTGCCGTGGCACCTTTTTCCTTCCACCACGGTGACAAATACTTCTTATCATCTTCATGTTAACTTTTAATAAAAATTGCATAAAACTTGATCATGTCATCCGCATCATGTTAACAACATTTAAAATGTGTGAAATTGTTGTTTGCTTATAATTGCTAAACATGCTCATGGGGATTTTTTCCGGAATTGTTGTTGTTATTTCCGACCTCATTTAAAATGTCTAAATAGTGTAGTTTTATTATTGTTTCACCTCTTGCTATGTTAACAAACATTTAATCTTGTCTTGTAAATAAACGAGAGTCATTAAATATTTAAAATGTGGTGTTTCGTCAATATGCAACTCGTTGCATATTGAGCTCCACTTAACTTGTAGTTTTGTTTGTGCACTTTGCCATGCCATGCATAATTAAACCAGACATGCATCATACTTGGATGTTCATCGTATGCCATGTTTATGCTTGTGTGTTTACCGTGTTGTTTGCTTCTTTCCGGTTTGCTTCCCTCGTTAGCTTCGGGTTCGTTCCGGAGTTGTGAGGATTCGCTTGACTATGTTGCTCCGTCTACTTCATGGACCCGTTCTTCTCCCTTGTGGAATCCCAGGCAAGATGATCATACCCTTGGATACCTTTACTACCATTGCCACGCTTAGTTGTCTCGATGCTATCGTTACATGTCGCGCTACCCATCTTTTATGTCAGCCTCTCCTTGTTGCCATGAAACCTCTAACCTTTGAAACCTTCCTAGCAAAACCACTGTTTGGATATGTTACCCGCTTGCTCAGCCCCTCTTATAGCGTTGTTAGTTGCAGGTGAAGATGAAGTCCGTTCCAGGAGGGAACTTGTTGTTGGAATATCACAATATTTATAATTATTATTAACACACCTATATACTGGGCATGGGTGGAAGGCTTGGCCTTTTGCTTGGTGTTTTGTTCCACTCATGCCACCTTAGGCGCCGATAAACCGGCATTATATTCCTTGATTTTTTGCGTTCCTTACACGATGGGTGGATGGGGACCCCTTGACAGTTCGACTTTGAATAAAACTCCTCCAGCAAGGCCCAACATTGGTTTTAATTTGCTCATAATAACAACTTAAATAATTAATTAATTGCATAGGGGGTCATGTCCCTGGGTTCTTAATTCTACATAACAGGGGGGGCCAGTGCTGATGGTGTTGGTCCCAAACTAGAGCCACTTGCGGTGCCACCCAGTTATCTGGGGTCTTCGGTTGCTGTACGTATTGCTCATCCGGACGTGGCCTGAGACGAGATACGCGCGGCTACTATCAGGGTGTCGGCACGCCGGGAGGTCTTGCTGGACTTGTTTTACCATTGTCGAAATGTCTTGTGTACCGGGATGCCGAGCCTGATCGGATTCCCTAAGATAAGGAGTGATGATATTATATTTATCACTTCAGCTAATCGTGAGAGCTTGTGATGGGCTAAGTTGGGACACCCCTGCAGGGTTATGATCTTTCAAAAGCCGTGCCCGCGGTTATGTGGCAGATTGGAATTTGTTAATGTCCGGTTGTAGAAAACCTGATAGAGGATCCGAAGTAAAACACACCACCGCGTGAGTAACCGTGACTGTCTCTTTTCACTTTGAGAAGAGAACACGGTGGGGTTATGTTTGACTCGTATGTAGTTAGGATCTTTAGCGATCACTTCTTTTGCGACCGTTTGCGTAGATGCTCATCTTATTCTGGTACTCGTAAGCTAGCCACCATATTATGCTTAGCCGCTGCTGCAACCTCACCACTTTACCTCTTCCTACCCATAAAGCTTTGCTAGTCTTGATACCCATGGTTATGGGATTGCTGAGTCCTCGTGGCTCACAGATACTACAACACCAGATGCAGGTTCAGCCGAGATTGAAGCAGGAGCTGGTTCAGTTCTTCACTGGGAGCTCGATGAAGAGTTTGGCCGTATGCTTGTGACGTTTTCGACAATCAGTAGTGGTTTCTACTAGGATTCGATCTAGACCTGTGGCTTTATGTTGTTTTTGGTATCTTTCTTTTGGATCTTCGCCCGTAGTCGGGTTGTGATGTTTTGAATGATGTTTTGTTTATGTAATGTTTTGTGTGAAGTGGCGAGTGTAAGCCAACTATCTCCTTTTGCATTTTAATCCCTCTTTTACATGGGTCGTGCAAAGGTACCAAACTTGAGATCATTCCAGAATGGGCTTATACCTTTAAGTCGTGCCTCGACACGTAGGAGGTATAGTCCCATCCTGGGCATTACAGTTTTGGTAATTTCTAACAACATATAGCTCATTGAACTAATGCTCTTTCAAGATGATCATTTCAGAAAGTTCAATGATTGGCATGGCATGGACTAGGAATGTGGACCCCTCAAAATGCTAAGGACACATATTGGCTCAAGCTCAAGACTCTACATTTTCTATTTTCCTGATCCAAGATCACATTGAGTCCTTAGGAAAGCCAATACTATTAAAAGGGGATGAGGTGTTGCTTAATGGGTTTCTTGCTCAAAATGCTTAGTGATATGCTCCAAAACCCTCAACCACTTTCTCACATCCACAAATGTCCCAAACCAAAAGTCAAACTCGGCCCTACTGAAACTTTCTATCCAGCGCCACCGAGTTCAGTTGACATAGCCACTGCCACAAACCCTAATCACTTCGGTCTCACCGATAGGGATCTTGGACTCACCGAGATGGGATTGCAAACTCTCTATTTCCCTTCGTAACGTTTCGGTATAACCGAGATGAGTGATCGGTCCCACCTAGTTCGCAATGCCAACTCTGTGTTTCCCCTTCGTAATGTTTCGGTCCAACCGAAATGAGCGAATCAGTCCCACCGAGTTTGCCTGACCAACTCTCTGGTTGGCTTATTATCAAAATCGGTCCTACCGAGTTTGTGTAATCGGTCTCACCGAGATTACGTTATGCCCTAACCCTAATGAAATCGGTACTACCGAGTTGATCACATCGGTCCCACAGAAATGCCTAACGGTCACATTATGAACTAAATCGGTCTGACCAAAGTTCTCTGATTCGGTCCCATCGAGTTTGGTAAACTGTGTGTAACGGTTAGATTTTGTGTGGAGGCTATATATACCCCTCCACCCACTCTTCATTCGTGGAGAAAGCCATCAGAACATACCTACACTTCCAACATACATTTTCTGAGAGAGAACCACCTACTCATGTGTTTAGACCAAGATATTCCAATACTATCATATGAATCTTGATCTCTAGCCTTCCCCAAGTTGCTTTCCACTCAAATCATCATTCCACAAAATCCAATCCTATAAAGGAGAGTTGAGTGTTGGGGAGACTATCATTTGAAGCACAAGAGCAAGGAGTTCATTATCAACACACTGTCTATTACCTTTTGGAGAGTGGTGTCTCCCAGATTGGTTAGGTGTCACTTGGGAGCCTCCGTCAAGATTGTGGAGTTGAACCAAGGAGTTTGTACGGACAAGGAGATCGCATAGTTTGTGAAGATCTACCCTAGTGAGGCAAGTCCTCCGTGGGCGACGACCATGGTGGGATAGACAAGGTTGCTTCTTCGTGGACCCTTCGTGGGTGGAGCCCTCCATGGACTCGCACAGCCGTTACCCTTCATCGGTTGAAGTCTCCATCAACGTGGATGTACGATAGCACCACCTATCGGAACCACGACAAAAACATCCGTGTCTACACTTGCATTTGCAATCTCCAAACCCCTCCATTTACCTTCATATGCAATTGTTTTACATTCCGCTGCTATACTCTTAGAATTGCATGTGTAGGTTGATTCCTTGAGTTGTGCATAATTGCTAAAATCTTCAAAGAATTAAAATTGGGAAAAGGCTAGAATTTTATTTGGTTAAGTAGTCTAATCACCTTCCTCTAGACATACTTTCGATCCTACAAGTGGTATCAGAGCTTTGGTCTCCATTTGCCTTGATTTCCATAGCTTTGGTGATCATAGCCTTGGTTTCACAACCTAGGAGAGTATGGCGTCTAGCGAGGGAAATTACCACTGTAGAGGTCCTTATTTTAATGGTACTAGTTTTGCTAGTTGGAAGCATAAAATGCATATTCTTGGGCATAGCCCCGCCGTTTGGGCTATTGTGTGTGTTGGCTTGCAAGGTGAATTCTTCGATGGGAAGGAACCAAACCGTGAAGCGACCGCGGAAGAATTGAAGATGTTGCAATACAATGCTCAAGCTTGTGATATCCTCTTCAACGGATTGTGCCCCAAAGAATTCAACAAAATCAGCCGTCTTGAGAATGCAAAGGAAATTTGGGATACTTTGATTGATATGTGATACGTCTCCAACGTATCTTTAATTTTTTATTGTTCCATGCTATTATATATTCTGTTTCAGATGTTTAACGGGCTTTATTATACACTTTTATATTATTTTTGGGACTAACCTACTAACCCAAGGCCCAGTGCAAATTGCTGTTTTTTTGCCTATTTCAGTGTTTCGCAGAAAAGGAATAACAAACGGAGTCCAAATGGAATGAAACCTTCGGGAGAGTTATTTTTGGAACAATATGAACATGAGAGACCTGGAGTACATGCCAGGAAGTGAAGGAGGTGGCCACGAGGGCAGGGGCGCGCCCAGGGGGGTAGGCGCGCCCCCACCCTTGAGGGCCACCTATTGACCCCCCCCCCCCGACGTGCCTCTTCAGCCTATATACTCTCATACCCTGAAAACATTGAGGTAACAGACGAAACCCTAATTCCACCATCGCAACCTTCTGTTACCGTGAGATCCCATCTTGGGACCTGTTCCGGAGCTCCGCCTGAGGGGGCATCGATCACAGAGGGCTTCTACATCAACACCATAGCCTCTCCGATGAGTTGTGTGTAGTTTACCACAGACCTTCGGGTCCATAGTTTTTAGCTAGATGACTTTTTCTCTCTCTTTGGATCTCAATACAAAGTTCTCCTCGATCGTCGAGGAGATCTATTCGATGTAATCTTTTTGCGGTGTGTTTGTCGAGATCCGATGAATTGTGGGTTTATGATCAATATTATCTATGAACAATATTGGATTCTTTTCTGAAATCTTTTATGTATGATTATAATATCCTTGCAAGTCTCTTCAAATTATTGGTTTGGTTTGGCCTACTAGATCTATAGTTCTTGCAATGGGAGAAGTGCTTGGCTTTGGGTTCAATCTTGCGGTGTCCTTTCCCATTGACAGCAGAGGCAACAAGGCACATATAGTATTGTTGCCATCGAGGATAAAAAGATGGGGTTTATATCATATTGCTTGAGTTTATTGTTGTGGTTCTAAGTCTGACAGTACGAGTAGTGGGTACGTAGGAGGAGGCAAGGTCCTAGCTATGGCGAGGTTGTACACGAGGTGTTTTACGAGTTCAGGCCCTTCTCGGAGGAAGTAAAAGCCCTACGTCTCGGTGCCCGGAGGCGGTCGACTGGAATGTATATGTGTGTTTGAGTTACAGGGGGTGCGAACCCTTGTATTGGAGGAAGGGGGTGGCTTATATAGAGTGCGTCGGGACCCTAGCCATCCCCACGTTACAATGGGTTCAATGTACATAAAGGCAGGGCGTTACTGATAACGCCTGCTATAAAGAGTAATAAAGGCATTCATTGTCATAGAATGAATGCAGGACCGTTGCTGTCCAGAGGGACCTTTGACCTCTGGGGGTTGAGTGTCCTTGAATGGTCGAGTGGAGTTGACTCGTCTGAGAGAGGGTATACAGTCGAGTGACATGTCCTCTTGGGCCATAACAGTCAACCGTTCCTGCTGTCTTCGAGTTGCCTCTTGAACTTCTGGGGTAGTGACCTTGGGTGGGGTACCTGGGTCAGGCCCACGACCCTACCCTAGGTCTGTAACATCATCAGTAGCCCCCGAATGGATTGAGGTTCGAGTGGAGGAAAGTGTTGAAGTTGGCCTTGGCTCGGGTTTGATGCCCCTGGGGGACCTTCTTTGAGTCCGTGTACCAGGCTGACTCTTCAACCTTGACTTGGTCGCCTTAATTGATTCAAGAACTACCGAGTGTGTTTGTTTGGGTTGACCGTTGACTGAACTTTGTGAGCGGCTCCGAGCGTCGGCGACGCGTAGTTTTGGGCGCGATTGGCTAAATCTGGCCCCCAGATTTAGCGGGATTTGAAATTCGGGGAAGCACGCGGGACGGGTCATGCCGCGGCGATCGGATCGGATATGCTCAAGATGCCTCGATCTCCGCGCCGCCTTTTTCGCCATGTATCGGGTGCGCGCCTGTTGCGGGATTTGACCGGATAACTTGGGGCCACCAGTCAGTCACTTGATCGCCGCGCTATAAGTACGCGCCGTGGCCGAGGCGGAGGCACTGTGTGCCCAATATTTGCCTCTTCTTCCTCCGCTCCTCCGCCGCGCCCCTGCTCTCCGCTTTCTCCTGCTCGGTCTGCACCGGCTCGCCCTCCATGGGCAAGGAGATGACGGCGGCTCTGGAGCGCTCGAAGAAGGCGGCGGCGATGGGGAAGGGGAAGAGATCCAACCGAGGAGGGTCATCGTCGAGGTCTGGGCTCCCGCCTGGATGGATCTAGGGGGACTGGATCAGGTCCACGATGACGCCGGAGGACATGGAGGAGCTGGTGGAGGAGGGCCTGATCGTCCGCGACTCCTGGCGGCTGCCGGAGGACGAGCTCGAGCCCCAGCTGCAGGAGGGCGAGTGTGTTCTCCTCGCGACCCACGTCGACCGAGGTTTTTCTTTGCCTCCGCACCTTTTCTTCCGCGGTTTTCTGGCTTTCTACGCGCCGAGTTGCACCACTTCACTCCCAACACCATCAGATACTTGGCCGCATTCGTTTCGATGTGCGAGAACTTCCTCGGGTGTCGACCGCACTGGGGCCTATTTAAGCATATCTTCACTTGCCGCTCCCAAACCGTCAAGAAAGCGAATCCGAGTGACGAGATGACGCATGTCATCCAGATGTGCGGTGGATTGCGCATCCAGACTAGGGGTAGGAGCACTTTCACTGCCATGACCCTTCCTGAGTCGGTCCAGGGATGGCAGTCGACTTGGTTTTATTGCATGGACGTCCCGACTCCCGGTCAGTCGACCGAACTCCTTCCGTTTTCTTTAGATCGAGTTGACCAGCCACCGACGTTTTTTGTGAGCCGGGATGAGAAAGTAGAGGTGGACATGTTGGTGGAGCGGGTGGTTTAGCTGGTCCGGGACGGGGTCACTGGGATGGACCTACTCGAGGTGTTCCTCAAGAGGAGGATCCAGCCTCTCCAAGCTCGGGACCATTTGATGTGGATGTAGTCGGGCGTCGATGACACGTCTCGGGTCCACCCGGAGGAAGCTGCCGCGTAGACGGTGGCACAAAGCCTGAAGTGCGTAACGGGGAACAAGGACAATCCTCGGGGGACCGGAAGGGTTCGCCCGTTCGACGTAGACCACCAACTAGGCAAGGTTCGGCTTCAGTCCCCGAGTGGATTTCATGTTTCTTGTTTGCAGACATTTGATGAATCTAACTGGCGTATGATTATTCTTCCTTTTCGCAGATCTATATAGAGATGTATTCGGTGCCCAACGGCGGGCAGGTCCAGGAGTGAGCAGAAGGCGTAGGCGAAGCTTCCGACTAGAAGTCTGGCGACGAGATGGAGGAGGAGAGCGAGGACTCCAGCAGCGGCGAGGAGGTTGAGTCACCTCCCCGCATCGAGAAGCGCTCCAAGGAGAAGCATGACCCAGAGGCCGCGCGTACCAGGGCGGGCCCTTCCAGCTCCCAAGAGCAGAAGCGAACTCGCACGTCCACTCTAGATCCAACTGAGAAAGTGCCAAAGCAGCCCAAGGTCGCCGCTTCCAAGCCCCGGAAGGCCTTGCTAAAGATCAAAGTAGACGTCCCGATTGCCTCCATGTAAGTGTTGCTCTGCTTCATATTTTCTTCCATTTTGGAGACCAGATTTGCCTTTGTCGACCCACTTTCTGAGAAATTTTCAAGGCTGCTGCTTCTGCGACTTCGATGGACGTCGATAAGGGTCGTGATGACGAGGAGACCGCAGACGCCGCCACATCCCACCCAGGTGTGGATTCTTGACTATGCTTTATCCTTTGCTATTTTGGATTGTCAGTCGACTGAATTTCTTCTTAACTATTTCCTTAAGGGCCACACAATGTCATTGAGCTTCCTGATGACAATGATGACAAGGAGGATCGCGCAGAGGTGACTCAACGAGGCACGCGAAGGAAGGGTCGGAAGGCACCCTTTGGCCCTGAGACCCAACAACAGGGGGACATGGCTCAGACCACGGTCTCCTTTGCTGTTCCCGTGTCGACTGATCGTCCCTCTGCATCGACTGTTCCAGCTGCTGACACTGTGATTGCTCCGACTGCTGCACCGTCCGTGCTTTTCAGCACCCATCATGTCCCGGAGGACCCCGTGAGTGCGGCCAAGGAGGTCATTCATCAGGCGGGATTGATGATGGAGCGCACGAAGGCGGCGTATGAGGCTAGCATGGCTGCCTATAACGCCAGCTCGGCTCTTCGAACCAATGTCCAGGTTTGTCTTTTCCGACTGGCTTGTTGTGTTGTTGGAATCTTCGCGTTGAAAACTGCCGCTTTGTTCGTAAGATGATGTTACACTCACTGGGTGTTCTTTATTTTCTTGTAGCTCGTAATCCAATCAGTCTTGTGTCGATTGGACCAGTGGGGGCACGCTCAGTGCACCCACTGGGTGTAGTCCTCGAGGCCACGGTTGACTGAAGCTGGTCGACTGTGGTCTTAGAAATTGTCTTGCTTATTTGCTTCGAACTCTTCTCACTCGCGCAGGACTGATCCGGCCGAGTGAGGACCAGTGGGGCACGCTCAGTGCACCCACTGGGTGTAGTCCCCGAGACCGTGGTCGACTGCTGGTAGTCGGTCATGGTCTGAGAACGGAATGCATCTGTCTCTCTCTTTATTTTTGAGCTCGGGGAGGACTGATCCGGCCGAGTGAGAACCAGTGGGGGCACGCTTAGTGCACCCACAGGGTGTAGTCCCCGAGACTACTGTTGAGTATTTGGCTCGGGTGTTGTCTTAGAATTCCGTCTTGTTTTGTTGGTGCGGAAATCTTGCGAGTTTGGAGCCAAATTCGCGGATCTTGAGAAGAAGCATGTCCAACTCAATCTTGACCTGCAGCTGGCCAGGGAACATTTGAAGAAATCTCAGGACGAAGCGTCTGGTAATTAAAGCGTATAGCTTATCGACTGATTTTCAGCGATTGTGTCATGTGTATCCTTATGTTCATTTGTCTAGTAATTTCCCTTGTAGATCAAATGAAGGCATCACTGGAGCAAAAGGACCTTGATCTAGCTGCGGCGTGATGTCTACACACGCTTCTACTCTTGTAGACTATGTTGGGCCTCCAAGTGCAGAGGTTTGTAGGACAGCAGCAATTTCCCTCAAGTGGATGACCTAAGGTTTATCGAACTCAGGGAAGTAGAGGTTGAAGATGGTCTCTCTCAAGCAACCCTGCAACTATGATACAAGAAGTCTCTTGTGTCCCCAACACACCTAATACAACTAGGAGTTGTATAGGTGCACTAGTTCGGCGAAGAGACGGTAAAATATGGATGACAGGAGTGGCAAAGCAAAGTAATATAAATCTGTAATAAAAAGTGCAGCAAGCAAACAAGTGGTAAACGTGAGCACAAATGGTATTGCAATGGTGGAAACAAGGCCTAGGGATCATACTTTCACTAGTGGCAACTCCCAACAACATTAACATAATCGAATCACATGATATTTCCCATAAAACATGCAATGGAGACGCACCCGGAGGTCATTCCTTCGTGGTCAAAAGAGGACGAGAATTATGTAGGGCTACAAAAGCACACCTCAAAGTTCGTAGTTCTCAATCTAAGGATTTCCCAATGTCACCGCGGCCATCCAAAGAGAGTCCCACAATCACCACAACATATCTAAAGGATAGTCAAAGACAAGCACCAAGAGACTCTCAATCTTCAATCAACACACAAGAGAGGAAATCACTCATGAAAATACTTTTCTAATCCATGTCCAATAGACCGTTGTCACCTTGGTCTCGGGGATTATACTAGATAAAGACAAGTGAGTACATCAATCCAATACATAGAGGAAGGGGAAATATCATGGGATCACCCTAGATTAACATAGCCTATGATCACAACGAAGATCACATCATGGGAGAGAGAATTGACCACATAGCTACTGGTAAGAACCTCAGCCCCGAGGAGGAACTACTCCCGCATCATGGAGGGAGGAAGCAACGTCGATGGAGATGAATCCGGGGGCACTTCCCCGTCCCGGCAGGGTGCCGGCACAGGAATTCTGGTCCCCCGAAGCTTGATGGCGATGGCGGCGGAGATCGGAATTGTGTCTGGAAAAAAGGGGTCCGGGATCAGGGTTTCCTCGACACGGTGTAAATATATGCCAAAGGGGGGCATCAGCGGAGCCTCGGGGGGCCCAGGCGCCACCCCGGCGCGGCTCAGGGGGGGGGGGCGCGCCGCCAGGGCGC
>LR738711.1:702716140-702847723 GCA_902687465.1 Secale cereale | reverse complement strand
CGCAAGGAAGCTTCTGGAACGCTGATTTTTTATATATTTTTTTCGGAATTTTTCTGGCAGTTTTCGTAATGGGAAAACCTGAAATACAAAAACAGCAGAAAACAAAAACTGGCACTGGGGTGCACTGAGTTAATAGGTTAGTCCAAATATGATCAAAAGTGTATGGAAGTGTATAAATATCATAGCAATATCACCCAAAAGAGGCATGGAGCAAGCAGAAATTATAGATACGTTTTGGACGTATCAACATCCCCAAGCTTAATTCCTGCTCGTCCTCGAGTAGGTAAATGATAACAAGAATAATTTATGTGGTGACATGCTATTAACCATATAGGACTTTTTCATAGTCACATGACAAAAGCTTACTGAGACAATGAATCTGTAGTAATTAAGTTGCCTCATGAGAAATTCACAAAGAACTGAAAGTTTTACAATATGATACTGAAACATCAAATAGATTTGTAATGAGCATGGTGTGCAAATATGATAAAGTGATATCTCGCTTGCCCCCTTTAGTGAAGCAAAACATAAATGCAGGGGCACCTCCAAGTTTTAAGTGATGACTAGATACAATGATTTCAAAATAAACGATATCACAATCATGCAAAAGACAATGCTACTTTGGGACAATGCACATTACACTCAGAATGACAATCATGCTCTCAATAGTTGGTGCTTTAAAAGAAGGTGGAGACTCTCGAACCGTGGCTTTTGTTGGCAAGGTTGAAAACCCGTAGTCGGAAACAAAGACAAAACATGTACCAGAGCTCTTGGTTTTAAAACAGAGGTAATAATAATATTTTTTTTAGATCATACATGTTTCGTCAACGAATGCTAGCAGACAACTCAATCACTTCTTGAGATGGACAAGTTTCGAGGAACGGCTCCCGAATGAGGACGATCACATCCTCTTAATCTCCTTTGTTTATCACTGCCAAAGTTTTCTGATTTCTCATGAACAAAGCGTGAAGGAGGGTTTGTTTGTTATATTAATTTTGAGCCGGGCGCACTCAATGCCAGTTCCTTCTCGTGTTATGGGTTTGCACATTATACATGCAATCCCGGGGTGAAGCTTGTCCAACTTAAAAAGATTATGAATTAACTACTACTTCCTCATGGACTTACAACAGAGGCACAAAATAGGAATGCTTTTCTTTGAATAATTTCGAGATGGTACATGCAAGTCTCCGTTAGGAATGGCAGGTAAATACCATGTAGGAAGGTATGGTGGACTCATATGGCATAACTGATTTAAAAGAATGTGGATGCACAAGCAGTCAGCCCGCTTAGTATAGGTGGAGGTTAGCAAAAGACTGGGAGCGACCAACTAAAAGAGCAATGATGGTCATAATCATGCAAAGCGACAAAGCAAGATTGAATCGGGCATGGAAGTTATATCGCTACTCAGAAATTAAAGATCATCAAGGCTTGATAGACTTTCTTTACAGTCTTAAATATGCGTGAGCATACGCCAAGTCAATCAAAATAAATTCTTGGAGGAAGATATTACTAAACCATACCACATCATAGGCAAACAAATCATGTTGGTACTCCAATAACACATTGGGAATCCCCCAGCTATTTGAGACTAACCATAAGAAAAAATGAACTACTAAGCGCCATTATGCACGTAGCATCTTTATCATAGACATATCAACCAATGCAACGGAAGCAAACTCTCTTAATAATATGAGCATGGTAATTAAAGAGAGTTCAAGCAACCAACTAAACAAAAGCTCTTTAGAAAGATAAGCATGAAAGTTAAGAGCTAAGCATGATAGTAGCTATTAAAGGACAAAGAACACACACAGCAAAGATAGACATGAAAATTCTATGTTATGTTCTAGGTAGAAGTGGAGCGTGTTTCTCTCCCACATAAAGAATGCTGAGTCCTGACTCGTTATGAAAAGCTAAAGAAAACTAAAAAGGAAAACTAAAAGCAAGACGCTCCAAGCATAGCACATAACACATGAAGTGATAAAAATATAGTGGAACAAAAGACGAACTGATAATGTTGATGGAGAAGGGGATGCACGGGGGCATCCCCAAGCTTAGACGCTTGAGTCTCCTTGAATATTTCTTGGGGGTGAATGGCGGCATCCCCAAGCTTGAGCGTTTGACACTCCTGAATCTTTTTATCATCTTCCCTCGCACACTTGAAAACTCCCTTCATACATAACTCATCATAAACTGATTAGCGAGGTTAGTACCCATAATAAAATAATTGTTCCTTGCTGGAAATAAGGATATTCTTGAAGGTCTACTGTTTCTCAAGATTGCCAAAAGGTTTTTGCAAAGAAAAAGCAAGCTCAAGGTTTGCAAAATGAAGGAAAGGCAAAACAGGACAGAATCTGTGAAAAACAGAATAGCAGGTAGTAAATGATTTGTTCGGGGCACTTCTGCAACTATAATAAAAAAACTCAGAACAGACGCACGAAAGACAATTGTATAGAGCATGCTGTCGAAAAGATTCAGACCAAAAAGATGATCTGGTGATTTTATACGAATTTTCTATCCAAGGACAGAATCTGTTTCCTGGACAGCACGTCACAACTTTTGAACTTTCTTGCAATCAGAGGCTACACTTGGCACAAAGCTGAAAAGTAAAGATACAATGATGATGCTACTGTAGTAACAACATCAAGACACAACAAAAGCAAAATAAAATTTTATTCATTGTGGGCTGCCTCCCAAAAGCGCTTTCTTTTATGCCTTTAAGCTAGGCTTAAGACTTTAATGATGCTCTCGTAGGAATAAGAGTTGAAGAACAAAAGAGAGCATCAAGAAGCAAATACCAAACACATTTAAGACTAACATGCTTCCTATGCATAGGAATATTGCAATAGAATAATTCATTGAAGCACAAAGCAATAAGCATAGGAAGACAAAACAAGTGCAGCTTCAAAACCTTCAACATAAAGAGAGGGAACTTGATATTATTGAAATATCTATAAGCATATGTTCCCTTCTCATAATAATTTTCAGTGGGATCACGAATAAACTCAACAATATAAGCATCACATAAAGCATTGTTACCATGATCCACATGCAAAAAGGTACTCTTACTCTCCACATAAGCATAATCTTTCTCATTGGTAATAGTGGGAGTAGGACTATCATAAACAACTTGAACACTATAGATTAATTGTGTATTAGGAAAATGGTGTTCAACAAGGGAGTAATTCCCTCCATGATTATGACAAGTTTCATAAGGATAATTTCTCCTTATGTCATAGGTACCTTCATAATCACTATAGATTGGAGTTATAACATCATCATGGTAGAGAAGAGCATTATCATTGCTAGCAACTATATTTGTAAACATGTTGTCTTTATTCTTACTAGCAAAAGAATTATCAATTATCACATCACTAGTGGGTAAAGGATTTGCAATCCTATCATCCTCAAGCTTAGAGCTTCCCATATCATCACTTTCAGAGTTGGTACCAAAAAGATTTTCAAGATCATAAGTAGCATTATCATCATTTTCCCAATCACAATAAGTAACATGCATATCATAATCAAAATCATCTTCAATAGTACCTACGGACGTATCATTAAACTTACAACCGTTAGGATAAAAGTTGATGGGAGGAATATGCTCAGGCCAGGTTGATACCCATTCTTCTTCTTTCTTGCTCCTCTTCCTCCTCCTCTTCTTTTTCTTCTTCTTCACCTTAGGAGGGAGTGGTTGGAGATGAAGCTTCTCCACATATCCTGGTTTATCATTAGAAACAATAGGGGAAACTTGGGAGAAACTCTCCTTTTTATTAGCAGAAATATAAGAGACATTTTTATACTTTGGTAAAGTTCCCTCCTTTCTAATCTTACTTATGTAATCATTTTCATGGCAATTAACAACACAATAGAGATGGCAGTTTTGCAAAGTGTTTTTTATTCCTATGGCATTAACATCTAGCCAAGAAGTCTTTTCTGTTAACTCTTCACACATCAAAAATAACATAAGCTCATCATAAAGATCAGAGGTGATCATGTTATCACACAACTGGTTAACAGTTATGTTTTGAAAGTTCATGCATTGAAAATTAAAATGACCCTCTATACGGCAAAGTTCACAAGTAAAAGGATAAAGGTCACACAATTCTCTAGCAATTTCATTTAAATCTTTGACCCAAGTGATTGTTCTTTCATGCTTATGTTGCTTATAATACTTCTCTTCTTCAATCATAGGCCTTTCACAAGGTCTATCCACTCCACAAAAATTGACATGCTTATATAAAACTTCATTTTTAGGAATTGGATCATGCATGTTGCAATCATCATGAACAATTTCATTTTCTCTGCAAATCTCTTTAAAAGGTTTATGATGCTTGATCCAATCCTCCTTAGGCATATTAAGATGTGAAGCAAAAGATTTGAGGAAATCAATAAGGAGTTGAGAATCAAGTCCAAACTTAGCACTAAACTTATTAAAACTTGTAGTTTCAACAAAAGACTTAATGCAATTATACTCATAAATTATACCTGACTCTTTACCTTTGTCGATCTCCCAATCTTCAGTGTTGCGTTGAATTCTTTCAAGGAGTTCCCATTTAGCATCAGTCTTTTCGTTTGTGAAAGAACCCATAGAGGAAGCGTCGAGCAAATCTTTATTCTGTCGAGAAAGCCTCGCATAGAAATTAGTAATAATCATATCTTTGGGGAGCCCATGGTTAGGACATTTTAGCATTAACGTTTTCAGTCTCCCCCAAGCTTGAGCTATGCTCTCTCCGTCATGAGGATAAAAATTATAAACATAATTCCTATTCTCATGGACTTCAAGAAGAGGATAAAACTTGGAGTAAAAGAGAGACTGGATCTCTTCCCACTCCAGCAGGTGAGAGTCATTTAGTAGCCTATACCATTCCAATGCTTTTCCTTTCAGTGACAAGGCAAATAATTTCCTCATGACAAACTCCCTCGATACACCTGCAAGCTTAAATAATGAACATAGTTGTGACAGATATAGCAAGTGTTCACCGAGATGTTTGTCTCCTGCATAACAATTAGCCAAAACATAATCGATAATACCAGCTGGTATTTTATAGGGCACAATTTCAGTAGGGGGAGGAGCAACCACCACAGGTGTGGGGCGTCTTCCCGCAAGCAACGATCCAATAGCAAGGTTGTCCATAAGCATAACTAGTGAAATAAAAACAAGAAACAAAAAGATTTAATTGCAAGATCTAAAGATGTACCTTCAAGCGCTCACCTCCCCGGCAACAGCGCCAGAAATAGCTTGATGTCTACACACGCTTCTACTCTTGTAGACTATGTTGGGCCTCCAAGCGCAGAGGTTTGTAGGACATCAGCAATTTCCCTCAAGTGGATGACCTAAGGTTTATCGAACTCAGGGAAGTAGAGGTTGAAGATGGTCTCTCTCAAGCAACCCTGCAACTAAGATACAAGAAGTCTCTTGTGTCCCCAACACACCTAATACAACTAGGAGTTGTATAGGTGCACTAGTTCGGCGAAGAGATGGTAAAATATGGATGATAGGAGTGGCAAAGCAAAGTAATATAAATCTGTAATAAAAAGTGCAAGCAGCAAACAAGTGATAAACGTGAGCACAAATGGTATTGCAATGGTGGAAACAAGGCCTAGGGATCATACTTTCACTAGTGGCAACTCCCAACAACATTAACATAATCGAATCACATGATATTTCCCATAAAACATGCAATGGAGACGCACCCGGAGGTCATTCCTTCGTGGTCAAAAGAGGACGAGAATTATGTAGGGCTACAAAAGCACACCTCAAAGTTCGTAGTTCTCAATCTAAGGATTTCCCAATGTCACCGCGGCCATCCAAAGAGAGCCCCACAATCACCACAACATATCTAAAGGATAGTCAAAGACAAGCACCAAGAGACTCTCAATCTTCAATCAACACACAAGAGAGGAAATCACTCATGAAAATACTTTTCTAATCCATGTCCAATAGACCGCTGTCACCTTGGTCACGGGGATTATACTAGATAAAGACAAGTGAGTACATCAATCCAATACATAGAGGAAGGGGAAATATCATGGGATCACCCTAGATTAACATAGCCTATGATCACAACGAAGATCACATCATGGGAGAGAGAATTGACCACATAGCTACTGGTAAGAACCTCAGTCCCGAGGAGGAACTACTCCCACATAGCTACTGGCACTTCCCCGTCTCGGCAGGGTGCCGGCACAGGAATTCTGGTCCCCGGAAGCTTGATGGCGATGGCGGCGGAGATCGGAATTGCGTCTGAAAAAAAAGGGGTCCGGGATCAGGGTTTCCTCGACGCGGTGTAAATATATGCCAAAGGGGGGCATCAGCGGAGCCTCGAGGGGCCCAGGCGCCCCCCCCGGCGCGGCCCAGGGGGGAGCCGCCAGGGCGCCTGGAGCCCTGGTGGCCCCCCCGGCTGTACTTCGGGCGCAAGGAAGCTTCCGGAACGCTGATTTTTTATATATATTTTTCGGAATTTTTCTGGCAGTTTTCGTAATGGGAAAACCTGAAATACAAAAACAGCAGAAAACAGAAACTGGCACTGGGGTGCACTGAGTTAATAGGTTAGTCCAAATATGATCAAAAGTGTATGGAAGTGTATAAATATCATAGCAATATCACCCAAAAGAGGCATGGAGCAAGCAGAAATTATAGATACGTTTTGGACGTATCACGGCGCAGCAGAAGGCGCGGGAGAAAATTGAACTGGCAGAACAGAAGCTGGCTTCGGTCGGCACGCTTGAGGAAGAGATCGCCAGGCTGAAGGATTCTCTTGGCGCGGCCAACAAGGAGGTGACTCGACTGAAGAGGTCCAACACCGCTCTGGACGAGAAGTATGTGGGCCTTTCCCGGAAGAAGAATGAGTTGGAAGCTTATCTGAGCGACCTCACCAAGAAGTGGTACCATGTGCTTGAAGGTATGTTCCCTTTCTCCGACTGAATCAAGGCAGTCAATCCATAATTTGCTTGCTAATTCATCTTGCTCTCGCCTATGTAGAATTATGTCGCAACTTCGAGGAGGGGACCGGGCGGGTCGAGCCTGGTCCGGACCCTGCCAACTCTCTTATCAAGGATGAAGCGGCTATGAACATCTTGAGGCTGGAGTCTCGCCTCACCAGCGCCACAGGCTACCTCGGTCGACTGAAGGCACTGATGTCTCGGATCGACGCTGCACTCTGGAGGGGGACAGTGCAAGAGAATGACCTCGAGTCTCTGATGACTCGACTCAACGAGATCCCCAGTCGAGTGCAAGAATGAAAGAAATCCTCCGCCCGCTGTGGAGCTGACATTGCGCTGTCTTTGGTTTGGGTGCATTGCAAGGAGGTGAAGGAGGAGAGCTTGGCCGCACTCAAGGTTGCCAACACGAAAAAACTCCAGTTCCAGTCATTCATGGAGACTTTCCTGGAGGCCGCTACCCGCATTGTCGACGGGATTGACTCGGATGAGTTCGTTGCGCCTGCAAGCCCTCCCCCCTAAGGAGTGAACAAACTTTGATACTTTGATTCAATTTGCCTTGGTATGCCGAGTGATTTTGTAATCGTTAAACTCTCACGGGCTTGATGCCCGAGTACTTCTTCCCAAATCTTGTGGGGCTTTATCTGCACTTGATTCCTTTTGCGTTCGCTTGTTTGCTTTGCTTCCGACTCTCTTTGGTCTTTTGGATTTCGAGTCGACGTCGAGTTTGTGACACAGCTCTAAGGGTCGAGTCACTTGATTGCCATGTTGTACTTATGGCGTAGCTCGGAGGACCGTAGCTAAGCCCCCGGGTGAGAGGGTTGCTCATTACTCGGAGTGGTTTTTGTAACTTAGGCGATAACGGGGATGCAGCTAAGCCCCCGAGTGAAAGGGTTGCTCTTCACTCGGAGTGATTTTTGTAACTTAGGCAATTACGAGCTACGTTGTGTATGGCACAGTCCAGTCGAGCATGATCACCAAAATCTCCATGATTAGGTCGACCACCGCAGGAACTTCGACTTCAGTCGGATTAGATGCGCTGATTGGCTGCGGGGGCTCCTCCGTGAAGGGGTCTTCTTTGACTGAGGGAGTGTGCAGGTGCTCCAAAAACACATTCTTGGGTACAGGCTTCTGAGTGGACCCTATCTTCGCGAGATCATCAGCAAGCTGGTTCTTGATTCTAGGCACGTGGTGGACCTCTAAACCTTCAAACTTCTTTTCCAACTTTCACACCGCACTACAGTAACTGGTCATTGATGGGATTCTGACGTCCCACTCCTTCATCACCTGATTGACCACTAAGTCCGAGTCGCCGTAAACCATCAGGCAACGGACGCCGAGTGAGATGGCCATACGCAATCCCTACAAAAGTGCCTCATATTCGGCTTCGTTTTTGAAGAATCGAAGTGGATTTGAAGGACATAATTGAGCTAGTCGCCTCTGGGGACACTAAAACCACACCTGCACCTGAATCATTCAACATCTTAGATCCGTCGAAGAACATGGTCCAGTGATCCGACTGGATCTGAGTCGGCTGCTCCTGTTCGATCCATTCGGCCACAAAATCTGCTATTGCCTAAGACTTAATAGCTTTCTTCGCCTCAAACTTGATATCTAGCGGAAGGAGTTCAATCGCCCATTTGCCCACTCGACCAGTTGCATCTCGGTTGTTCAGGATTTCTGATAGTGGGGCATCACTGACGACTGAGATCGAATGATCCGAGAAGTAATGAGCAACTTCCTTTGCGGTCAAGTAAGTCCCATACACAAGCTTCTGGTAATGCGGGTATCTTTGCTTGGAGGGAGTCAATACTTCAGAAATGTAGTAGATTGGGCATTGTACTTTGTAGGCTTTGCCTTCTTCTTCCCGCTCGACCATGAGTACAGTGCTGACAACTTTTCCGGTGGCTGCGATGTACAGTAAAAGAGGCTCCTTGCTGACTGGGGCAACAAGCACCGGTTGGGTGGAAAGCAGGGTTTTGAGCTCTTCAAACGCTGCTTTAGCTTCAGAATTCCACTCGAACTTTTCAGATTTCTTCATCAGTCGGTAGAGAGGTAATGCCTTCTGACCGAGACGAGAAATGAATCGACTCAATGCGGCCAAGCAACCAGTTAGCTTCTGTACATCGTGTATACATACGGGACGCTTCATTCGGAGGATGGCACTAACTTTCTCTGGGTTGGCGTCGATTCCTCGTTCTGAAACAAGGAAACCGAGCAACTTACCGCCCGGAACTCCGAATGTACACTTCGACAGATTAAGTTTGATATCATAGCTTCTTAAATTTGCGAATGTCTCAGCGAGGTCAGTCAGCAGGTCGGAACCTTTGCAATATTTCACCACGATGTCATCCATGTATGCTTCCATGTTTCGACTGATTTGCTTCAGCAGACACTTTTGAATCATGCGCATGAAGGTAGCGCCGGCATTCTTGAGACCGAAAAGCATGGTGACATAACAAAAACACCCGAATGGGGTGATGAAGGCTGTCTTGATTTCATCGGGTCCAAACAGTCGGATTTGATGGTACCCGGAATATGCGTCCAGAAAAGACAAACGCTCGCATCCCGCACTCGAGTCAACTATATGATCGATGCTGGGGAGAGGAAAATGATCTTTCGGGCAGGCCCGATTGATATGCTTGAAATTGATGCACATGCGAAGGGATTTGTCCTTCTTGGGAACCATGACCACATTGGCGAGCCACTCGGAGTGGTAGATCTCGCGGATGAACTCAGCTGCCAGGAGTCGAGCCACTTCTTTGCCAATCACTTTTCTTTTCTTCACGACGGACCGACGGAGATGTTCCTTTACGGGCTTCACTTTTGGGTCGACTCGCAAATGGTGCTCAGCCAGTCCCCTGGGTACACCTAGCATGTCGGATGGTTTCCATGCGAAGATGTCCCAGTTCTCACGGAGGAACTGGATGAGCGCTTCTTCCTATTTGCTGTCGAGTGTAGTTGAGATGTGGGTCGAGGCTGCATTGGGGTCGGTGGGGTGAATGTGCACGGGCTTCGTCTCTCCTGCCGACTGGAATGCTGACTTGGAAGCTGGCTTCTTAGCCCACAGCAAATCACTCGGATCCACATTCTTTTGGTACTCCTCCATCTCTACTGCTGCCATCTTCTCATCAGCAATTTTCGAGCCTTTCTGGAAGCACTCTTCCGCCTTCTGCTGGTTCCCCGTGACGGTTATAATGCCGTTGGGCCCCGGCATCTTCAGTTTGAGGTACACATAGCATGGTCGAGCCATGAATCTGGTGTAGGCGGGCCTACCCAAAATGTCATGATAGGTGATGTCTACTACGCAACCTTCTTCTTGTAGACGTTGTTGGGCCTCCAAGACAGAGGTTTGTAGGACAGTAGCAAATTTCCCTCAAGTGGATGACCTAAGGTTTATCAATCTGTGGGAGGCGTAGGATGAAGATGGTCTCTCTCAAGCAACCCTGCAACTAAATAAAAAAGAGTCTCTTGTGTCCCCAACACACCCAATACAATGGTAAATTGTATAGGTGTACTAGTTCGGCGAAGAGATGGTGATACAAGTGCAATATGGATGGTAGATATAGGTTTTTGTAATAGGAAAATATAAAAACAGCAAGGTAGCAAGTGGTAAAAGTGAGCATAAATGGTGTTACAATGATAGGAAACAAGGCCTAGGGTTCATACTTTCACTACTGCAAGTTCTCTCAACAAGGATAACATAATTTGATCATATTACTAGCCCTCAACATGCAACAAAGAGTCACTCCAAAATCACTAATAGCGGAGAACAAACAAAGAGATTATGGTAGGGTACGAAACCACTCAAAGTTATCCTTTCTGATCGATCTATTCAAGAGTCCGTAGTAAAATAACACGAAGCTATTCTTTCCGTTCAATCTATCATAGAGTTCGTACTAGAATAACACCTTAAGACACAAATCAACCAAAACCCTAATGTCACCTAAATACTCCATTGTCACCTCAAGTATCCGTGGGCATGATTATACGATATGCATCACACAATCTCATAAACATCTATGCAACCAAGACAAAGTACTTCAAAGAGTGCCCCAAAGTTTCTACCGGAGAGTCAAGATGAAAACGTGTGCCAAACCCTATGCATAGATTCCCAAGGTCACGGAACCCGCAAGTTGATCACCAAAACATACATCAAGTGAATCAATAGAATACCCCATTGTCACCACAGGTATCCCACACAAGACATACATCAAGTCTTCTCAAATTCTTAAAGACTCAATCCGATAAGATAACTTCAAAGGGAACACTCAATCCATTACAAGAAGATAGAGGGGGAGAAACATCATAAGATCCAACTATAATAGCAAAGCTCGCGATACATCAAGATCGTGCCATCTCAAGAACACGAGAGAGAGAGATCAAACACATAGCTACTGGTACATACCCTCAGCCCCGAGGGTGGACTACTCCCTCCTCGTCATGGAGAGCGCCGGGATGATGAATATAGCCACCGGAGAGGGATTCCCCCCCTCCGGCAGGGTGCCCGAACGGGTCTAGATTGGTTTTCGGTGGAAACAGAGGCTTTTGCGGCGGAACTCCCGATCTAGGTTATTTTCCGGAGGTTTCAGTATATATAGGAGGTGTTGGAGTCGAGGCCAAGTAAATGGGGTCTACGGGCTGTCCACGAGGCAAGGGGGCGCACCCAGTAGGGGGGCGCCCCCCATCCTCGTGGGCAGCCCGTGGGTCTTCTCGTCCCCCTCCGGCACTTCCTGGGCTTCTTTAGGTCCAAAAACTTCCTCCGTTAAATTTCAGGTCAATTGGGCTTCGTTTGATATTCCTTTTCTGTGAAACCCTAAAACAGGAGAAAAACAGAAACTGGCACTTGGCTCTGGGTTAATGGGTTAGTCACAAAAATAATATAAAAGTGTATAACAAAGCCCGTTAAACATCCAAAACATCATAAATAATAGCATGGAACAATAAAAAATTATAGATACGTTGGAGACGTATCAATAGGCGCTGTGGAAGTCCGCTACCTCAAACGTCAGCTTCTCTTTGCGGAAATTCTTTGAATCGCCGAAAACCACGTCGAGTGAGATTTGCCCAAGTGAGTCGGCTTTCTTTCCGGGGATTACCCCATGAAATCTCATGCTACCCTCACTTAGCTTGGACGTCGGAATGCTCATCCCACGGAGGGTTTCAGCGTATAGAATGTTCAGGCCACTGCCGCCATCCATCAGGACCTTGGTCAAGCGAGTGCCCTCGACAACTGGGTCGACCACCAATGCTTGCCACCCAGAGGTTGCAATGTGTGCGGGATGGTCGGACTGGTCGAATGTGATGGGGGTTTTGGACCATTTCAGGTATGTCGTTGTCGCCGGAGCAACCATGTTGACTTCTTTGTTGATAACTTTCGGTCGACTTTTGCTTTCAATGTTAGCAAAAATCACCAGGGTGGAGTTGATCTGGGGGTAACCTCCATCCCCTTCTTTGTCTTTGGTCTCCTCTGGTACCTTCTATTTCTGAGTCGGCTGATCTTTCTGGAAATTCTGGATCAGGAGCCGGTACTGTCGAGTGGTGTGCTTGGGATAAACCAAGTTCCCCTCTCCATCTTTCTTCGTGTGGATAGGACACGGCAGGTCGAGTACGTCGTTCCCTGCTTGATCTTTTACTTTCTTGGGGACCCAGGGGCCTTTAGGCTTCCCTTTGCCCTTCCCTTGGTTAACGACTGCAGGTTCGCCTTGAACTGCTGGTTCTGCTTTGCGCTTCGGCTTCCGATTGGAATTCTGGTCATCCTGGCCGACTGGTTTCTTGCCGCTGCGGAGTCGATCGGCTTCTTCTCCGTTGGTGTACCGACTGGCTATTTCCATCATCCGGGACAGGGACATATCTCCCGTTCGACCGAACTTCAGGTTCAGCTCTCTGTAACGTACGCCTTCCTTGAAGGCGCAGACTGCTTGATGTTCGGATACGTTTTCCACCGTGTGATGCAAGGTGGTCCACCTTTGGATGTAATCTCTCAGGGTTTCATTCGGCTTCTGTACGCAATGTTAAAACTCCGCCAGCCCTGCGGGTCGCTTGCAGGTGCCCTCGAAGGTCCTGATAAACACTCGGGCTAGCTCTTCCCAACTGTAAATGCTCCGAGGGGCCAACTGATTTAGCCACGCCCGGGCCAAGCCACCTAACATCAGAGGGAGGTGCTTCATGGCCACGTCATCATTGTCACCACCGATCTGCACGGCCACTTAGTAATCCTCGAGCCAGGTGTCTGCCTTTGACTCGCCGGTGAACTTACTCACTCCCGCCGCTAATCTGAAGTTGGGGGGGGATCTCAGCATCCCTGGTAGCACTGCTAAAGCATTCGGGCCTAGAGACAGATGCTCAGCTTCCACTTGGATGATCTCTGCCTTGCTCATCTCTGTATGCTCGGTTCCTCTCGACCAGGCCCTGCACAAGGATAAATCTTGCGTCAAAGCCGGGTCTTCTGGGATCTGGGGGAATCCTCCGCTCATCGTCCCGCAAGCGCCTACCTTCGTGGCGCCTGGGCGAGTATGATCCGCTTCCCGTAGTAGGCGTAGGCACTCGGCGGCGATCATTGTGTCCGGGTCGACGATCGTACTGTTCATCATTCCGACCCAGATGCTGGTCTTGACGGGGTCCACGGTCTTCACGCCTCGGGGGCGATCTTGGGCTATGAGCTGACCATATAGTGTCCGCCACCACTGATATGTTGTGAATCCTGTTACGCGACTGAGAGACAGTCGCGTTCTACTCTCCTGCCGTCCGGAGCAGCGCTCGGATCTGCTGCAAGCCTCTCCCAGCCCCGACTGAGACGGCTGGATAGAATCCACGATGCGGGCCGCAGCTTCAAGGTTCTAAATAGGCGTTGGGGAATCTCCCACGATAGGGGTGTAAAGTGCATCTTCATTGTGGCGGCAGAGCTCATCCCTCTGCTCGGCAGTGAGGGGTTGGGGAATGTACCCGTCGTGGTCGTATGACTGACCATTGCCACTGCCGACGTCTCCGCCGCGAGGGTACCCTGGTGGATTGCGACGTGAGTGGACCACGAGAACTTCAGCTGCGAGATCGCTGCTTCCGCACTCGGAAATCAAATCTGCGGGCTCAATCGACAGATTGACCGGCCCGTAGAGGTATTCGTCAAGCTCGATGGCCGCAACTTGAGGGGTGGCCGTTTGGCGGGCCACCGCGTGTCTCACCCAACACTGGAGCAGCAAACGACTAGATCGCTTGCGGCGGCGTCCAGCAGGGACGACGGACGATGAAGGAGTCGACCGATACTGAGTCAACGGCTGCCGGAGAAGGACGCCACAGGCACTGGCACGGAAGTGCGCGGCCCTGCAGACGGGCAACGCCTCGACATCGAGGGGGGGCCTCCTGGAGCCAAGCGGAGTCGTCGGCGACGAAGACGAGCGCGCTGAGTCGGATCTCGTGGCCCCGCGCCAAACCACCACCGGAAACCATGATGATGGATGTCGTAGAAAAAGTTTTGCAACCTCACCGGAAGTCGCTAAGACACCGGCCCCATGGTGGGCGCCACCTGTCGTGGTTTTTAGTCTGACAGTACGAGTAGGGGGTACGTAGGAGGAGGGAAGGTCCTAGCTACGGCGAGGTTGTACACAAGGTGTTTTACAAGTTCAGGCCCTTCTCGGAGGTAGTAAAAGCCCTACGTCTCGGTGCCCGGAGACGGTCGACTGGAATGTATATGTATGTTTGAGTTACAGGGGGTGCGAACCCTTGTACTGGAGGAGGGGGGTGGCTTATATAGAGTGCGCCAGGACCCCGGCCATCCCCATGTTACGAAGGGTTCAATGTACATAAAGGCAAGGCGTTACTGATAACGCCTACTATAAAGAGTAATAAAGGCATTCATTGTCATAGAATGAATGCAGGACCGTTGCTGTCTTGAGGGACCTTTGACATTCGGGGGTCGAGTGTCCTTGAATGGTCGACTGGAGTTGACTCGTCTGAGAGAGGGTATACAGTCGAGTGACATGCCCTCTTGGGCCGTAACAGTCGACCGTTCCTGCTGTCTTCGAGTTGTCTCTTAAACTTCTGGAGTAGTGACCTTGGGTGGGGTACCCGGGTCAGGCCCACGACCCTACCCTAGGTCTACAACATCATCATTTATCCCTCTACATCATGTCATCTTGCTTAAGGCGTTACTCTGTTCTTGTGAACTTAATATTCTAGATGCATGCAGGATAGCGGTCGATGTGTGGAGTAATAGTAGTAGATGCAAAATTGTTTCTGTCTACTTGTCACACACGTGATACCTATATATAATGATCATGCCTAGATATTCTCATAACTATGCGCTTTTCTATCAGTTGCTCGACAGTAATTTGTTCACCCACCATAGAATTCTGCTATCATGAGAGAAGCCACTAGTGAAACCTATGGCCCCTGGATCTATCTTTATCATATTAATCTGCCTTAAACTAGCTAATTTCTTTTGTTGTTGCTTTACTTTGATTTATTTACCTTTTCTCTATACCAAAAATACCAAAAATATTATCTTATCATATCTATCAGATCTCACTCTCGTAAGTGACCGTGAAGGGATTGAGAACCCCTTTTATCGTGTTGGCTGCAAGGTTCTTATCTGTTTGAGCAGGTGCAAGGGACTCGCGCGTGGTCTACTACTGGATTGATACCTTGGTTCTCAAAAACTGAGGGAAATACTTATGCTACTATGCTGCATCACCCTTTCCTCTTCGAGGGAATACAACGCAAGCTCGAGAAGTAGCAAGAATAATTTCTGGCGCCATTGCCGGGGAGATCTACGCAAAAGTCATATACCAAGTACCTATCACAAACCCCTTATCCCTCGCATTAATTTTATTTGCCTCTCGTTTTCCTCTCCCCCACTTCACCCTTGATGTTTTATTCGCCCTTCTTTTTTCTGTGTGTTTACCATTCGCTTGCTTCTTGTTTGCTTGTGTGTTGGATTGCTTGCTTGTCACTATGGCTCAAGATAATACCAAATTGTGTGACTTTTCCAATACCAACAATAATTATTTTATTAGCACTCCAATTGCTCCTATCTTAGATGCTGAATCTTGTGAGATCAATGCTGCTCTGTTGAATCTTGTCATGAAAGATCAATTTTTTGGCCTTCCTAGTGAAGATGCTGCTACCCATCTAAACAACTTTGTTGAATTGTGCCATATGCAAAACAAGAGAAATACGGATAATGATATTGTTAAATTGAAGCTATTTCCATTTTCACTTAGAGATCGTGCTAAAACATGGTTCTCCACTTTGCCTAGAAATAGTATTGATTCATGGAATAAGTGCAAAGATGCCTTTATCTCTAAGTATTCTCCTCCCACTAAGATTATCTCTCTTAGAAACGATATTATGAATTTTAAGCGACTAGATCATGAGCATGTTGCACAAGCTTGGGAGAGAATGAAATTAATGATACGCAATTGCCCTACACATGGTTTGAACTTATGGATGATTATACAAAACTTTTATGCTAGCTTGAATTTTGCTTCTAGATATCTTTTAGATTCGGCCGCGGGGGGCACTTTTATGGAAAACATGTTAGGAGAAGCTACCAAACTCCTAGATAATATTATGGTTAACTACTCTCAATGGCACACTGAAAGATCCACTAGTAAAAACGTACATGCTATTGCAGAGATTAGTGTTTTGAGTGGAAATATGGATGAGCTTATGAAATTATTTGATACTAAGAGTGCTTCTTCTTATCCTAATGATATGCCTTTGTCCATGTTGATTGAGAATAATAATGAATCTTTGGATGTGAATTTTGTTGGTTGGAATTATTTTGGTAACAATGTTTATAGAGGAAACTTTAATGCTAGGCCTTTTCCTAGTAATCCCTCTAACAATTATTGGTAATTCTAACTCTTATGAAAATTTTATTAAGATGCCCTCTGAATTTGAGACTAGTGTTGAAGAGTTTATGAATTCGCAAAAGAGTTTCAATGCTTTGCTTGAAGAAAAATTTCTTAAGGTTGACGAATTGGCTAGTAACATGGATAGAATTTCTCTTGATGTTGATTCTTTGAAACTTAGATCTATTCCACCTAAGCATGATATCAATGAGTCTCTCAAAGCCATGATAATTTGCATTGATGAATCCAAGGAAAGAACCACTAGGATGCGTGCTAAAAGAGATTGCTTTATGAAAGCATGTTCTTCTAGTTTTCATGATAATAAAGATGAAGATCTAAAAGTGATTGATGTGTCCCCTATTAAATCCTTGTTTTCTAGTAAGAATCTTGGTAAAGATGGGACTGGAGATGAGTCTACCTTACTTAAAATGCGTCCCAATGATTCAGAGTTTTTAGATCTTGATGCTAAAATTGTTAAAAGTGGGACTGAATAGGTCAAGACTTTACATAGCAATGAACCCACTATCTTGGATTTCAAGGGATTTAATTATGATAATTTCTCTTTGATAGATTGTATTTCCTTGTTGCAATCCGTGCTAAATTCTCCGCATGCTTATAGTCAAAATAAGGACTTGACCAAACACATCGTTGATGCTTTGATGCAATCTTATGAAGAAAAACCTGAATTAGAAGTTTCTATGCTTAGAAAGCTTTATGATGAGTGGGAACCTACTATTAAAATTAAGATTAAAGATCATGAATGCTTTGCTTTGTGTGATTTGGGTGGAAGTGTTTCCACAATTCCAAAAGCTTTGTGTGATATGTTAGGTTTCCATGAACTTGATGATTGTTCTTTAAATTTGCATCTTGCGGATTCTACCATTAAGAAACCTATGGGAAGGATTAATGATGTTCTTATTGTTGCAAATAGGAATTATGTGCCCGTAGATGTCATCGTTCTTGACATAGATTGCAATCCTACATGTCCTATTATTCTTGGTAGACCTTTCCTTAGAACGATTGGTGCAATTATTGATATGAAGGAAGGAAATATTAGATTCTAATTTCCGTTAAGGAAAGGCATGGAACACTTTCCTAGAAATAAAATCAAATTACCTTATGAATCTATTATGAGAGCCACTTATGGATTGCCTACCAAAGATGGCAATACCTAGATCTATTCTTATATCGTGCCTAGCTAGGGGCGTTAAACTATAGCGCTTGTTGGGAGGCAACCCAATTTTATTTTCTATGTTTTTGCTTATGTTTAGGAATAAATATTGCATCTAGCTTCTGTTTAGATGTGGTTTTGTGTTTTAATTAGTGTTTGTGCCAAGTAGAACCTTTGGGAAGACTTGTGTGAAGTTTATGCGATCATACTGCAAAAAAACAGAAACTTTAGCGCTCACGAGATTAGCTACCATTTTTTACCGGAGAGTGCTTTTTACATGATTCTTTTTACAGATGATTAATAGACATATTCCTCATGTCCACCATTTTATTTCAAATTTTTTAGAGTTACAGAAACTTTTGTGCTCACGAGATTAGCTGTCATTGTTTACTGGAAAGGGCCTTTAAGTTGATTCTTTTTGCAGATGATTAATAGACAAATTCCTCGCGTCCAGAAATTTATTTCAGAATTTTTAGAGTTACATAAGTATTCGAAAGTTACAGATTGCTACAGACTGTTCTGTTTTTGACAGATTCTGTTTTTCGTGTTGTTTGCTTATTTTGATGAATCTATGAGTAGTATCGGGGGTATGAATCATGGAGAAGTTGGAATACAGTAGGTTTAACACCAATATAAACAAAGAATGAGTTCATTACAGTATCTTTGAGTGGTGGTTTGTTTTCTTATACTAACGGGGCTCACGAGATTTTTGGCTAAGTTTTGTGTTGTGAAGTTTTCAAGTTTTGAGTAAGGATTTGATGGACTATGGAACAAAGAGTGGCAAGAGCCTAAGCTTGGGGATGCCCAAGGCACCCCAAGGTAAAAATATCAAGGATAACCAAAATCCTATGCTTGGGGATGCTCCGGGAAGGCATCCCCTCTTTCGTCTTCATCTATCGGTAACTTTACTCAAGACTATATTTTAATTCACCACATGATATGTGTTTTGCTTGGAGCGTCATGTATGATTTGAGTCTTTGCTTTTTAGTTTGCCACAATAATCCTTGCTGGACACACCTTTTGAGAGAGATACAAATGAATTGGAATTTATTAGTATACTCTATGTGCTTCACTTATATCTTTTGAGCTAGATAGTTTTGCTCTAGTGCTTCACTTATATCTTTTAGAGCACGGTGGTGGTTTTATTTTGTAGAAATTATTGATCTCTCATGCTTCACTTATATATTTTTGAGAGTCTCTTAGAACAGAATGGTAATGTGCTTTGGTTATAAAACTAGTCCTAATATGATAGGCATCCAAAATGAGTATAGTAAAAACTTTCATATTAAAGTGCATTGAATATTATGAGAAGTTTGATACTTGATGATTGTTTTGAGATATGAGGATAGTGATATTAGAGTCATGCTAGTGGAGTAATTGTGCTTTTGGTAAACACTTGTGTTAAAGTTTGTGATTCCCGTAGCATGCACGTATGGTGAACCGTTATATGATGAAGTAGGAGCATGATTTATTCATTGAGTGTCATCCTTTGTGTGGAGGTCGGGATCGCGCGAGGTTAACTCCTACCAACCCTTCCCCTAGGAGCATGCGTTGAATACTTTGCTTTGATAACTCGAAGATTTTTGCAATAAGTATATGAGTTCTTTATGACTAATGTTGAGTCCATGGATTATACGAACTCTCACCCTTCCACCATTGCTAGCCTCTCTTGTATCGCGCAACTTTCGTCGGTACCATACACCCACCATATACCTTCCTCAAAACAGCCACCATACCTACCTATCATGGCATTTCCATAGCCATTCAGATATATATTGCCATGCAACTTTCCACCGTTTCGTTCATATGACACGCTTCATCATTGTCATTCACATAGAGTCATATTTTGTTCTAGCTTCGAGTTGTAAGTAAATAAAAGTGTGATGATCTTCATTATTAGAGCATTGTCCCAGTGAGAAAAGGATGATCGAGACTATGATTCCCCCACAAGTCAGGATGAGACTCCGGACGTAAGAAAAAAAAGGGAGGCCATAAAAAAGAAGAAAAAGAAGAGAAAATGCCCAAAGAAAAAAAAGGAAGAAAGAAAAAAGAAAAGAAGAAGAAGAGAAGACCAAAAAATGAGAGAAAAAGAGAGAAGGGACAATGCTACTATCCTTTTTCCACACTTGTGCTTCAAAATAGCACCATGATCTTCATGATAGAGAGTCTCTTGTTTTGTCACTTTCATATACTAGTGGGAATTTTCATTATAGAACTTGGCTTGTATATTCCAATGATGGGCTTCCTAAAAATGCCCTAGGTCTTTGTGAGCAAGCAAGTTGGATGCACACCCACTTAGTTCCTTTTGTTGAGATTTCATACACTTATAGCTCTAGTGCATCCGTTGCATTGCAATCCCTACTCACTCACATTGATATCTATTGATGGGCATCTCCATAGCCCGTTGATACACCTAGTTGATGTGAGACTATCTTCCTCTTTTGTTTTCTCCACAACCACCACTCTATTCCACATAGTGCTATATCCATGGCTCACGCTCATGTATTGCGTGAAAGTTGAAAACTTTGAAAAATTGAAGTGTGAAACAATTGCTTGGCTGAAACCGGGGTTGTGCATGATTTAATATTTTGTTTGATGAAGATAGAGCATAGCCAGACTATATGATTTTGTAGGGATAACTTTCTTTGGCCATGTTATTTTGAGAAGACATGATTGCTTTGTTAGTATGCGTGAAGTATTATTATTCTTATGTCAATATAGACTTTTGTCTTGAATCTTTCGGATCTAAACATCCATGCCACAATAAAGAAAATTATATTGAGAATTATGTTGGTTAGCATCCCACATCAAAAATTCTGTTTTTATCATTTACC
Organism: Secale cereale; assembly: GCA_902687465.1. Taxonomy (NCBI): domain Eukaryota; kingdom Viridiplantae; phylum Streptophyta; class Magnoliopsida; order Poales; family Poaceae; genus Secale; species Secale cereale. Next base: position 702,826,928 of record LR738711.1, on the reverse strand, counting down.
TACTTGAGGACGAGCATGAATTAAGCTTGGGGATGCTTGATACGTCTCCAATGTATCTATAATTTTTGATTGTTCCATGCTATTATATATTCTGTTTCGGATGTTTAATGGGCTTTATTATACACTTTTATATTATTTTTGGGACTAACCTACTATCCCAAGGCCCAGTGCAAATTGTTGTTTTTTGCATATTTCGGTGTTTCGCAGAAAAGGAATATCAAACGGAGTCCAAGAATGAAACCTTTGGGAGAGTTATTTTTGGAACAATATCAACACGAGAGACTTGGAGTACACGCCAGGAAGCGAAGGAGGTGGCCACGACGGCAGGGACGCGCCCAGGGGGGTAGGCGCACCCCCACCCTCGTGGGCCACCTGTTGACCCCCCGACGTGCCTCTTCAGCCTATATATACTCTCATACCCTGAAAACATCGACGCAACAGACAAAACCCTAATTCCACCGCCGCAACCTTCTATTCCCGTGAGATCCCATCTTGGGGCCTGTTCCGGAGCTCCGCCGGAGGGGGTATCGATCACGGAGGGCTTCTACATCAGCACCATAGCCTCTCCGATGAGTTGTGAAGAGTTTAGCACATACCTTCGGGTCCATAGTTATTAGCTAGATGACTTCTTCTCTCTTTTTGGATCTCAATACAAAGTTCTCCTCGATCTTCGAGGAGATCTATTCGATATAATCTTTTTGCGGTGTGTTTGTCGAGATCCGATGAATTGTGGGTTTATGATCAAGATTATCTATGAACAATATTGGATTCTTTTCTGAAATATTTTATGTATGATTATAATATCCTTGCAAGTCTCTTCGAATTATTGGTTTGGTTTGGCCTACTAGATCTATGGTTCTTGTAATGGGAGAAGTGCTTGGCTTTGGGTTCAATCTTGCGGTGTCCTTTCCCAATGACTGCAGGGGCAGCAAGGCCTGCATAGTAAGATTGCCATTGAGGATAAAAAGATGGGGTTTATAACATATTTCTTGAGTTTATCCCTCTACATCATGTCATCTTGCTTAAGGTGTTACTCTGTTCTTATGAACTTAATACTCTAGATGCATGCTGGATAGCGGTGGATGTGTGGAGTAATAGTAGTAGATGCAGAATCATTTCGGTCTACTTGTCACGGACGTGATGCCTATATATAATGATCATGCCTAGATATTCTCATAACTATGCACTTTTCTATCAATTGCTCGACAGTAATTTGTTCACCCACCGTAGAATTCTGCTATCATGAGAGAAGCCACTAGCAAAACCTATGGCCCCCGGGTCTATCTTTATCATATTAATCTCCCTTCAACTAGCTAATTTCTTTTGTTGTTGCTTTACTTTGCTTTATTTACTTTTTCTCTATACCAAAAATACCAAAAATATTATCTGTTTGGACTAGAAGATCACGACTAGAAGATCTCACTCTCGTAAGTGACCAAGAAGGGATTGACAACCCCCTTTATCGCGTTGGCTGCGAGGTTCTTATCTGTTTGTGCAGGTGAGAGGGACTCGCGCGTGGTCTCCTACTGGATTGATACCTTGGTTCTCAAAAACCGATGGAAATACTTACGCTACTATGCTGCATCACCCTTTCCTCTTCGAGGGAATACAACGCAAGCTCGAGAAGTAGCAATATGCACGAAGGTACCGACTCCGTCAAGGAATCCAAATTTGATGTGCTTCAAAGTCGACTTAACAAGTTCAAGATGAAGGATGGTGAAGGTGTCGCTGAAATGTACTCTAGGCTTGTTCTCATCACAAATGAGATTGCCGGCTTAGGAAGTGAGGAGATGACCGACAGATTCATCATCAAGAAGATCCTAAGAGCCTTGGATGGGAAATATGATACCGTGTGCACATTGATCCAAATGATTCCCAATTACAAAGATCTCAAGCCTACGGAAGTCATTGGAAGAATTGTTGCTCATGAGATGTCACTTAAGGATAAAGAAGAGCTTCACAACAAGTCAAGTGGTGCTTACAAAGCCTCAAGTGATGCTCTCACATCATCAAGTGAGAAACAAGTCTTCAATGAAGAATTGAGCTTAATGGTGAAGAACTTCAACAAGTTCTACAAGAATAGAAGCAAAGAGAGAAGTTCCAAGTCAAGGTCCTACAATGACAAAAGATCTTCTAGTCGTGACCGGAATTGCTACAATTTTGGAAGACCCGGACACTACTCCGATGAGTGTACAGCTCCCCACAAAAGTAGAGAAGACTCACCTAAAAGGAGGAGTAGAAGAGAAGATTCACCACCAAGAGAGATAAGGAGTAGAGATGATCGTTATCAACGAAGACCTTCTCAGAGAAGCAAAGATTCGGAAAGGAAGGACAAATCATCAAGGAGCTATACAAGACAAAGACATCAAGCTCGTGTTGGTGAATGGGTATCCGGTTCCGACTCCGATGACCACTCTGAAAGAAGCTACTACTCCGACTCTGAAGATACTCAAGATGAAGGTGTTGCCGGAATTGCTCTTATTTCATCCAACTCCTATGACATATTTGACTCACCAAATGAAGGAATTGAAAGATGCTTCATGGCTAAAGGCCCTAAGGTATCACACCCCGAGTATCTTGATTTTAATAGTGATGAAGATGACTTGTGTAATGCCCAGGATGCGACTATGTCTCCTACATGTCGAGGCACGACTTAAAGACATAAGCACATTCTGGAGTGATCTCAAGTATGGTATCTTTGCACATCTCATGTAAACTTCAGGGATGAAATAGAAAAGATAGTTGGCTTACACTCGCCACGTCACACAATGAATACAATAACAATTCATCATCCAAATAACACATGGTCCGTCTATGGACGAAATCTACACGAGAAAGATACCATAAAGAATACAAGCCCGGATCGCCCCTAGTAGGAACCACTACTGATCGTCGGAAAATGAAACATAGTAATGACCACGCTCTTCATCAAACTCCCACTGAAGTTCTGATCCATCTCGTGCATCGTACTCGGCTGTACCTGCAACTGGTGTGTGTTGAATCTGTGAGCCACAAAGGACTCAGCAATCCCGTTCCCGGGTATCAAAACTACCAAAGCCATAGGTGTGGAAAGGGTGTAAACAGAGGTTGCAGCAAGCACTAAGCACTAGCCTACGAGTTTAGTGCGAGAAGAGAACAAGTGCCAACGATCGCCAAGTTGATCAAGAAGTGATCCTAGCTACTCACGATCAAACATAACCCCACCGTGTTCACTCTCCGAAGCCCTTCGGAAAGAGACCATCACGGTTACTCACACAGGTAGTGCATTCTTATGAATAAGGTGTCAAGTTGTCTACAACCGGATATTAACAAATTCCCATCTGCCACATAACCGCGGGCATGGCTTTCGAAAGTTCAAAACCCTGCAGGGGTGTCCCAACTTAGCCCATCACAAGCTCACGATCTGCGGAGTCGCAACTCCAAACTGGGAAGACCCGAGTATCCTCGGAATCCCGTGCTCAAGATATTTCGACAAAGGTAAAAATAATCCAGCAAGACCTCCCGGCGTGCCGACACCCTGATAGTAGCCGCGCGTATCTCATCTCAGGCCACGTCCGGATGGGTGATTTTACGGGAGCCAGATACCTCGAGTTTCCCCGTGGCGGCCCCGTCGAACCCCCGTTTGGGACCAACACCATTAGCACTGGCCCCCCTGTTATGTAGAATAATCCTCGGGGACATGACCCCCTATGCAATTAATTAATTAAGTTTTTATTATGAGGCAAATTAAAACCAAAGTTGGGCCTTGCTGGAAAAGCTTTAAGCAGTGCGAATTATCGAGGGGGCCCATAAACCCCAACCGTGTTAGGAACGCAAAATCAAGGAACATAACACCGGTTTATCGGTTCCTAAGGTGGCATGAGTGAAACAAAACACCGAGCAAAAGGCCAAGCCTTCCACCCATTGCCAAGTATATAGGTGTGTTGATATATTTAAGAGATAATGTGATATTCCAACAACAAGTTCCAACATGGAGCAATCTTCATCTTCACCTGCAACTAACAATGCTATAAGCGGGGCTGAGCAAGCGGGTAACATAGCCAAACAACGGTTTGCTGGGAAGGTGTCAAAGGTTAGAGGTTTCATGGCAACAATAGGACGCTGACAAACAGGAATAGGCATCGAGGCAAAAACTAAAGAACGCGACATCTAGCATAGGCAAAGGTAGGAGAGATATCTGGGAATGGTCATCTTGCCTGGGATTCAACAAGGAAGAAGAATGAGTCCATGAAGTAGACGGAGCAACGTAGTCGAGCGAAACCTCACAACTCCAGAACGAAATCGAAGCTAACGAGGGAAGCAAACCGGAAAGAAGCAAACAACATGGTAAACACACATATCATAACCAGGGCATGATGCACAAACAAGTATGATGCATGTCCGGTTTAAAAATGCATGGCATGGCAAAGTGCACAAACAATACTACAAGTTAAGTGGAGCTCAATATGCAACGAGTTGCATATTGACGAAACACCACATTTTATTTATTTAGTTGACTCTCGTTTATTTACAATACAAGATTCAATGTTTGTTAGCATGTCAAGGGGTGAGGCACAAAGAAACTACCTATCTAGGCAATTTAAATGGGGCCGGAAACAACAAACAACAATTACGGAAAATCCCCATGTTCATATTTTGAATTTGGTACTGTTCTGCCCATTACCACATTTTAATGTTATTAAACAGCAAAAAAAACCATTTTAACATGACATTTGAGAAAATTTAAAGAAACAGCATTTTAAACATTTTAAACAGGGGTGAAAGTGGCATATTATCAATCTACACAAAATTCTATGCATTTTTCATATATAAAGTTTTTACATACGACGCATGGTTATTTTGTTATTAAATGCATGATCTAGAGGGTCTAATTGTAAAACTGCTGTCTCTCGAAAAAATAACTAAAACGCGGGCAGGAAAAAAAGGTACTCGGTCGAAACAGCGGGTGGATGGACGCTCACCAAGGCCCAAGGCCCGAGCCGGTGGAGAGGCCAAGCAGGCCGGCTTGATTGATGGATCGGGTCGGGGCAGACCCGAGCGCAGCCAACGCCCGCACACGCTCGTCCCTGCGTAGACGCGAAGCAGGGTGCGGCGGTCCTGCTCGAGCAGGTGCGAGGCAGAGGAGGTAGCCGGATAGATGAGGGGGCCGGGGACAGCTCGAAGGACTCCTGCAAGGCGGCGGCCACGGTAGGGATTAGAGAGAGAGAGAGATGGAAACGAGGCAGGGAGAGAGAAGAGCAATGGCGAAAGGAGAGGAAGCCGGCGGCGGAGGGTCTCACCGGCGAGGTCCGGCCTTAGACGGCGCGGACGGGAGGCTACGGGGACTAGGCTTGGCCGCTCGACCTGTGGAGCGCTTGGGCTGTGGTCAATAGAAGACAGATGTGCGCGGCCGTGCGCACGTCCCGAGCTGTTGTTCGATGCCGAGACGACGAGGGCGGCGCTGACATGATGCAGAGGAAGCAGGTGCAAAGGCCGGCGGCAGGGGAAACACGGAACTGAGCGGCGGAGCTCGAGTTCGTCCGGATCCGGCCGGTCTTCGTGGCGGACGGCGCTAGGACGACGAGGACGGTGGGGAAGCGGCTTGGCGTCGAGCTCCTTCTGGAATCAGAGCAACGACGACAGGTACTTGGCGCGTGGCGTGGGATTTGGCGAGGAACGGCAGAGCGGAAGGAGACGACACACGTCTGCTGCTAGATGTGGTCGCCGGCGACGCTCGGGTGCTCCGGCGAGCTGCGGCTCGAGGATCTCCTGCTCGTGCACGAGCGAGGAGGAAGGCGCGGGGTTGCGGTTTGGTCGAGGGGAAGAGGAGGGAGAGTGGGCGGCGGCACTGGTTGGGTAGAGATCGAGAGGGGGTTGGGGATTTTTGGATCTGGAGAGATCCCGAGGAAGGGGACACAAGTCGAGTGGCGGTGTGGGGAGGATCCCTAGAAATTAGGGATTCGTCCGATGATTAAATAGGTAGGTGGGCTAGGGGCAAGTTTTGGACAGATTTTGCACCATTTGATCGAAATCAGACGGCTCAAAAAACAATAGGTAGAGAGTCCAAATAAGAAAAACGGACATATTTTAGGGATGTTTGGGGATGAACCGGAGCCAACGGTAACGACAGCCCGGGTCGGGTTCGGGTAAGTTTCGGGCGTGCAGAGATGTTAGGCGGTCGCGGACAACTCCGTGCTTGGACCGAGAAGAGATAGAAGAAGCAGCCCGGCATAGGTCTCTGGAACACCAAAAATGTCCGACGCTTTACCGGCTATAGTGTCGTTATATGTTTAACGGTTGGGCTATCAAACGAACTCCGAATGCGACGAAATTTGACAAGCGGTTTGTCAATACTATAATAACACCACATGCCAACTTTCATCCCATTCAGAGAACATTTTCCGGCCACTTATAAAATAAAATATCCGGAGGTGGTGCGGGCACGTGCGAGTGTGTCAGGGCTCAGAACGGGCAACAGAGAGGACTGGGGAACCCGAACGAAAGCAAGTTTTTAAAACATGTTGATGAAATGCACATGATGACATGGCAAAGTGCAACACGCAAGCAAATGACATGACAACGACGACGAATAACTGGCTGACACCTGGCGCATCGATCACGGGGCATCACATCTTGCTAGGAGATGATGATTTACTTGTTGGTAGAAATAGTGATGAAAACTATGATGAAATTGCTGTTAATCATGCAAATCAAGATAAAATGAATGACGATGATACAAAGAAGATTGAGTGTCTAAGTAAAGAATTAAACACTCCTAAGTTAGCTCATGAAACTACCTTGGAAGATCATCGAGAACTTTTAAAGACTCATGAGAAGTTACGCTTTGAAAACCTATATCTACCATCCATATTGCACTTGTATCACCATCTCTTCGCCGAACTAGTGCACCTATACATTTTATCATTGTATTGGTGTGTTGGGGACACAAGAGACTCTTTGTTATTTGGTTGCAGGGTTGTTTGAGAGAGACCATCTTCATCCTACGCCTCCCATGGATTGATAAACCTTAGGTCATCCACTTGAGGGAAATTTGCTACTATCCTACAAACCTCTTCACTTGGAGGCCCAACAACGTCTACAAGAAGAAGGTTGCGTAGTAGACATCACTAGCTAATAACTATGGACCCGAAGGTCTGTGGTAAACTACTCACACATCATTGGAGAGGCTATGGTGTTGATGTAGAAGCCCTCCGTGATCGATTCCCCCTCCGGCGGAGCGCCGGAAAAGGCCCCAAGATGGGATCTCATGAGTACAGAAGGTTGCGGCAGTGGAAATAGGGTTTCGTGGTGCTCTCGGATGTTTTCAGGGTATATGAGTATATATTGGCAGAAGAAGTACGTCGGTGGAGCTATGAGGGGCCCACAAGGGTGGGGGCGCGCCCTCCTGCCTCGTGGCGACCCCGTGGCTTCCCAGACTTGTACTCCAAGTCTCCTGGATTGCATTTGTTCCAAAAACGATCTTCGCGAAGGTTTCATTCCGTTTGGATTCTGTTTGATATTCATTTTCCGCGAAACAATGAAATAGGCAAAAACAGCAATTTGCACTGGGCCTTTGGTTAGTAGGTTAGTCCCAAAAATAATATAAAAGTGCATATTAAAGCCCATTAAACATCCAAAACAGATAATATAATAGCATGGAACAATAAAAAATTATAGATACGTTGGAGACGTATCATGCATCCCCAAGCTTAATTCCTGCACGTCCTCGAGTAAGTAAATGATAAAAACAGAATTTTTGATGTGGAATGCTACCTAACATCATTTTCAATGTAATTTTCTTTATTGTGGCATGAATGTTCAGATCCGAAAGATTCAAGACAAAAGTTTAATATTGACATACGAATAATAATACTTCAAGCATACTAACAAAGCAATTATGCCTTCTCAAAATAACATGGCCAAAGAAAGTTCATCCCTACAAAATCATATAGTCTGGCTATGCTCCATCTTCATCACACAAAATACTCAAATCATGCACAACCCCGGTTTCAGCCAAGCAATTGTTTCATACTTTAATTTTTTCAAACTTTTTCAACGTTCACGCAATACAAGAGCGTGAGCCATGGATATAGCACTATAGATGGAATAGAGTGGTGGTTGTGGAGAAGACAAAAAGGAGGAAGATGGTCTCACATCAACTAGGCGTATCAATGGGCTATGGAGATGCCCATCAATAGATATCAATGTGAGTGAGTAGGGATTGCCATGCAACGGATGCACTAGAGCTACAAATGTAAAAGCTCAACAAAAGAAACTAAGTGGGTGTGAATCCAACTTGCTTGCTCACGAAGACCTAGGGCATTTGAGGAAGCCCGTCGTTGGAATATACAAGCCAAGTTCCATAATGAAAATTCCCACTAGTATATGAAAGTGACAAAACAAGAGACTCTCTATCATGAAGATCATGGTGCGACTTTGAAGCATATGTGTGGAAAAAAGATAGTAGCATTGTCCCCCTTTTTTTCTTTTTTTGGGCCTTCCTTTTTTTGGCCTTTCTCCTTTTTTATTTAGCCTTTCTTTTTTCGGCCTTTTTTTCTTTTTGGGACAATGTTCTAATAATGATGATCATCACACTTCTATTTATTTACAACTCAAAGATTACAAATCGATTCTAGAACAAAATATGACTCTATATGAATGCCTCCGGCGGTGTACTGGGATGTGCAATGAATCAAGAGTGACATGTATGAAAAATTATGCATGGTGGCCTTGCCACAAATACGATGTCAACTACATGATCATGCAAGGCAATATGACAATGATGAAGCGTGTCATCATAAACGGAATGGTGGAAAGTTGCATGGCAATATATATCGGAATGGCTATGGAAATGCCATAATAGGTAGGTATGTTGGCTGTTTTGAGGAAGATATATGGTGGGTGTGTGGTATCGGCGAAAGTTGTGCGGTACTAGAGAGGCTAGCAATGGTGGAAGGGTGAGAGTGCGTATAATCCATGGACTCAACATTAGTCATAAAGAACTCACATACTTATTGCAAAAATCTACAAGTCATCAAAACAAAGCACTACACGCATGCTCCTAGGAGAAGGGTTGGTAGGAGCTAACCATTGCGCGATCCCGACCTCCACACAAAGGATGACAATCATAGAAGTAACTCGTGCTTCAAATTTGTCACACAACGGTTACCATACGTGCATGCTACGGGACTTGCAAACCTCAACACAAGTATTTCTCACATTCACAACTACTCTACTAGCATGACTCTAATATCACCATCCTCATATCTCAAAACGATCATCAAGTATCAAAATTCTCATAGTATTCAATGCACTTTATATGACAGTTTTTATTATACCCATCTTGGATGCCTATAATGTTAGGACTAATTTTATAGTCAATGCAAATTACCATGTTGTTCTAAATGACTCTCAAAATAATACAAGTGAAGCATGAGATATCAATAATTTATATAAAATGAAACCACCACCGTGCTCTAAAAGATATAAGTGAAGCACTAGAGCAAAATTATCTAGCTCAAAAGATATAAGTGAAGCACATAGAGTATTCTAATAAATTTCGATTCATGTGTGTCTCTCCCAAAAGGTGTGTACAGCAAGGATGATTGTGGTAAACTAAAAAGCATGGACTAAAATCATACAAGACGCTCCAAGCAAAACACATATCATGTGGTGAATAAAAATATAGTCTCAAGTAAAGTTACCGATAGACGAAGACGAAAGAGGGGATGCCTTCCCGGGGCATCCCCAGGCTTAGGCTTTTGGTTGTCCTTGAATTTTACCTTGGGGTGCCTTGGGTATCCCCAAGCTTAGGCTCTTGCCACTCTTTATTCCATAGTCCATCAAATCCTTACCCAAAAACTTGAAAAGTTCACAACACAAAACTTAACAGAAAATATCGTGAGCTCCGTTAGTATAAGAAAACAAACCACCACTTTAAGGTACTGTATTGAACTCATTCTTTATTTATATTGGTGTTAAACCTACTATATTCCAACTTCTCTATAGTTCATACCCCCCGATACTAGCCATAGATTCATCAAAATAAGCAAACAACACATGCAAAATAGAATCTGTCAAAAACAGAACAGTCTGTAGCAATCTGTAACTTTCGAATACTTGTGTAACTCTAAAAATTCTGAAATAAATTTCTGGACGTGAGGAATTTGTCTATTAATCGTCTACAAAAAGAATCAAATTAAAATCCCTTTCCAGTAAACAATGACAGCTAATCTCGTGAGCACAAAAGTTTCTGTTTTTTATAGCAAGATCGCAAAGACTTCACCCAAGTCTTCCCAAAGGTTCTACTTGGCACAAACACTAATTAAAACACAAAACCATATCTAACCAGAGGCTAGATGAATTATTTATTACTAAACAGAAGCAAAAATCAAAGAAAATAGAATTGGGTTGCCTCCCAACAAGCGCTGTCGTTTAACGCCCCTAGCTAGGCATAATTTTAAGGATGCTCACATGAAAGATAAGAATTGAAGCACAAAGAGAGCATCATAAAACACGTGGAAAACACATCTAATTCTAACATACTTCCAATGCATAGGCATTTTATACGCAAACAAATTATCAAGGCAATCAATTTCTAGCATATGCAAGGAAGAAGAAAGAAACAATGGCAATCTCCACATAACGAGAGGTAATTTAGTAACATGAAAATTTCCACGACAATATTTTCCTCTCTCGTAATAATTGCGTGTAGTATCATAAGAAAATTCAACAATATAGCTATCACATAACATATTCTCAACACGATCCACATGCATGTGAAGTTGACACTCTTCCAAGATAGTGGGATCAACATTAACTAAAGTCATGACCTCTCCAAACCCACTTTTATCAAAAAATTCATAAGATTGAACATTCTCCAAATATGTGGGATCTAAAGTTGACACTCTTCCAAACCCACTTTCAGTATTAATGCAAGCACTATTATCAATCTTACATTCATCATGGGGATTAAATAAGTTTTCAAGATCATAAGAAGAATCACCCCAATCATGATCGTTGCAACAAGTAGTGGACATGGCAAAATGAGCACCCCCAAGCTTAGGGTTTTGCATATCATTAACACAATTGAAATTAATAGAATTTATAATAACATCATTGCAATCATGTTTTTCATTCAAAGAGCTATCGTGAATCACTTCATAAATTTCTTCTTTCAACACTTCATCACAAATTTCAGATTCCCGAATTTCAAGCAAAACCTCATAAAGGTAATCTAGTGCACTAAACTCACTAGCAATTGGTTCATCATAGTTGGATCTCTTAAAAATATTAGCAAGCGGATGAGGATCCATAATTTAGCAAGTGGAGATGCAAGCTAATAGAGGGCACAAGGCAACACGAGCAAACATAAGATCGGACGAGAAAAAGGGCGAAGAAAAGGCAAAGGTGAAGTGGGGGAGAGGAAAACAAGAGGCAAATGGCAAATAATGTAATGCAAGGGATAAGAGTTTGTGAAGGGTACTTGGTATGTCTTGACTTGTGCGTAGATCTCTCCGGCAACGGAGCCAGAAATCCTTCTTGCTACCTCTTGAGCATGCGTTGGTTTTCCCTTGAAGAGGAAAGGGTGATGCAGCAAAGTAGCGTAAGTATTTCCCTCGGTTTTGAGAACCAAGGTGTCAATCCAGTAGGAGACTACACGCAATTACCTAGTACCTGCACAAACAATTAAGAACCTTGCAACCAACACGATAAGGGGGTTGTCAATTCCTTCACGGACACTTGCAAAAGTGATATATGATAGAGATAATAAGATAAATATTTTTGGTATTTTTGTTGTATAGATTGAAAGTAAAGATTGCAAAATAAACTACGATAAAAATAGCTAGTTGATGGGAGATTAATATGATGGAAAATAGACCCGGGGGCCATAGGTTTCACTAGTGGCTTCTCTCAAGATAGCATATTTTACGGTGGGTGAGCAAATTACTGCCGAGCAATTGATAGAAAAGCGCATAATTATGAGAATATCTAGGAATGATCATTTATATAGGCATCACGTCCGTGACAAGTAGACTGAAATGATTATGCATCTACTACTATTACTCCACACATCGACTGCTATCCAGCATGCATCTAGAGTATTAAGTTCATAAGAACAGAGTAACACATTAAGCAAGATGACATGATGTAGAGGGATAAACTCAAGCAATATGATATAAACCCCATCTTTTTATCCTCGAAGGCAACAATACAATACGTGCCTTGCTGCCCCTGCTGTCATTGGGAAAGGACACCGCAAGATTGAACCCAAAGATAAGCAATTCTCCCATTGCAAGAAAGATTAATTTAGTAGGCCAAATCAAACTGATAATTCGAAGAGACTTGCAAAGATATTAAATCATACATATAAGAATTCAAAGAAGAATCAAATATTGTTCATAGATAATCTTGATCAACCCACAATTCATCGGATCTGGACAAACACACCGCAAAAAGTATTACATCGAATAGATCTCCAAGAAGATCGAGGAGAACTTTGTATTGAGATCTAAAGAGAGAGAAGAAGCCATCTAGCTAATAACTATGGACCCGATGGTCTGTGGTAGACTACTCACACATCATCGGAGAGGCTATGTAGTTGATGTAGAAGCCCTCCGTGATCGATTCCCCCTCCGGCGGACCACCGGAAAAGGCCCCAAGATGGGATCTCATGGGTACAGAAGGTTGCGGTGGTGGAAATAGGGTTTCGTGGTGCTCTCGGATATTTTCAGGGTATATGAGTATATATAGGCGGAAGAAGTTCGTCGGTGGAGCTACGAGGGGCCCACGAGGGTGTGGGGCGCGCCTACCCCCCTGGGCGCGCCCTCCTGCCTCGTGGCCGCCCCGTGGCTTCCCAGACTTGTACTCCAAGTCTCCTGGATTGCGTTTGACCAAAAACGATCCTCGCGAAGGTTTCATTCCATTTGATATTCCTTTTCTACGAAACACTGAAATAGGAAAAAAAATATCAATTTGCACTAGGCCTTTGGTTAATAAGTTAGTCCCAAATATAATATAAAGTGCATATTAAAGCCCATTAAACATCCAAAACAGATAATATAATAGCATGGAACAATAAAAAATTATAGATACGTTGGAGCCGTATCACTAGGTCATCTATATATGAGTTTATTGACTTAGTAGTCAAATGAGAACATTTGATCATAGGTCATACTCATCGTTCAAGCACAAGTGGGGTTACCACTTTTACATAAAGCATTGTTGTGTTCACACCATTAGAGTTGCTTTAGCTCAATTGTTAGAGTAAAGCTCCCCCTAGATGTGATATCCCCCTTAAGAGGGATGAACTAACCTTGGGTTTTTTCGATGATGACTTCATGTAGGTGTTGAAGATGTAGATGCTCAATGTTGATGTAGATCATTTGGAGCAATCCATTGGAGTGAGTTGCACTTTCAATACCTACATGGGTTAGTCCCACAAGGAACATGCAAAGATATCCATGGACATAGAGTGAATTGCACACAAGATGATGTCCATGAAAGCATTAGGTTACCTTGTCCCTTGTCTTACCAATAAGAGGGTTTGTGACTCCTTGTACTAGTGCAAGATGTGGCAGTTGATTGCACTTGTCCTTGCCAATATGAATATGAGTGAAGTATGTTGGCGGAGTCACCCTTAAGAATTGTCTAGTTCTTCTTCCTCGGGATCCACATCATCTTGATGGGAATCCTTGGAGTTGTAGATGTACTTGATGAAGTTGAATTTGATGTAGTCTTCGGAACCCACTTGACCAAGGCTTTAGGAGCTTCTTCAAATGCATCAATCTCTTCTTGAAGCTTGTCCTTTCCTTTTAGTTTGTGGTCTTGTGGTGGAAGATCATCTTGGGCTTGTGTCCTCTTCAAGGAAGTAGGATCATACTTCTCTTGTTGAGGAGAAAACTTTGTCTTGGGGTATTGATCTTCTTCCCACTCAACTCCATTGGCATTGAACTTTCGTTCAAAACCAACACCTTGATTCTTCCGGTGCCTTCCTAGCTTGCGTACAATTTCCTCGAATTGCTTACTCCCGGCAAGGATCTTATAAACACCTTCCTCTATAATTCCCTTCAATAAGCTATTTTCTTGCTCAAGTGTAACTTGGCTACGAGAATCATTAGTGGAATCAAGAGAACTATTAGAAGCAACAACATTGGATTTATCATGATTATTGTTACTACTAGAGGAAGAATATTTCTTGTTATTATTGCTAGATTTTACTTGTGGCATGTAGGTAGACAAGAGTAAATGCCTGGCTATGTAAGAAGAACTTTTCTTATGAAGATCATCATTGATTGCTTTTAAGAACTCTTGCCCTTGCTCTAAATTTAGCTTTTCAAAGTGTAGCTTCTCATGAGTCCTCAAAAACTCTCGATGATCTTCTATGATAGTTTCATGAGCTAACTTGAGAATGTTTAGTTCTTTAGTTAGACGCTCAATCTTCTCCTTATCATCGTCATTTGTTTTATCTTGATTAGCATGATTAATATCAATTTCATCATAGTTTTCATCACTATTGCTACCAACAAGTAAATCATCATCTCCTAGCAAATCACCTTCATCACTATTGAAATCAAGATATTCGGGGTGTGATACCTTAGGGCCTTTAGCCATGAAGCATCTTCCAATTCCTTCATTTGGAGAGTCAAATATTTCGTAGGAGTTGGATGATACAAGAGCAATTCCGGTAACATGAAAGTGCGTTATATCGACTAGAGGGGGGTGAATAGGCGATTTTTATAAATTCTTCTCTGAGGAAATTCGAACTGAGGAATTTCCTTAGCGACGAACTACTTAGCAGTGGAAAAGATACTCCGGTGCAAGACAGTAGCATGGTCATCATGGTGAAATGAAAACAAGCATAGAGTATAGGTAGCGTGTAAACAGGATAAGCAGGCTGAGGACTTATGACTGAAGAAATAGGGTTGAGGAAATTGAGAAAGTCTTCAGTCAAAGTCTTCAAACATTACAGATCAAGTTCAACAATACAAGAATGAGTAAATGGAAGAGTTGAGGAAATAGAACCAGTAGGCTTGATGAAGACAATGATTTGTTAGACTAGTTCCAACTGCTGTGACAGCTGTACATCTGGTTAGTGCGGCTAGGTATTTAAACCTGAGGACACACAGTCCAGGACACCAAGTCCTCATCGTATTCCCCTTGAGCTAAGGCCACACGGTTCTCGCCCAATCACTCGTGGTAAGTCTTCACAGGTGACTTCCAAACCTTCACAAACTCGGTCACCCGACGATCCACAATTCCTCTTGGATGCTCTAGACCATTGACGCTTGACCGTCTGGAAGATCACAGTCTTCAAAGGTAACAATCGTTGGTTCCACACAGGAACAATCTCTTCAGTGATGCTCAATCACTTTGGGGTTTTTGGTGTTTGGTTTTTTTTGGGTTTTTCCTCACTTGATGATTTTCGCTCAAAGTCCTCGGAGGATGGGTTGCTCTAATGACAAGTGTCAGTTTCTCTCGGAGCAGCCAACCAGCTAGTGGTTGAGGGGGCGGCTGTTTATAACCTAGGGAGCAGCCCGACGTGATAAGACATAAATGCCCTTAACTGATATGACCGTTAGGTAGGTGGATAATTTGGGACATCTGGCGCATTGCACAGCAACGGTCGGAATGTTGAGTATCAAATTCCTCACGGCTATCATGTTCCTCACTTGTAGGAAATCCGCACTGGTGAAATCCTAACTCCTCAGTCATAGCAACTTCCTTAGAGACCAGAAGAACTGTGTCTCTGTTACTGAAGAAATTGACTGAACTGTATGAGATTTCCAATGGCTTCACTCGAAAGGATTGGGTAGTGTAGGCTTTGAGTTGAGCATCACTTGGAAATATGTTTCCTTAGTTTTTCCTCGACCCCCTTTAACATTACAGTGTTTCCTATGACTCAAGAAAGAGAAAATGAAACTACGGAAACAAAAGTCTTCATGCTTCATAATCCTCGCATGATTATCCAAGTCTTCAAGGTCACACCAATTTCTTCACTT
Source organism: Secale cereale (assembly GCA_902687465.1). Lineage (NCBI taxonomy): Eukaryota > Viridiplantae > Streptophyta > Magnoliopsida > Poales > Poaceae > Secale > Secale cereale. Next base: position 702,810,948 of record LR738711.1, on the reverse strand, counting down.
TCAAAATCTTCGGGAAGTCTTCAGAAATCCAAAGTCTTCAGTTGAAGACATTCATTTTTAGGGGTCGACTTTCTCTGTAAATATCAAACTCCTCATAGACTTATAGACCTGTGTACACTCACAAACGCATTAGTCCCTTAACCTATAAGTCTTCAATACACCAAAATCACTAAGGGGCACTAGATGCACTTGCAATCTCCCCCTTTTTGGTGATTAATGACAATATAGGTCAAGTTTTCAACGGGGATAAACATATGAAGTGTAAATACTGATATTGAGGAATCTGATTGCAAGATATAGAAGAACTCCCCCTGAAGATGTGCATAGTGAGGTATTTGCTTTTGAAGCAACGCACATTTGAAGAGCGGTATCATGGAGATCTCCCCCTATATCTTGTAATTCATACACGCATTCAACACATAATTTGAAGAATTTGAAATGCATGATGAAATATGGTGATTGATGTAATTCAACATGTGTGCATTAACATATATGAGGAATTAGCATGCAGAAAAACATAGCGAAAGTATCAGACCACCATCGGGTTTAAGTTTACAACTCGATCCAACAAAGTCTTCAAAAGAACGAGAGTTGTAACTTAGCAAAAAAACGCCCATATATAAAGACCCGCTTGAAGACTAACTCAAATTTCTCCCCCTTTGTCACCGAATGACCAAAAGGGATGAAAAATGAGGAGTAACGCCCCTGAAGAATATCACGAAGACGATGGAGGAGCGCCAGTGTTGGGGGGGTCGGTTGTTGGAGCAGGGCCTGCCGCAGTGTTGTCCAAATCTTCATACTCATCCGTCTCGCGTGATGAAGAATATGAGCTGGCCACCAAGGAAGGGACTTTGACTTTCTTGAATTTCTTCGCCGGAGGCTGAGACCATTCAAAGTCTTCCTTGAAGCCCATTTGCTTCAGATCTTCTTCACTGTAGAGGTAAGACATAACAGCCCAGGTGCGATTGAAAACTTCATGGAGGTAGTAATGGTTTTTCTTCACTGCATTATATGTCGCAATTATGTTGTGAAGAATTGAACCAAACTGCCTCTTGACCCATTTATGGTTGCGATCGACCTTCTGATGAAGACTGAGGAGAACTCACGATCAGTCATCACCCTTGGAGTTGTGCCTTGAGGATTTTGCTTCGAAGCATTGGCGGCAGAGTCATGAGTGGCAGAGTCATCATTGGTAGAGTAGGATGCGGCTTTGCGTATTTGACCATCCAATGGGTGAATGCCTTCATTAATGATTGCAGCTTTGCCTTTTCCATCAACTAAAGAATATGTCCGTTTGAGGACTTCAAGTGGAGGCAGATAGGTGAGATGATTCGGAAAGTCAGCCTTGTAATCAATAGAAGACCTTGTTCTGATGAATCTCATGATCCAGGGAGCATAAGGCTTCAGATTGAAAGGAGACAGTGCCACATTTTCCAGAGTCCTCATGAAGAAATCATGATAGTTGATGGGGATCTCATGCATGATATAGAACAGCAGATTCTTCATGATGCCAACGATTTCTTCATCATTTGAGTCATGGCCTTTGATTGGACTCAAGGTCTTAGTCAGATTTCAATAGATAGTCCGAGGCACATATAGCAATTCCTTCACGAGGAATTTGGTTCTTGGTGCTTGACTAGGCTTCAGTGGTTTCATCAATACTTGCATATAGTGATCAGTGAGTTCAGGTTCATGGTATACACACTGTGCACCTTCAAGGGGAGGTCTGAGAGGAAGGGCCTGAAGCAATTCAGAGGCCGGTGCCTTGAAGTGAGTATTTTCTGTCATCCAGTCCAGCACCCAAGAGTTCACATCTTCAGCTTTTCCGGTGATGTGCAGTGTTGCATAGAACTGAAGAATGAGCTCTTCATTTCAGTCGCATATGTCAGTGCAGAATGAGAGCAATCCAGCATCGAAGAGAGTGCTGAGGACTGGTGTGAAGCAAGGCAAGGATTCCATATCCACGTGAGGAATATGCTCATGGTCAAAGACTTTGTCCTTTCTAAAAAGCAGTGAGGAATAGAAGTTGTCTTGGCTGGCAATCCACAAACGCTTTCTTCTAAGACGAGCAGAGTCGTATGGATTGAAGTCAGTGAAGAACACATGCTCGTGGAAAAAGTCATCAGACCCAAGATGCGATTCTATCCCGATCACGTGACGAACTCGTGATTGGGGCACAACCGCATTTCGAGCGCTTAGCAAGATGGATATCATTACATCGCACCATTACATAAATACATGGGGATACAACAATTCATACAAGTCAGATGAATACAACATCGTCATATACAAAACATCCGACTACGGATGCAAACATGAAAAGAATAACAACATCCATCTGCTATCACAGGGTGCCGACCCGGAACCTAACCCAAGACTGATGAGGAAGAAGAAGAAAGAACTCCAAGACAGAGGACATCGCTCTCGCGTCAAGTCATCGGAAACCTGCACCTGCAACTATTGTTTTAGTACCTATGAGCCACGAGGACTCAGCAATCCCATAACCATGGGTAACAAGACTAGCAAAGCTTAATGGGAAAGGAGAGGTTAAGTGGTGAGGTTGCAGCAGCGGCTAAGCATAATATGGTGGCTAACTTACGAGTACAAGAATAAGAAGAGCATCTACGCAAACGGTCACAAACTAGTAGTGATCGCTAAAGATCCTGAACTACCTACGAGTCAAACATAACCCCATCGTGTTATCTTCTCAAAGTGAAAAGAGACGGTCACGGTTACTCACACGGTTGTGTTTTATTATGGATCCTCTGTCAAGTTTTCTACAACCGGACATTAACAAATTCCAATCTGACACATAACCGCGGGCACGGCTTTCGAAAGATCATAACCCTGCAGGGGTGTCCCAACTTAGCCCATCACAAGCTCTCACGATCAGCAGAGATAATAACGATATTACCACTTATCTTAGGGACAATCCGATCAGGCTCGGAATCCCGGTGCATAAGAAATTTCGACAATGGTAAAACAAATCCAGCAAGACCTCCCGGCGTGACGACACCCTGATAGTAGCCGCGCGTATCTTGTCTCAGGCCACGACCGGATGGGCGATGCTACAGGAGCCAGATACCTCGAGTTTCCCTGTGGCGGCCCTGCAGGACCCCCATTTGGGACCAACACCATCAACACTGGCCCCCTGTATGTAGAAGAATCCTCGGGTAGCTCTAACTCCCTATGCAATTAATTAATTAATTAAATTTTTATATGTTGCAAATTAAAACCAATGTTGGGCCTTGCTAGAGGAGTTTTATTCAAAGACGAACTGTCAAGGGGTCCCCATATACCCAACCGCGTTCGGAACGCAAAATCAAGGAACATAACACCGGTTTATCGGCTCCTAAGGTGGCATGAGTGGAACAAAACACCGAGCAAAAGGCCAAGCCTTCCACCCATTGCCAAGTATATAGGTGTGTTATTATATATAAGATATATTGTGATATTCCAACAACAAGTTCCAACATGGAGCAATCTTCATCTTCACCTGCAACTAACAACGCTATAAGAGCGGTTGAGCAAGCGGGTAACATAGCCAAACAATGGTTTGCTGGGAGGTGTCAAAGGTTTGAGGTTTCATGGCAACAAGGAGAGGGGCTGACAATAAATGATGGGTAGCGCGACATATAACGATAGCATCGAGACATCTAGCATAGCAATGATAGTAAAGGTATCCAAGGTGATGGTCATCTTGCCTAAGATCCTGCAAGGAATAAGAATGAGTCCATCAAGTAGACAAAGAAGAAGCCACGAAGACGAACCACGTGTAGTCGAACAAATCCTCACGATCGCAATGGAATATGAACTAGCGAGAAGAAGCACACAACATGGTAAACACACCACTCAAGAACATGACAAGAAGCTCAACCATGTATGATGCAAGACAATTCTATATGATGCAATTCATGGCAAGGGATGAAGCACACAAGAACAGCACAAACAAATATGTTTTAATGAGGCCGGAATCAACATACAACAATTTCGGTAAGTCCTATATGCACATTTCTAAATTGGTCCAGATCTGAACAAACCTTAAGTTAAAGTTGTTAAACAGCAAGTTAACATGCACCATGATGATCTACTCGAAATTCTAGTCAAGTTTCATATAAAGTTTGTTCAATTCGGAGCTACGGCCTAGAAGATATGAACAAAACAAGTCAAGCATGTCAAATATGCCAGATGCATCCAAACCACAAGCAAACACACTCCAAACATTTAAAAAAACATGATAATATGCTTCTACATGCAAAAACACACAAGTTTCATATAGGACACACCCAAAACAGAGCAACGGTTCAACACATACACATGAAACAAGATAAACAACAAGCTGTCCAAAAACAGTAACATAGCAACTTTGGAGCAAGGTATATATATGCTACAGCACTCAAACATGATAACAAGAGGCATGGATGTGAAATAGACATGATACTTAACAAGCATGAACTTAGAGCACACCCAAAAACATGCTTGAACACAATTAAACAAGCATGGCAAGATTCAATCAGTTTACTGATTTCTCAGACTTAGCCAAAATCTGGGAAGGCAAAAACATCATCACGATGCTGCCTTCGGGGGCACACAAGAACAATCATATCAACTCTACTAAGTATATAAGGATAATGGACATGTAATAGACATAGCATACATCAAACAATTCCATTGGAACAACTCCATTGGAGGCATGGATCAATAACAACAAGCTCCACCAAATTGATCATGCTGATAACAGCCTGATAGGTACATTTATAGCAACTTGAGAGCAAGAAATAAATAAGCTACAGCAGGTCATATATGCAAATAAGGGCATGGATGGATAGAGCATAACATGGACAAGAAGACATGATCATTGGACATACTAAAACATGCATGAATTTGAGTGGGGCATCAAGCAAACATGGCATCAGGTTTAACAGTTTCAGACTTGGCAGTTTTTTAACAAGTCTCAGGAAACAACAACAATGAGTAGGCTACTTTACAAGCTTGTTGCAAACACCACAAGGCATATCATGAAAAGTGGATTGCACCACAGCATAGATGGCATGATTATGCTTCTAAAACATATTGACATGTGGCATAAAAGACAATCACACCAATAGCTATGAGCAAGACAAAGCAGCATCTCATAACAAGTTTCAGCACTTAACAGCCACATGCACTTTTGCAACAGAGATTAACATGGCAATATGGCATCTAACATGAATTCTACATCAACCATCATGTAGAGTACTTCACAATGAACATTTTGACATATCACACTCTCCATTTGGACCAACATGCACAAAGTTACCACATCTCAAACATGCTAACATAACAACAATTTTTAGCAGTTTTAAACATATAACACTCTTGCAACGATGATTAGGGCATCAAGATGAACTCAAACAAGCATGCCACATTACAACAATATGAAGAGCACTTCGAGACGAACATCTGGACATATCATATGCTTCAATTGGATCACCACACAAAAAGTTATCACACGTCAGACATGCACACATAATTACATATCTCAGGGACTCAGCAGATTTTTGACTTAGGACAAAACACAAGCGAGCGTCATATAGTAATACACGCACAGGGGCGAGGGGAACAGGTGGGCTCACCATGGGCCAAGGCCCAGTAGGAGGGGAGGCAGCGCAGGCCGGCTGCGGCTGGGCCTGCGGGAATAGTGGTGGGCCGGGCGAGGCCAGGGCCCACCCGGAGGCGAGCTGTGCCGTGCGCGGTGGCATGGCGAGGCCCGAGCGGCGCTCGTCGTCCTCCTCCCGCTCGAGCAGGAGGGAGGCGGCCATGGCAGGGTCGGCGGCGGCAGGGCCCGCAGCAGGGCGGCGGGGAGGAGGCTGAGGCGTTGGGAACGGAGCGGCGGCGGCGGATCCGGGCAGCTCCGCCCTGGATCTAGCCTGAGGGGCACGGCAGTGAGCTAGGGGTCGGCGGCGGCGACCTGCAGAGGGACAAGGAGACGTGAGATAGGGAGGAGAGGGAGAGAGGAAGGAAAGGGCACGACGGGGCTCGCCTGGACGCGGAGGAGCTCCGGCGGAGGCGCGGGGTGCGGCTCAGGCGAGGTCGCCGGCCGACGCAACAGCGAGGCGGCGGGCGAATGGAGGACGGCGGGACGGCGGGGCGGACGCGCTCGGGCTGCGGCGGCGGCGGCCGACAGGCTTCGCGGGCCTCGCCCGGGCCTGGGCGGGCCGCGGTGGCCGCGAGAGAGAGAGCGGGGGCGCGGGGTAACGTGTCGGTGCGGGAGTGGAGGACAGCGGCGGCGGAGCTGACGTGGCTGGCGCTGATTCGCCGGGGTGAGGTGGCTGGGGCTGTGGACATGTCCGGTGGCGGCGCGGATGCGTCCGGTGGCGCGGAGGAGGTTGGATCTAGGGTTTCATCTGTGATTTGGGGAGGGGGCAATTATATAGGTAGAGGGAGCTAGGAGTGTCCAAATGAGGAGCGGTTTTCGGCCACGCGATCCTGATCCGACGACCGAGAGCATGGAGAGAGTTAGGATGGGCTAGTGGGCTGTTGTCCAGGGGTGCTGGGCCAAAAGAGAAAGGCTTCCGGCGGTTAACACGGTTAACTGTTGGGCTATCAAACGGACTCCGAATGCGGCGAAATTTGACAGGCGGTCTACCTATGCTATAATAAGACCACACACCAAGTTTCACCCCATTCCGAGAACATATTCCGGCCACACATAAAATAAATATTCAGAGGTGCCGCGGGCGCGTGCGAGTGTGTTTGGGCTGAGAACGGACAACGGAAAGGACGAGGGGACTCGGGCGGATGCAAGTTTTGAAAACACGAGGATGCAATGCACATGATGACATGGCAAAATGCAACACGCAAGCAGATGACATGGCAATGACGACGAATAACTAGCTGACACTTGGCGCATCGGTCTCGAGGTGTCACAGAGTCATACGCTCATTTGAGTAGTGTCCGGGTCTTCCACAATTGTAGCAATTCCGATCATGACTAGAAGATCTTTTGTCATTGTAGGACCTTGACTTGGAGTTTCTTTCTTTGCTTCTATTCTTGTAGAATTTGTTGAAGTTCTTCACCATTAAGCTCAATTCCTCATTGAAGACTTGTTTCTCACTTGATGATGTAGGAGCATCACATGAAGCTTTGTAAGAGCCACTAGACTTGTTGTGAAGCTCTTCTTTATCCTTAAGTGACATCTCATGAGCAACAATTCTACCAATGACTTCCATTGGCTTGAGATCTTTGTAATTGGGCATACTTTGGATCAATGTGCACACGGTGTCATATTTTCCATCCAAGGCTCTTAGGATCTTCTTGATGATGAATCTATCGGTCATCTCTTTGCTTCCTAAGCCGGCGATCTCATTTGTGATGAGAGCAAGCCTAGAGTACATTTCAGCGACGCCTTCACCATCCTTCATTTTGAACTTGTCAAGTTGACTTTGAAGCACATCCAACTTGGATTCCTTGACATAGTCAGAACCTTCGTGCATATCCATCAAAGTATCCCAAATTTCCTTTGCATTCTCGAGAAGGCTTATTTTGTTGAATTCTTCGGGACACAATCCATTGAAGAGGATATCGCAAGCTTGAGCATTGTACTGCAACATCTTCAATTCTTCGGCGGTAGCTTCATGATTCGGTTCCTTCCCATCGAAGAATTCACCTTCCAAACCAATACACACAATAGCCCAAACGGCGGGGTTATGTCCAAGAATATTCAATTTCATGTTATGCTTCCAACTAGCAAAATCAGTACCATCAAAATAAGGACCTCTAAGGTGGTAACTTTCCTCGCTAGACGCCATACTCTCCTAGGTTGTGAAACCAAGGCTATGATCACCAAAGCTATGGAAATCAAGGCAAAAGGAGACCAAAGCTCTAATACCACTTGCAGGATCGAAAGTATGTCTAGAGGGGGGTGATTAGACTACTTGACCAAATAAAAATTTAGCCTTTTCCCAATTTTAAGTTTTGACAGTTTTTTTAGCAATTTAGCACAAGTCTAGCAATCTTCCTACACATGCAGTTCTAGAGTTGTGGCAGCGGAAGGTAAAGCATTGCATAGGAAGGTAAAGGGAGGGGTTGGAGAGTGCAAACACAATTGGAGATACAAATGTTTTTGGCGTGGTTCCGATAGGTGGTGCTATCGTACATCCACGCTGATGGAGACTTCAACCCACAAAGGGTAATGGATGCGCGAGTCCACGGAGGGCTCCACCCACGAAGGGTCCACGAAGAAGCAACCTTGTCTATCCCACCATGGCCGTCGCCCACGAAGGACTTGCCTCACTAGAGTAGATCTTCATGAAGTAGGCGATCTCCTTGCCCTTACAAACTCCTTGGTTCAACTCCACAATCTTGTCGGAGGCTCCCAAGTGACACCTAACCAATCTAGGAGACACCACCCTCCAAAAGGTAATAAATGGTGTGTTGATGATGAACTCCTTGCTCTTGTGCTTCAAGTGATAGTTTCCCCAACACTCAACTCTCTCACACAGATTTGGATATGGTGGAAAGAAGATTTGAGTGGAAAGCAACTTGGGGAAGGCTTGAGATCAAGATTCTAGTGGTTGGATTGGAATATCTAGGTCTCAACACATGAGCAGGTGGTTCTCTCTTAGAAAATGAATAGTGGAAGTGTAGGCATGTTCTGATGGCTCTTTCTCTCTGATGGAGAGGGGGTGGAGGGGTATATATAGTCTCCACACAAAATCTAGCCATTACACACATTTGACCCAACTCGGTCAGACCGAATAAAAGAACTCGGTCAGACCGAAGCAGTTCAAAATGTGAACGTTAGACATTTCGGTGGGACCGACAATATCAACTCGGTGAGACCGATGCGTTAGGATTAGGGCAAAACCTCAACTTGGTTTAACTGATTACACAAACTCGGTGAAATCGATTTTGGTAATAGGCTAACATAGTGTTGGTCAGGCAAACTCGGTGGGACCGATTCGCTCATCTCGGTTAGACCAAAACGTTACGAAGAGGAAACAGAGAGTTTGCTATGCCAACTCGGTGGGACCGGTTAGCTCATCTCTGTTAGACCAAAACGTTACGAAGAGGGAACAGAGAGTTTGCATTCCCATCTCGATGAGACCGAGATCCCTATCGGCGAGACCGAATTGATTAGGGTTTGTGGCAGTGGCTATGTCAAGTAAACTCAGTGGCGCCGGATAGATCAAATCGATGGGCCGAGTTTGGCTTTTAGGTTTGGGACATATGTGGAAATGAGAAAGTGGTTGAGGGATTTACAGCATATTACTAAGCACTTGAACAAGTGGACCATTAAGCAACACCTCATCCCCTTTTAATAGTATTGGCTTTTCATATGGACTCAATGTGATCTTGTATCACTAAAATGAAAATGTAGAGTCTTGAGGTATTGCCAATCTTTGTCCTTAGCATTTTCAGGGGTCCACATTTCTAATCCATGCCATGCCAACCACTGAACTTCCTAAAATATTTATCTTGAAAGGATATTAGTTCCATGAGCTATATGTTGTTATTAATTACCAAAACCACCCGGGGATTAGTTGCACTTTCAGTTTGGCATTGAGGAGGTCATCACATTGCACCTTGACTTTGACCCAGAGATTGTGGCTCAGTTCTTTGCTTCTGTCCACTTCCACACCGACGAGAAGCGGGCCATGACTTGGATGACAAATGGCAAGAGGATGTCTGCTGAGTGGAAGGAGTTCGTGCATATGTTGCACATTCGTGATGAGGGGTTGGATGTGTCCGTTGGTGTTCGCCCGCATGCCAACCCCGTGTGTGCTAGCAAGAACAAGCTTCAACCCTTCCTTGTTGAGAAGTCTTTACCCAATGGCAAGATGACTTATGTGCTAAACTAGTTTCTTGATATCATGCACCGGATTTTCCGCAACACTCTTTTCCCTCGTGTAGGCGACAAGGACAAGGTGCATTCCTATCTGGTGGACATGATACTTATCTGTGAGGAAGCACATCATCAGCGGCCTGGACCACTTGATGTCTCTCATATCATGTGGTGTGAGCTTCAGTTTGTGGTGTTCCATCGTAAGGTTCCCATCTATGGGCCTTATTTGCACCTTTTGATATTGACGACTTGGGAGAAGCTCTTTCCGTGTGAAGATTTTGATGCTCCCAACTGGATTCTCCATGAGCCCATTAGGTTGCGCCAGAAGAACAAGTGGGCTAACACCACCACCCGGGTTGAGGCAGAAGCTGCTCATATGGATGTTGATGATGATGAGTTTGAGGAGGAGGAGGCGGAGGACGGTTCTGACGGTTATGCACATCCCTCTGTTGAGCCATCTTGGGCTAAGAAGCTCAAGGCCAAGATGAAGGCTCCGTTCTGCATGCAGGGCAAGGGACAATACAAGGCTCATGTGAACGCCAAGATGGCTCGTCGTCGAGACAAGGCTATTATGAGGCAGGTTGGTTTTGAGGTTGTGAGTGGCTCCGACGAGAGGATCACATGTGAGGAATCATGGACCAGACAACACTTCAGGTGGACTGAGTCTGAGGAGGATACTAGAGTTCCCTCTTCATCTCATGCTGCTGAGGAGTCTAAGGAGGAGGAACACGACTGGTGATGCACTGGAGTTCTACCACCACATGTGTCTTAGGTGTGCTCTCTGCCTTTTTGGTGTCTCAATGCCGAAGGGGGAGAGAGTGTAGGATTTGCGATTGTATCTCCTTGCTTTCGTTGCCTTCGTTTAGTTGAACCTTCGTTGCTTTGGTTTGTGTTTATGTGCGCGTGAAACCAGGAGACTCTATCAAATGGTATGAGACATATGGCCTCAAACTTATCCTTATTATCTAGTATTTTTAGTAGATTGTGAGCTTATATTATCTTGTGTCCTCTTACTTCATGCTCACTTTCTTTACCTTGCTTTGATGCTTAGTGTCCCTTATATTGTTGCAAGGATTGCCTCATTTATAAAATATAGGGGGAGTGTTGATCCTAGTGTGTGTATTGTGTAGTCCAAAGCATATCTATAGAACACACACATCTAGGGGGGAGCCTGTCTATATTTTATAGATTTGGGGTTTGCTTTTGCTCTTTCTTATCCCTACATACAAATCCCATATTGTTATCAATCCACCAAAAAGGGGGAGATTGTAAGGGCATATTTCTCCCTATGTGGCTTTGATGATTGATGACAGTGATTTTGCGGACTAATCGTGTGTGTTGAGCATTTCAGATATCTTGGAGCCTATCAAAGACGGAAGTTCTCTACGTTTCTTTTTGGTGGATTTGTGTAATGCCCGGGACACACCCACCGGCGGTCGTCACTCCTGGCGGGATCTAGACTGGCCCCACAGATCAATATTTGTCTTTTCTGCGCACTTTGTCCTCACTCATGCACACCCCGGAGCAACTTCCCGGTCGGTCACCCATCCTAGAACTACTCCAAGTTGAGCACGCTTAACTTTGGAGTTCTATCTGAATGGGCTCCCAGAAAAGAAGGAATTCCTTATTGATATGAGTAGTCTATCATCCCTAATAAGCCAGGCTATCACATACACCCCCACTCAGAGGAACCAACGTCCTTGTCAGGCCACAGGAACATTCCCTTTTGGCACATACGTCTGTGCTTCCAGTCCGGCACATGTGCCATGCCGTGTGCCACGACGGGTCACAAACATCATGAATAACATGACCGCGCACCTGTCCACAAACATCCGTGTAACCTCGAGGGTCGGCTCTGATACCAACTTGTAACGCCCCGGACACACCCGCCGACGGTCGTCACTCCTGGTGGGATCTAGACTGGCCCCATAGATCAATACTAATCTTTTCTGCGCACTTTGTCCTCACTCATGCACACCCGGGAGCAACTTCCTGGTCGGTCACCCATCCTAGAACTACTCCAAGTTGAGCACGCTTAACTTTGGAGTTCTATCCGAATGGGCTCCCAGAAAAGAAGGAATTCCTTATTGATATGAGTAGTCTATCATCCCTAATAAGCCAGGCTATCACAATCTGAGTCGTAGGAAAGCCGTACTATTAAGAGGGGTCCGCTTCGGAAAGGTTAGGGTGGAATCAACACGTGCACATCTGTTCCTTTGCACCATCTTTCCTTCGCTTCGATGGAGCACCATCCGTTTATCCTTGTTGGAAGAACATGCGGTGCCCCCATGTTTAGTTTTGGTAATTGATGACAATATCTATGGACTAATGGTTGCCTTGAGTTACATTTGAAGGGTTTTTCCATAGGATTTTATTGGAGTCCATGTGTTGGTTTCAAGGAGAGTTTGTGATGACCAAGGTGCTATTAAGGAATTATCCAAAGATTGATCTTGTGAGTGTTGAGCTTATTGCAAGCATGTCTTGAAGAAGAAGAGTGTGTTATCATTCATGTTTACCTTCAAGACATCATCCAAATGAAGAGAGTTGGAAAGATTCATGGTTGATCAAGACTAAGTCAAAGAGTGAATCAAGTTGATCAACACACAAAGCATATAAGATGTACCGAGAGGGATCAAGTCATCTCGTGGTAACGTAAGCATATCCTTTACGCTTTGTGTACTGACCCATGGTCTACGTGAGAGTTCTATGTGGGGTTAGGTATGTTTTCATGGGCTTGCATCAAGAGGAAGATATTATACAACCCATGGAGGATGACATCAAGTGGTGATCATCATCAAGTTTGCGTGTGCAAGCTCAAGTGGAGCATCACGAAGAGATCAAGTGCTTGAAGCTTGCCATCCATTGTGGTGACAATGGACTTGTTAGAATGTGCCGAAGAGTGGCTCACCCATAATGGAGTGTGGGGGAGCAATATACTAGTCTTCATCGAGCCAACGCAATCAAGAAAGGTAGTCCAGCTTGAGGGATTCAAGATCGTATTCATCCAGCTCAAGTGGACTATGAGCAAGGCAAAGGTTTGCCCTTGATAGATTTTCTATTTTACTAGTCTCATGGTGGTAGTTGGGAGACCGGGTTATAGGATCGATTCTCGTACTATCAAGGGGGGATCTCGATGAGTAGCTTGATCGTATCATTCGTAGAGAGCTCAAACCATTGCATCCCTGCATCATCTTTATTGGTTCTTATTTGGTTTTTCTCCTTGTGTGATTTGGAGCTTATGGTCATCTTGATGACAAGCTCGAATTCATCGAAAACGGAGTTCACTCATGCATCTTCTATGATGTTTTCGATGTTGGAGGTTATGTTGGTTCTTCTATGATGGAGGGTTCACTCCTCTATATCCTAGGCATACCTCCCCTGCCTATTCTTACTATAACCAGCCGCTGTTTTGATGCTACTCGTCTTCCTCTATCCAACAAGCTTGAGTTTGATCAATTCGGAGCTCATTTGCAGAAGTTATGGTAGTTCTGGGCTTTTTTGTTGCTCCTACGGTAGTACTACTGGGCTAGAGCGGTAGTACTGCTAATAGCCACAAGCGATAGTACTGCTAGTTCATAGCGGTAGTACCGCTTATGGCTACATGCGGTAGTTCGGCTTCGGTTCCACGCTAGTACCGCCTCGATTCTCGTGTCGGGTTGGGCGGCAGTGGGTGCGGTAGTACCGCCCTACCACCGCTGCTAGTGCCACTCGGGCTCTCTCTCTCTCTCTCTCTCTCTCTCTTGTTCTTTTTGTCGTTGGCGTTGTGCGAGGTCCCAGCAGTAGTACCGCTGGGCCGAGCGGTAGTACCTCTGCGACCAGCGGTAGTACCGCTCCCCGCGGGCTAGTTGGTGGGGATAACAGTTGGATTTTCTTCCCCTATAAAAAGGGGGTATTATTCCCCATTGAGCCTTATCCTTTGAGCTCGTGTTCTTCCCCCATTGTTGACCTTCTTCGAGCTTGCTATCTCTCAATCCCTCCATGGATTCTTGCTAGTTTTGTGGGGGGGGGAGGAGATCTAGATCCACGTTTCCACCAATAGCTTTCTCCTCTATGTGAGGGGAACCCATTGGATCTAGATCTTGGAGTTCTTCGTGTTCTCTTCTTTGTTCTTCCTCTCATTTTCCTCCCTAGCATTAGTTGCTTTGGTGGGATTTGGGAGAGAAGGACTTGGGCACTCCGTGTGCCCTTGCCATTGCATTTGGTGCATCGGTTTGAGTTCTCCACGGTGATACGTGGATGTTACAAGTAGATAAGCTTATTACTCTTGCGTGCTTGGTACCCTTGAGCTTGTTCCTCTTGGGTGCTTGGGCGCCCTAGACAGTTGAGGTCACCTCAGAGACATATTCCATTGTGGTGAAGCTTCGTGGTGTCGTTGGGGGCCTCCAATTAAGTTGTGGAGATAGCCCCAACCATTTTGGTGTAAAGCTTCGGGCAAGCGTCAGGGTCTCCAATTAGGTTGTGGAGATCGCCCCGAGCAATTTGACGGGTTTCGGTGACCGCCCCCAAGGGTTGCCAAAGTGTACGGGTTCGGTGACCGGCCCCAAGGGTTGCCATTTGTATGGGTTTGGTGACCGCCCTCAAGGGTCCCTTAGTGGAATCACGACATCTTGCATTGTGCGAGGGCGTGAGGAGATTACGATGGCCCTAGTGGCTTCTTGGGGAGCATTGTGCCTCCACACCGCTCGAAAGGGAGATTAGCATCCGCAAGGGTGTGAACTTCGGGATACATCATCGTCTCCGCGTGCCTCAGTTATCTCTTACACGAGCCATTTACTTATGCACTTTACTTTGTGATAGCCATATTGTTTATTGTCATATATATTGCCATCGCATAGTTGTTTATCTTGCTTAGCATAAGTTGTTGGTGCACATAGGTGAGCCTAGTTGTTGTAGGTTTTGTGCTTGACAAATTAAACGCTAGGTTTATTCCGCATTTGTTCAAGCCTAAACCGTAATTATTTTAAAGCGCCTATTCACCCCCCCCCCTCTAGGCGACATCCACGGTCTTTCACTTGTCTCTGCAATATGAAGGCTGCCAAGTTCTATAACATCTGGGGCATGCGGTAGTACTGCTCAAAGGAGCGGTAGTACCTTAGGGGCCTACGATAGTACCGCTCCGGCAAGCGGTAGTACCGTAGGGTCCAGTGGTAGTACCGTGTCTAGCGAGCGGTAGTACCGCTACCTCCAGCCCAAACGCTGGCGCACACGGAAGTAGGCGCGGAAGTAATTTTTCACTTCCGCCCCTACGAGGTAGTCCGCTTACGGTGAGCGACAGTACCGTGCCAGATTTTCGCACAGTCCTGAACTCAGCAGAAGTAGCCACGGACGTAATTTATTTAGTCTGTGCTTTCAGTCCAGTAGAGCTCTGCCTTGCGGTAGTACCGTGACCCATTGTGGTAGTACCGCGGCTGTGTGTGATAGTACCGCTGCTCGCGGGCTGAGTAAGTGGGTGACGGTTGGATCTTTTCGCCCCACAATATAAAGGGGGTCTTCTTCCCCAAGAAGACAACCTCTTCCCTCCCCAAGCTCCATTGTTGCTCAAAGCTCCATTTTCGCCCAATCTCTCTCCCTAGCAAATCAAACTTGTTGATTTTCTAGGGATTGGTTGAGAAGGCCCCAATCTACACTTCCACCAAGAGAAATTTGATTCCCCCCACTAATCCCTTGCGGATCTTGTTACTCTTTGGTGTTTGAGCACCCTAGACGGTTGAGGTCACCTCGAAGCCATATTCCATTGTGGTGAAGCTTCGTGGTGTCGTTGGGAGCCTCCAATTAAGTTGTGGAGATAGCCCCAACCTTGTTTGTAAAGGTTTGGTCGCCGCCTTCAAGGGCACCAATAGTGGAATCACGGCATCTCGCATTGTGTGAGGGTGTGAGGAGAATACGGTGGCCCTAGTGGCTTCTTGGGGAGCATTGTGCCTCCACACCGCTCCAATGGAGACGTACTTCCTCTCAAGGGGAAGGAACTTTGGTAACACATCCTCGTCTCCACCGGTTCCACTCTTGGTTATCACATACCTTTACTTGTCCAAGCTTTATTGTGTTGTTTCCCTTGCTTGCTTGTGTGCTTGTTGTTGTTGCATCATATAGGTTCCTCACCTAGTTGCATATCTAGACAACCTATTTTGATGCTAAGTTTAATTTGGTAAGGAAAAGCTATAAAAAAATTAGTTGCCTATTCACCCCCCCTCTAGTCAACCATATCGATCCTTTGACAAGTGATTGTTCCTGTTTTCTGCTTGTTTTTTACATCCCACAAAAAC
Organism: Secale cereale; assembly: GCA_902687465.1. Lineage (NCBI taxonomy): Eukaryota > Viridiplantae > Streptophyta > Magnoliopsida > Poales > Poaceae > Secale > Secale cereale. The sequence continues at coordinate 702,794,859 of LR738711.1, read as the reverse complement.
CGTATCAAACGAAGTCCAAATGCAGCAAAACTTTTTGTGGATTTTTCTTGGACCAGAAGACAGCAGATGGGCCAGAGAAGCTCCTGGGGGTGCCCCGAGGGGGGCACAACTGACTAGGGTACCTTGGGGTGCGCCCAGGGGGGTTGTGCCCACCTCGGTGGCCTCCCGCATTGCCTCTTCTCTCTATAAATACCTCCTTCCTCCAGAAACCCTAGGGGAGTCTATGAAATTTTGTTCCAGCTGTCGCAAGTTCCAGAACCACGAGATCCAATCTATAGCCCTATTCTGGCACTCCGACGGAGGGGATCATGATCACGGAGGGGTTCATCATCCTCATATGTGCCTCTCCGATGATGCGTGAGTAGTTTACCACAAACCTACGGGTCCGTAGGCAGTAGCTAGATGGCTTCTTCTCTCTTTGTATCTCAATACAACAGTCTCTCGGAGATCTATTTAATGTAATGGCTTTTTGCGGTGTGTTTGTTGGGATCCGATGAATTGTGAGTTTATGATCAGATTTGCCGTGATTTAATATCCAATCTTGATTACTATAGCCTCGTATTTCTTCTCCGATATTTGTTTTTTTTGTCAACTTGATCTATTTATCTTGCAATGTGAAGAGGTGCTTTGTAATGGGTTCGATCTTGCGGTGTCCTTTCCTAGTGACAGAACAAGGCACGCATGTATCGTTGCTATTAAGCATAAAAAGATGGGGTCTATTCCTACATGAATAGATCTTGTCTACATCATGTCATCGTTCTTATTGCATTACTCCGTTTTTCCATGAACTTAATACACTAGATGCATGCTGGATAGCGGTCGATGTGTGGAGTAATAGTACTAGATGCAGGCAGGAGTCGGTTTACTAATCTTGGACGTGATGCCTATATACATCATCATTGTCTTAGATATCGTCATAATTATTTGCTTTTCTATCAATTGCCCAACAATAATTCATCTACCCACCACGCGCTATTTTCTTGAGAGAAGCCACTAGTGAAATCTACGGCCTGTGGGTCTATTTCCCTATCATATACTTTCACATCTATATTGCCATTTGCCTTTTCTTTTATTTGCTTCTTTTATTTTCAGATCTATATTATCAAAAATCCAAAAATACATTGCTGCGTTTTAGATGTTTTTATTTGCATCTATCAATCTACTACAATTTTATCTTATCCGCACGTAACTTTTTGGCACCGCTACCCGAAAGGGATTGATAACCCCTTTAACGCGTCGGGTTGCAAGTAGTTGTTATTTGTGTGAAGGTACCATTGCCTAGCTAAGGGCGTAAAACGATAACGCTCGTTGGGAGGCAACCCAACTTCTATATTTTTGCTTTTTGATTTTCTTGATGTTTTCAATAAAATACCAAATAGTACCTCTGGTTTCGTGTGTTTTGTAGTTTAAATAAATGTTTGTGCCAAGCAAAGCCTTTGGGATGATTGGGTTGGTAGTTGATTTGATCGCGTTAGAAATTCAGAAACTTTTGCGTCCAGAGTTAGAATTTATAATGATTACTCGAGCGTGATAAACTCTTGAATTTTTTTTGGCATTAACAATATAAAAAATTTCCACGTTATCCTAATTTTTCAGAATTTTAAGAGTTACAGAAGTATTGTCAAAATTGACATCTTTACAGATTGTTCTGTTTTTGACATATTCTGTTTTCGTTGTGTTATGTTCTTGTTTTGATGATTCTATGGTTTCCTTTGATGAGTTTTTGCCATATAAAAGTTAGAATACAGTAGATATAATACAATTACAAAATAAGAATTGCTTTGCTACAGTACTTAGAGTAATATTGATTTTGTTGTACTAACGAATCTCACAAAGTTTTGTTGAGTTTTGTGTGATTGAAGTTTCCAAGTTTTGGGTGAGATCGCGATGGATGAAGGAATAAGGAGTAGCAAAAGGCTAAGCTGTGGGATGCCCGAGGCACCCCAAGATAATATTCAAGAAGTATCAAGCAACTAAGCTTGGGTATGCCCCCGAGTGACACCCCATCTTTCTTCTAACGACCATCGGTATTTTACTTTAAACTATATTTTTATTCATCACATATTATGAGTTTTTCTTGGAGCGTCTTGTATGATATGAGTCTTTGCTTGTTTTTTTTTTAATTTTCAATAAGTATCCTTGCTGCACACACCTATTTAGGAGAGCAAAATTCTACTATGTTTGCTCCTATGCTTCACTTATTTTTTTATAGCTTTGGAATTGCTCTAGTGCTTCACTTATATCTTTTTCAGCACGGTGTGCTTTGTTATTTTTGAAGAAATTCTCTCTTGCCTCACTTAGATTAATTTGAGAGAATGAAATATTATGCTCATGTTCTTCACTTATATTTATTTGAGCTTATCAAAAGCAACATATGAAACTAGTCCCAAAGTGATAGATATCCAATGAGGATATAATAAAAACTTTCATGAAGATCATTGGACTAAATAAACTTGATTCTTTGTAATAGTTTTGAGATATGATCATAGTGATATGTGAGCCATGTTAATTAGTAATCATGTTTGAGTAAGAATAATGATATTAAGGTTTGTGATTCCCTATGCAAGAATGAAAGTCAATAATCATGCAATGAAATTACATCCTACTTGAGTTGCATTATTCGGTATTAGTTATGTTTAATGTTCTCTTATGATGGTTTTTGTTCCTTGGTTGGTCGCTTCTCAACCTCTTGCTATCATATGAAACTAGTCCCAAGGAAATACTACTTGTGCATCCAAATCCTAAAACCCAAGTTATGCCAAATGCGTCCATCATACCTACCTATATGTGGTATTTCCATGCCGTTCGCAGCAATTTTTTATGTGCCAACTCTAATTTCAAAATAAATTTCTCTTTTGTGTGCCCGTACCGCTCATGAAGCAGCGAGGGGTGGCTAATATTTTTCATGCTACATGTGTTATTCTCAAGATGAGTGTTTATTCACTTGTGATTGCACGAGAGTATAGCGGTAATAGGGATTCCCAGTCCCGAAATGAAAAGGAAATTTACTTTATGTTGTCAAATAATAAATTTCTTGGGAAGTGTTGGTATGGAGGGCAACTATGGATACTGCTAGCCAGGGCTAGTAAACGTGTGGTGGAAAAAGGAATAAACTTTATTTTATGTTTCGGAACCGCCTATGATATATCTAGCATGGAAAGTGTTGGGAACTCTAAGTCGTTCTCGTTGACAGGAAAAGCATGCCACCCCAAATAATTTTGTCTCTCAATTTAAGCTTTGAGCTCTGGCACCTCTACAAATCCCTACTTCCCTCTGTGAAGGGCCTATCTTTTACTTTATGTAATTTTCATTTTTATTTTGAGTCTCCATCTTCTCTTATAAAGCACCAACTACGGAACACTATTATCGCACTTGAGCATTGGATGTAGCTAATATTTGGATGTGTTGCATGAATGGATCAATGATTGAGCATGATGGACTAGGGATAACTTGCTTTAGTATTGATATTTTGAAAAGACATAATTGTTTGTTGATATGCTTGAGTATTAAAGTCCTCGTGTCAAAACTAGACTATTGCTTTGAACCATGTAAAAGTCCAATTGTCCATGCTTTAAATAAATGAATATGTGATGAACATGATAGGCAGCATTCCACATCAAAAATTCTGTTTTTATGATTTACCTACTCGAGGACGAGCAGGAATTAAGCTTGGGGATGTTGATACGTCTCCAATGTATCTATAATTTTTTATTGTTACATGCTATTATATTATCATTCTTGGATGTTTTACAATCATTTTACAGTCATTTTATATCATTTTTTGGGATCAACCTATTGACATAGTGCCAAGTGCCAGTTGTTGTTTTCTGCTTGTCTTTTACATTGCAGAAAAATCATATAAAACTAAGTCCAAATACAACGAAACTTTTTGTGGAATTTTCTTGGACCAGAAGACACCAGATGGGCAAGATAATCACTTGGGGGTGCCTCGAGGGGGGGGCACAACCCACCAGGGCGCGCCTGCGCCCCTAGGTGCGCCCAAGTGGATTGTGCCCACCTCGGTGGCCTCACACATTGCCTCTTTGCTCTATAAATACCTCCTTCCTCCAGAAACCCTAGGGGGTCGGCAAAATTTTGTTCTAGCTGCCGCAAGTTCCAGAACCACGAGATCCAATCTATAGCCCCTTTTCGGCACTCCGCCGGAGGGGATCACGATCACAGAGGGGTTCATCATCCTCATTGTTGCCGCTCTGATGATGCGCGAGTAGTTTACCACAGACCTACGAGTCCGTAGGCAGTAGCTAGATGGCTTCTTCTCTCTTTGTATATCAATATATACAACGGTCTCTCGGAGATCTATTTGATGTAATGAATTTTTGCGGTGTGTTTGTTGGGATCCGATGAATTTTGACTTTATGGTCAGGTTTGTCTTGATTTAATATTCAATCTTGATCATTATAGCCTCGTATTTCTTCTCCGATATTTGGGTTTTGTTTGGCCAACTTGATCTATTTACCTTGCAATGTGAAGAGGTGCTTTGTAATGGGTTCGATCTTGCGGTGTCCTTTCCCAATGGCAGAAGGGGCAGCAAGGCACGCATGTATCATTGCTATTAAGGATAAAAGGATGGGGTCTATTCCTAGATGAATAGATCTTATCTACATCATATCATTGTTCTTATTGCATTACTTCGTTTTTCCATGAACTTAATATACTAGATGCATGCTTGATAGTGGCGATGTGTGGAGTAATAGTAGTATATGCAGGCTTGAGTCGGTCTACTAATCTTGGACGTGATGCCTATATACATAATCATTGTCTTGGATATCATCATACTAGCAACGAGAGGGGAGTGCATCTTCATACCTTTGAAGATCGCGATGCGGAAGCGTTACAAGAACGCGGTTGGTGGAGTCGTACACGAAGCGATTCAGATCGCGGCCGAATCCGATCTAAGCACCGAACAACGATGCCTCCGCGTTCAACACACGTGCAGCCCGGTGACGTCTCCCACGCCTTGATCCAGCAAGGAGAGAGGGAGAGGTTGGGGAAGACTCCGTCCAGCAGCAGCACAACGGCGTGGTGGTGGTGGAGGAGTGTGGTACTCCGGCAGGGCTTCGCCAAGCGCTACGGGAGTAGGAGGAGGAGTTGGAGCGGGGGAGGGCTACGCCAGGGTTCAGGTGCGGCTGCCCTCCCACCCCTCACTTTATATAGGGGAAGGGGAGAGGGGGCCGGCCCCTCTAGATGAGATCTAGAGGGGGCGGCCAGAGGGGGGGGCTTGCCCCCCAAGCAAGGTGGAGGCGCCCCCCTCCCCTAGGGTTTACAAACCCTAGGCGCCTTGGGCCCTTGGGGGCGCACCATCCCACCAGGGGCTGGTCCCCCCGCCCCATTTGCTTAGTCCACTTGGCCCACCGGGCAGGTGGCCCCACCCAGTGGACCCCCGGACACCTTCCGGTGGTCCCGGTACAATACCGGTGACCCCCGAAATCACTCCGGTGACCAGAGCAGGACTTCCCATATATAAATCTTTACCTCCGGACCATTCCGGAACTCTTCGTGGCGTCCGAGATCTCATCCGGGACCTCGAACAACATTCGGTAACCACGTACATACATTCCCTATAACCCTAGCGTCATCGAACCTTAAGTGTGTAGACCCTACGGGTTCGTGAACCATGCAGACATGACCGAGACATCTCTCCGGCCAATAACCAACAGCGGGATCTGGATACCCATGTTGGCCCCCACATGTTCCACGATGATCTCATCGGATGAACCACGATGTCAAGGATTCAATCAATCTCGTATATGATTCCCTTTGTCTACAGGTATAGTACTTGCCCGAGATTCGATCGTCGGTATACCAATACCTTATTTAATCTCGTTACCGGCAAGTCTCTTTACTCAATTCGTAACACATCATCACGTGACCAACTCCTTAGTCACATAGAGCTTATTACGATGATATCTTAACAAGTGGGCCCAGAGATACATCTCCGTCATACGGAGTGACAAATCCCAGTCTCGCTTCGTGCCAACCCAACAGATACTTTCGGGGATACCCGTAGTGTACCTTTATAGCCACCCAGCTACGTTGTGACGTTTGGCACACCCAAAGTACTCCTACGGTATCTGGGAGTTGCACAATCTCATGGTCTAAGGAACATATACTTGACATTGGAAAAGCTTTATCATACGAACTACATGATCTTGTGCTAGGCTTAGGATTGAGTCTTGTCCATCACATCATTCTCCTAATGATGCGATCCCGTTATCAATGACATCCAATGTCCATGGTCAGGAAACCATAACCATATATTGATCAACGAGCTAGTCAACTAGAGGCTCACTAGGGACATGTTGTGGTCTATGTATTCACACATGTATTACGATTTCCGGATAATACAATTATAGCTTGAACAATAGACAATCATCATGAACAAGGAAATATAATAATAACCATTTTATTATTGCCTCTAGGGCATATTTCCAATAGTCTCCCACTTGCACTAGAGTCAATAATCTAGTTACATTGTGATGAATCGAACACCCATAGAGTTCTGGTGTTGATCATGTTTTCCTCGTGGAAGAGGTTTAGTCAACAGATCTGCGACATTCAGATCTGTATGCACTTTACAAATATATATGTCTCCATCTTGTATATAACTACAAATGGAGTTGAAGCGGCGCTTGATGTGCTTGGTCTTCTTGTGAAACCTGGGCTCCTTGGCAATGGCAATAGCTCCAGTGTTGTCAGAGAAGAGAGTCATCGGGCCCGACGCACTTGGAATAACTCCTAGGTCGATGATGAACTCCTTCATCCAGACTCCTTCCTGTGCTGCTTCGGAAGCAGCTATGTACTCCGCTTCACATGTAGATGCCGCCACGACGCTTTGCTTGCAACTGCACCAGCTGACTGCCCCACCATTCAAAATATACACGTATCCGGTTTGTGACTTGGAGTCATCCGGATCTGTGTTGAAGCTAGCATCAACGTAACCCTTTACGACGAGTTCTTCATCACCTCCATAAACGAGAAACATATCCTTAGTCCTTTTCAGGTACTTCAGGATGTTCTTGACCGCCGTCCAGTGTTCCATTCCGGGATCGCTTTGGTACCTTGATACGTCTCAAACGTATCTACTTTGCCAAACAGTTTTGTTATTGTTTTGACCTCATTCTTGCATGATTTGAACTAAACTAACCCGGACTGACGCTGTTTTCAGCAGAGCTACCTGTATGGTTTTATTGTGTGCAGGAAAACGGATTTTTAGGTATCTCAGAAAATTCCACGAAAAATCATAGAAAATCCACGCACCCGAAGGAACCCGGAGCCAGAAGAGGGGCCAGAGGGGGGCCAGGGGGGCCCCAGGCGCCCTGGTGGCGCGGCCCACCCCCTGGCCGCGCCGGGGGGTCGCCTGGGTGGGCCCCACCTCCCCTGGTGCCCTACTTCGACCCGTATTTTAGCTCGTGATGGAAAAATCCCAGATCAGAAGTTCTTTTCGCAGTTTTCGTCGCGGAGCCGCCGCCACCCTCTGTTCTTCTTCGGGAGGGCTAATCTGGAGGCTGATTTGGCCTCCGGAGAGGGGAGATCATCGCCATCATCATCATCATCATCACCACTCCATCCTCCCTCCATGACTTCTCCTTCCATGTGTGAGTAATCCCCTGCTGTAGGCAAAGGGGGTGGTAGGGATTGGATGAGTTAGATCATGTAATAGTTTGTCAGATCGTTGGGGGCATGTTGCCTATCATCTACTATGGTGTTTATCATCTTTGCTTCAACTTGTTATTCTTAATGCTTGTCACTTAGGGCCCGAGTGCCATGATTTCAGATCCGAACCATATGTGCTTGCATGAATATATTTGTGTTCTTGATCCTATCCACTGTTCAAGAAATCTTCCGATTCAGCGATTTATCGTCCGATTTATCGCTACTCTTGGGGTGACCGATAAGATTATGCCTTATCTTCATCATTTATCATTTGGGCCGATTTATCGCTATGACAAGCGATTTATCGGGAATCTACCGATAAATCGGGCCTATTCGTAGCACTATGTTTGGAAGAACTATGTTTATTTGTGTTTTGTGGACCTTGTTACGCAATATGTAATATTTTTCTATTTTGTTTGTCACTATATCAGGATTCAAAGGCTAGGATTCAAGGTAACACTTTTGTCCAATATTGTTTTGGTGTTGAATATAGCATATTTTAGTATTGGGAACCTAGGATTTAGAAAAAATGGCCGATTAATAGTCGACCGATAAAATCGAGTAATCAACCGATTTCCGATTAATCTCTAATCCCCAGCTGACCGAGACGATAACGATAAGGGATATCCTCAACATTGATCCTATCTATGAGTTGTTTGCACCTATTACGGTTCGGAACCGGCGATCCCAAAAGTGACAGCTTGGGACACCAAAGGGGATGATCCGTAGTTTGAGGATTACATGTATCCATTGAGTTTATTGCTTTGTTCCGGTGCTCTTTGACAGGAGCACCTTAATCTCCATAAGTTCCTTTTGGCCCCATTCGTAGCGGGATGGTAGGACAAAAGATGTTGTGCAAGTTCTTATTGCAAGCACGTACAACTACCTACGGGATACATGCCTAATGTTTGATATTTGCCTAGATGATCATTACTTTTCCGTGTGCCTTGCCCCAAGTTGGAATCATGATAAATCTCATCCATGCAGCGCCCAACCATCCATCTGCCTAGCCTACAGTGTTTTAAATCCTGCTGGTTACTAGTTGCTACTTTTGCCATTTACTCTTGCTATTTACTTTTGTTGTTTACTTTTTGTCACATCCCTAGCTCCTGTCTGCCTAGTGCTAGGTTAGCTGTGCATCATGTTTAAAATTTTGTTAACTTGAAATGGGGATTGATCAAACCCTAGCACTAAATGAACTCAACTAGGTTCAAATAAAAATCCTTTTCAATAAACCCAGAAATTCCTTCATCAATGTGTGATAATTTTGGCAAGGGTTCTGATCCAAACCAAAAATATTGAACATTTTTAGGGAATTTTGGGCTTTGAATTAAATTAATAAGTATTTGAATTGGGGCCATTTACATGCTATATATTTTTAAATAGCTCCAAATAAATTCTGAAAATTGTGGAGGGTCTCTGGAATAGTTCTTTGTGCACCCACTATTTTATCAGAATTTATCAAATGATTTAGTGTCTAAACTAAATCAAAACAAAGGCAAAAGAATAGAAAACAGAAACAGAAATAAGAGAGAGAGAAGAACTTACCTGGCCTTACTACTCGCCCAGCTGCGGCCCAGCACCGCTGGCCCAGCCCACCGCCTCGCGTGTCGTCTTCTCCCCCTCGCCCCAAAGCAGCTGCGTGCCCGGCGCACAGCCGGCCGCGGCCACGTCTCCCCGCCACCTCCTGCTCCGTCGGCCTCCCCGACGCGCCTAGGCGACGCCACGCACCTCTCTGGCTCTCTCCCTCACCCCCTCGTCCTTCTCCTCTCCCCTGGTGCTCTCTCTCTCGCAGCCACCGAACGCCATCGCCGCCGTTCGCCGCACGCATAGCCACCGCTGCCGCCTCGCCCTTCTAGCATGCCCACGAGCTTCGCCTTGTCCCTCTCTTCCTCCTCGCCAATCCGCCCGACGCCGGAAGCCCCGAAATGCCGCCGTCTTCGTCTTCTTCAACCTTCGGCCGCCATCGACCTCGCCGTCGATTCGCTACGTCCGGCGCCTCCCCGAGCCTCCTGAGACCCCCGTCGACCCCGCTGTGAGCTCCTCCGCCGTTTCCCCCTGTCCCCGTGGCCTGCAACTCGCCGTAGCCGTCGCCCCCTTCCTTACCGTCGCCGGCCGCCGCTGAGCTTGTCGCCGTCGTAGCCACAGACGCGCAAGCTCGGAACCGAGCATGTCACCATGCTCACCGAGCCCCCAGGAGCCGAACGCAACCACCAACTCACTTCCCTGAGCCCCGCAGCACCTACCCCGTCGGTGCCCGAACTCCGGCGCTGCCACGAGCTCGTTTCCGACGAGCTCCGGCCACCCCAGCTCCTCCCACTTGCGGGGATGGATGCTGGAGAGCACGGGCTCCCTCCTGGTGCCCTCAGCGTGCCCAGCCGCAGCCTGCAGCGCCGCCCCGATCAACTCCGGCGAGCCTCCGCCGCTACTTTGGTCGCCGTCGGCTTGTCTCCGGCGACTGCCAACGTGGCCACCTAGTTAGGAGTTAATGACCCCGCTAATCACCCTCACAGCCACTGACAGTGGGCCCTAGCCCTGGTCAAACTCCAGTCAGCGCTGGTTTTGACCGGAATTAGCCCATGTGTCACTGACGTGTGGACCCCACACGTCAGGTTTGACCCTGGCCGGTCAGTTGACCTGCTGACCTCATCCTGACGCAGTGCTGATGCAATAAAGCCTTTCTGGAATTTAAATAAATTAGAAAAGGTTTAGAAATTCCAGAAAATGCTTTAAACTTCTAAAAATCATAGAAAATCAACCGTAGCTCAGATGAAAATAATTTATATATGAAAATTGATCAGAAAAATCCAAGGAATCTGTTTATGGCATTTTCATGCATGTTTGAATAACTTACAGCCACTGTTTAGGACAATTTGAATAAATGGCATTTGAATAATCACATATGGAGTTTGAATTTGAACCTTTGGTTCAAAACAACTTCATTTAATTGTGTTGCTGGTTGCATTAGCTCAATAAACATCATATTGCCATGTCACATTCATGCATCATATTGTTGCATTGCATTGATTGTGTTCTTTCTCTGTTTGTCGGTTTTGTCCCCTCTCAGTAGACGCTGTTCCGACGATGAGTTCGATGACACCGATGAAGACTCATTGATATCTTCAGAAGTGCCAGGCAAGCAGAACCCCTTGTTCATTCCGATACAATCCCACTCTCTCGCTCCTGCTCTCTTTTACTGCATTAGAACAACAACGATTGAACTGCTTATTGCTGCGGTAGTTGAACCCCTTTCCTCTACATGACCTGTCATTGCCACAGTAAATAGTTGAAACCCACTAGCATGAGTAGGAATTGTTTGAGCCATGTTGTGCCTACTCATTCATGCTTTCTGGTTATGCCTGCTATTGCTTAGATTTGTGTCAGGTCTGATTCATCGGGGACGAATTGGAATGCGGTGAACATGCCCTACTGTTGAGAGCTAAGTGTGTGAACACGATTTGGTAAAGGTAGCGGTGAGAGGCCATGTAGGAGTACATGGTGGGTTGTCTCACTGGAACCGTCCTTAAGAACTGAGTTCTGTGTAAGTTGTCCAATGACATAGCTACTACCACGCATTGGAATGCTTAAGTGCCCCTCTCGACTTATTAATCAACTCGATCTCTGTCCAGGAGTTGCAACTAGTTTCTGGTGTTTGTAGGTAGTGTTAGTAGTCTACCAAGTGGCACACGTTACATGTGGGCTTGGGTCAGACTAGGCACCGTGGCACGGTGTACCAAGCGTAGATCCATCCGACGAGGTGGGCTTGGGAACCCTGCGCACATCTTTTGGGGCCGTGAGCGACACCCCGGCCGGATCTCCCCACGGATGGAACCCGAATAGGCGATAAACCTGGACAAGAGACTTGTGTGGTTAGTCAGGTCGTGGCCGACACCCTCGCCAGGCTTCCGCTTGAAGGTTGCCGAGATACACGACGTGTACATGGCGGTAAGTGGCGAGAGCGTGTGTGAAGAAGTACACCCCTGCAGGGTTAACATGATCTATTCGAATAGCCGGGTCCGCGGTTATGGACTTCTTGGATGCTTACGTGGTACATAGACAATTGAAAGTGGATACTCTAAAATACTCAATGCAAGTGTGAGTGCTATGGATGGCGTTCTCGTAGGGAGACGGGAGCGGATCCATAGTGGTGTATTGATTGGTGAATATGTGGACTCGTGTGCGCCACCTCAAAAGAGTTACTTGCAGTTGTAGTTTAGGATAGCCACCGAGTCAAAGCTGGCTTGCTGCAGTCAAACTCCACCGCCCCTTTGTTGATACTGATGCATATGTAGATAGTTCTGATGTAAGTCTTGCTGAGTACCTTTGTACTCACGTTTGCTTAATTTATGTTTTTGCAGAGAGACTTCAGTCTCGCTAGTGGTTCCGCGTGGACTTCGATGTTTAGCTTGTTACCTCAGCTACGATCTTGTACCCTTGGGAGGGTCTTGTAGTTAGTCAGGCTCCTCAGCCTTTTTCATTTGTAGTTGTCTGTACTCAGACATGTTTTGCTTCCGTTGCCTGTATGCTCTGTATGTTGGGTCATATGACCTCTGTTTGTAATAAATGTTATGTTGGCTCTTCTGGGCCTTTATCTATATGAGTTGTTGAGTTATGTTGTGATGCCATGTTGTACAGCACATACTTGCATGTTATGCGTACGTGTAATGTGTATTGCTATGTGTGGGATCCGACACCTAGTTGTTTACCTTTGGTAGCCTATCTTACAGGGAAATGTCTCCTAGTGCTTCCACTGAGCCTTGGTAGCTTGCTACTGCTCCGGAACACTTAGGCTGGCCGGCATGTGTCCTTCTTCGTTCCTGTGTCTGTCCCTTAGGGGAAATGTCACGCGTTGTTCCTTTAAGTCCTTGTAGCTTCTACGACTTGGGTTCATACGTTGATGACCGACACGTTCGTTGCTGGGTCATGTATGCCTGTCTCTGTAATTTAGTGCCACTTTTAGTTTATAACTGGTCATGTCGGCCCGGGTTCTCTGTCATATGGATGCTAGCGACACTATCTTATACGTGTGCCAAAATGCGCAAACGGTCCCGGGCCAGGTAAGGTGGCACCCGTGGGGATACCGTGCATGAGGCCGCAAAGTGATATGGTGTGTTACAGGCTAGACCTGTGTGACTTAGGATCGGGGTCCCGACAGCTTTGGTATCAGAGCCTGACTGCCTGTAGGATTAACAAGCCAAACTGGTCGAAGTTGTGTCTAGAAACTCTTTAGTTATATTAAGGGAATTGATTGTGGAAGGGAACGTAAGGCTCTTTTTACTCCTTTACCTTATGACCTTCTGATCTGAGTCACCTTCTTCTATTCTACGGGGATTAAGAACTAGGCTTTCTCTTCTGTCTATCAGGATCACGTTAATGTGGTTTCAACCCTCAGTTCAGTTTCTACTACTTCTGTTGCTCAACTGTTGGTCTCATAACCTTGACATGATGATGTTAAGTGGATATGCTACCCTTTTTGCTTGGATCTCAAAAGTATTTCGAGCATTTGCAGCCGTTATGCTATCCGAGTCATCCCAGGTTTCTAAATAGTCTGATGCATTTGCAAACCATTCCTATCTGTTATTAATGTCCTTTTAGGCCAGATTAACCACACTAGTCGGTGTGTTGAGGCACTCTGTTACCTCGACATATATGTTGGACTTATTACTATGACCCTAGGTGTCTTAGAAGATCACCCAGTAATCCAGCAATGTTTCATATTCCCAGTGTGATGATTCTGGCCATCATTCTCGAAAGCATCCCATGATGCCATTTAGTTAGTAGGCATTCTATTCCTGGGTTCTTGAACCCAAGACCCTCTCCACTTACCTCCTGTTGATAGTATTTGCTCCTTCCTTTAGGTTATTAGTAACCTTGTGATAGTCCTCGAGGTCCGTGGTATATCCTTCTTCCAAATACCATGAACCATCATGGCAGAAGTTCTTCTGAACCAAAAGATCACAACCCGAGTGCTCTTGAGTAGTACTCCATTCATATTGTGACTCTGCCAATTCTATCTTTCTGCATGGGTTATCCGGAAGAAATATGTGGAACTCGTTCGACATACTAACCTATGCATCTACAACTCAGACAATTATATGTTCCCCGAGTTGTCCCCCTTTAGTTATATTCCGATCCTCGTCTATCAATTGATAGTCAGGAGTAGTGGTGCATTCGTGCTCATCGATGCCTTTTACTTCTGTGGTCCGTCAAGCCATTCTATTCCGTAGGAGAAACAAACTCCAGTACCTTATCCATATCCAGGATTTGGTCAACGAAGTTGTACTTCACAGATGAAGAATGCTAATGCAGTTTCTAAACTGTTCTATCCTGGAGTATTACCATCTTTATGTCAAGAATGTCGTGAGAATTGCACTATCTCTTATGAATTCTTGATGTAGTAATACTTCTTGCCATCATTATTCATCCCTCGGTTTCCGTGTTATGGTAACCGGAATGCTGACAAGTGAATTGTGATGTGTGAAATCAATACTCCTAGCAACTCTGTTGCTTGGTAGTTAAATGGACGATAATCTCATTCTTAGCATGATGGTTACCGAATCACCATCCTAAGATTAATCGTGCTACCTAGTCCACTTTCCTGGTGCACTCCTTGATTGATGAGTTAGGATTTTGTCAAGTCCTTGCTCATTTGATCATATCGTCTTGCCTTGAAAAGCAAGATTGTTCCCGAGCTTAGTAACATATCGGTGGTTCGTGATTTTCCGAATATCTTCTCGGAAGTATTACCAGGTTGTTCCCTGACTGTTATGTTGAGCTCGTGAGCAAGTTGGTACTCTTGTAAACCAACCTTTCTCCAAGAATATGTGTTGGATACCACGAACTAGTTGGTTAAGCTAAACAACAACTTGGAAAGTTGGAAGATAAAAGCTTAACCCACATAGCTCACTCCAAAGGGATATCTTGTGTGTGTATTGAAGATAGATGATATCTTCTCCGATTGATCCTCGTGATCATTTGTGGATCTATTGTCTTGTCCAAACTTTGATTTGAGTATGGGTTATCGTCAAGTCAAATCAGAACCAACGATATTCGTAATGTTGTCTTACTCATGGTTGTTCCCTTGGGCATACACCATTATATCTTTTGGGTCTGACCAATACTATCACTTGATCACATAATTATGGAATTCCATCTCCATGGAAACCTGGATGAATTGTTGTTGAGCCCATCAGCAACACTGCTATCTTCTCCATGATTTTGTAGAGCATTAAGCTAGTGTTGGAAACTTTTATAAGCATTATCTTCATGACCCATTCGTGAAGCATATGTACGGAAGAAAGAAGTGACTTTCTCCCAGTTCACGTGCATTAGGTGCAAGTTGCCGCCATGAATTCGAGAAAGTTAGTTTTGCTTCCTCCGGAATCATTCCAAGTCAGTCATGCACGTGCGAAGTATGCTATGGCTTGAGAGATTAGCTACCTCCATCCTATCGGTATTCCCTAGCACACCAAGCCACTGATTGATTTGTTCAAAATAAAGGAGTCTGTTCTAAGGTGAATTCCTTGGACGTCCACGCTTGGAGACTTCGATGTCATTAATAATGGTTCCCAACCTGAACTCGGTAGTGTTTCTTTGTAAGCCTACCATGTGGTCATGCTTGTCTTGGACAACGTGTTTACATGTATGTAGCAGAACCAGCTCATGTTTTGGAGCTTACTACCGTAGTCCACTTCCCGAGAATCTCGCAACGTCGTCTCGTTGATTTGGGTTGCAAACTTTCATTTTTCTTCCTAGACTTGATGAGCCTGGAATATCCTGACACCAACCAGAACTGAATCTCAGGCAGATATGATGGTTGGAGTATTTTCCAAGAACTATAATAATGGTCTCTCGATAACCGGCAAAGTGGATGTCGTGGCCAACACACCCAGCTGGAAGACCTATTGTTGTAGTATCTTGATTGAAGAAGTTGGCCACCTCCCCATAAGGATTTCGTAGGATTTACTCCCTAGTTGTTCTTTATGGATTCTTGTGCTCCCGAAGTCCGATCTTACTTGATGTTCAAGATACCAAACATATCTATGAATGACTTACGCTAACACATCAAGGAGAACATTAGAAGCGGAGTGCTAGGTGTCTCTCGGTCGATCATCCAGATTTTGCCCCTAACACCGCTAAGGTGGAATCTGAGAGAGTGTTATCTTCCTTTGCATCTGCATCATCCATCGTTATTCATCATGGTAGTATGTGGTGTTGCTAGGATCCTTGACACGGATATTGGTAAAACCTTGGTGAATATGGGAATGCTCAAGTTCTTGAGAGCACGCACAAGCACTAGGTGTTATCACCGACACTAACCGGGATTGCTTCCAGTGTTCCTGGTTATGCTATAACCTCTCAAAGACTAGATTTACTCTCTACTGTTGGGATTTATCCCAGTTACCAAAATCACTCCCAGCATTTGCATTTTTGTTTCCAGCTTGCACCATCAATGTGCCATTTTACCATGGGTTCCATCCATTTCCGATGATAAGCAAAATCATCCGTTGTGTTGTCTTCAACAAGGTAGTCCATGTCATCTATCCTAGGTGGAGTATGTCATTCTTACGGACCCTGTCAAATGATCGATTGTGATCCGTCTCAGGCTGGTATAGGGAATTTCAATGATCTCTATATCAAAAGTAATTCTTTTTGCCACTTAAGGGAATAACTCTACGAGTCACCTTCTCCAAGGTGTCTCGTTTGGTGACATTGATCACCATCTTCTTAGGTGTGTAATTAGTGCCTATCAAGTGACCTTCATCGCTTGCTTCACTCCATTCCCCTGGAGATGTACTCCGTGTCTCATCTCAAGAGATGTTTCGACGTCTCAATCCATAAGTTGATCTTGAATTGCTCGATCTTCGAGAAGATCAAATCCTGTAGAATTCACGTTCTTTTGTTGTTGTGTTGGATGAAGCTTGAAAGCAAGGATGACAAGATCAATATGATGCAATAAATCAACATCTCCGAGAAGGAAAATTGGATCGTGAAGATTGTGCTAGCTTGTGTCCCCTTTGAATTCTTACCCTACGCTCGAACCTCGGGACGAGATTCTTGTTTTAGTGGGGGTGAGTTGTCACATCCCTAGCTCCTGTCTGCCTAGTGCTAGGTTAGCTGTGCATCATGTTTAAAATTTTGTTAACTTGAAATGGGGATTGATCAAACCCTAGCACTAAATGAACTCAACTAGGTTCAAATAAAAATCCTTTTCAATAAACCCAGAAATGCCTTCATCAATGTGTGATAATTTTGGCAAGGGTTCTGATCCAAACCAAAAATATTGAACATTTTAAGGGAATTTTTGGGCTTTGAATTAAATCAATAAGTATTTGAATTGGGGCCATTTACATGCTATATATTTTTAAATAGCTCCAAATAAATTCTGAAAATTGTGGAGGGTCTCTGGAATAGTTCTTTGTGCACCCACTATTTTATCAGAATTTATCAAATGATTTAGTGTCTAAACTAAATCAAAACAAAGGCAAAAGAATAGAAAACAGAAATAGAAATAAGAGAGAGAGAGAAGAACTTACCTGGCCTTACTACTGGCCCAGCTGCGGCCCAGCACCGCTCGCCCAGCCCACCGCCTCGCGTGTCGTCTTCTCCCCCTCGCCCCGAAGCAGCTGCGTGCCCGGCGCACAGCCGGCCGCGGCCACGTCTCCCCGCCACCTCCTGCTCCGTCGGCCTCCCCGACGCGCCCAGGCGACGCCACGCACCTCTCTGGCTCTCTCCCTCACCCCCTCGTCCTTCTCCTCTCCCCTGGTGCTCTCTCTCTCGCAGCCACCGAACGCCATCGCCGCCGTTCGCCGCACGCATAGCCACCGCTGCCGCCTCGCCCTTCTAGCATGCCCACGAGCTTCGCCTCGTCCCTATCTTCCTCCTCGCCAAGCCGCCCGACGCCGGAAGCCCCGAAACGCCGTCGTCTTCGTCTTCTTCAACCTTCGGCCGTCGTCGACCTCGCCGTCGATTCGCTACGTCCGGCGCCTCGCCGAGCCTCCTGAGACCCCCGTCGACCCCGCTGTGAGCTCCTCCGCCGTTTCCCCTGTCCCCGTGGCCTGCAACTCGCCGTAGCCGTCGCCCCCTTCCTTACCGTCGCCGGCCGCCGCTGAGCTTGTCGCCGTCGTAGCCACAGACGCGCAAGCTCGGAACCGAGCATGTCACCGTGCTCACCGAGCCCCCAGGAGCCGAACGCAACCACCAGCTCACTTCCCTGAGCCCCGCAGCACCTACCCCGTCGGTGCCCGAACTCCGGCGCCGCCGCGAGCTCGTTTCCGACGAGCTCCGGCCACCCCAGCTCCTCCCACTTGCGGGGATGGATGCGGGAGAGCATGGGCTCCCTCCTGGTGCCCTCAGCGTGCCCAGCCGCAGCCTGCAGCGCCGCCCCGATCAACTCCGGCGAGCCTCCGCCGCTACTTTGGTCGCCGCCGGCTTGTCTCCGGCGACTGCCAATGTGGCCACCTAGTTAGGAGTTAATGACCCCGCTAATCACCCTCACAGCCACTGACAGTGGGCCCTAGCCCTGGTCAAACTCCAGTCAACGCTGGTTTTGACCGGAATTAGCCCATGTGTCACTGACGTGTGGACCCCACACGTCAGGTTTGACCCTGGCCGGTCAGTTGACCTGCTGACCTCATCCTGACGCAGTGCTGACGCAATAAAGCCTTTCTGGAATTTAAATAAATTAGAAAAGGTTTAGAAATTCTAGAAAATGCTTTAAACTTCTAAAAATCATAGAAAATCAACCGTAGCTCAGATGAAAATAATTTATATATGAAAATTGATCAGAAAAATCCAAGGAATCTGTTTATGGCATTTTCATGCATGTTTGAATAACTTACCGCCACTGTTTAGGACAATTTGAATAAATGGCATTTGAATAATCACATATGGAGTTTGAATTTAAACCTTTGGTTCAAACCAACTTCATTTAATTGTGTTGCTGGTTGCATTAGCTCAATAAACATCATATTGCCATGTCACATTCATGCATCATATTGTTGCATTGCATTGATTGTGTTCTTTCTCTGTTTGTCGGTTTTGTCCCCTCTCAGTAGACGTTGTTCCGATGATGAGTTCGATGACACCGATGAAGACTCATTGATATCTTCAGAAGTGCCAGGCAAGCAGAACCCCTTGTTCATTCCGATACAATCCCACTCTCTCGCTCCTGCTCTCTTTTACTACATTAGAACAACAACGATTGAACTGCTTATTGCTGCGGTAGTTGAACCCCTTTCCTCTGCATGACCTGTCATTGCCACAGTAAATAGTTGAAACCCACTAGCATGAGTAGGAATTGTTTGAGCCATGTTGTGCCTACTCATTCATGCTTTCTGGTTATGCCTGCTATTGCTTAGAGTTGTGTCAGATCTGATTCATCGGGGATGAATTGGAATGCGGTGAACATGCCTACTGTTGAGAGCTAAGTGTGTGAACACGATTTGGTAAAGGTAGCGGTGAGAGGCCATGTAAGAGTACATGGTGGGTTGTCTCACTGGAACCGTCCTTAAGAACTGAGTTCTGTGTAAGTGGTCCAATGACATAGCTACTACCACGCATTGGAATGCTTAAGTGCCCCTCTCGACTTATTAATCAACTCGATCTCTGTCCAGGAGTTGCAACTAGTTTCTGGTGTTTGTAGGTAGTGTTAGTAGTCTACCAAGTGGCACACGGTACATGTGGGCTTGGGTCAGACTAGGCACCGTGGTACGGTGTACCAAGCGTAGATCCATCCGACGAGGTGGGCTTGGGAACCCTGCGCACATCTTTTGGGGCCGTGAGCGACACCCCGGCCGGATCTCCCCACGGATGGAACCCGAATAGGCGATAAACCTGGACGAGAGACTTGTGTGGTTAGTCAGGTCGTGGCCGACACCCTCGCCAGGCTTGCGCTTGAAGGTTGCCGAGATACACGACGTGTACATGGCGGTAAGTGGCGAGAGCGTGTGTGAAGAAGTACACCCCTGCAGGGTTAACATGATCTATTCGAATAGCCGGGTCCGCGGTTATGGACTTCTTGGATGCTTACGTGGTACATAGACAATTGAAAGTGGATACTCTAAAATACTCAATGCAAGTGTGAGTGCTATGGATGGCGTTCTCGTAGGGAGAAGGGAGCGGATCCATAGTGGTGTATTGATTGGTGAATATGTGGACTCGTGTGCGCCACCTCAAAAGAGTTACTTGCAGTTGTAGTTTAGGATAGCCACCGAGTCAAAGCTGGCTTGCTGCAGTCAAACTCCACCACCCCTTTGTTGATACTGATGCATATGTAGATAGTTCTGATGTAAGTCTTGCTGAGTACCTTTGTACTCACGTTTGCTTAATTTATGTTTTTGCAGAGAGACTTCAGTCTCGCTAGTGGTTCCGCGTGGACTTCGACGTTTAGCTTGTTACCTCAGCTACGATCTTCTACTCTTGGGAGGGTCTTGTAGTTAGTCAGGATCCTCAGCCTTTTTCATTTGTAGTTGTCTGTACTCAGACATGTTTTGCTTCCGTTACCTGTATGCTCTGTATGTTGGGTCATATGACCTCTGTTTGTAATAAATGCTATGTTGGCTCTTCTGGGCCTTTATCTATATGAGTTGTTGAGTTATGTTGTGATGCCATGTTGTACAACAGATACTTGCATGTTATGCGTACGTGTAATGTGTATTGCTATGTGTGGGATCCGACACCTAGTTGTTTACCTTTGGTAGCCTATCTTACAGGGAAATGTCTCCTAGTGCTTCCAATGAGCCTTGGTAGCTTGCTACTGCTCCGGAACACTTAGGCTGGCCGGCATGTGTCCTTCTTCATTACTGTGTCTGTCCCTTAGGGGAAATGTCACGCGTTGTTCCTTTAAGTCCTTGTAGCTTGCTACGACTTGGGTTCATACGTTGATGACCGACACGTTCGTTGCTGGGTCATGTATGCCTGTCTGTGTAATTTAGTGCCACTTTTGGTTTATAACTGGTCATGTCGGCCCGGGTTCTCTGTCATATGGATGCTAGCGACACTATCTTATACGTGTGCCAAAATGCGCAAACGGTCCCGGGCCAGGTAAGGTGGCACCCGTGGGGATACCGTGCGTGAGGCCGCAAAGTGATATGGTGTGTTACAGGCTAGACCTGTGTGACTTAGGATCGGGGTCCCGACACTTTTACTATCACCATCATCACTATCATATCACTGTTACCACTTATCTTTTGTTGCAAGTAAGTATATTTCAGGTGCGGTTGAATTGACAACTCAACTATCAAAGCTTATAAATACTCTTTGGCTCCCCGTGTGTCGAATCAATAAATTGGGTTATTCTTACCCGCGAAGACTATCTCGATCCCTTACGGTTGAGGGTTATCAAGTACCGTTTTTTGGCGCCGTTGCCGGGGAGCATAGCAATATTTACAAGTCTACTTGAAGTATCCTACCTGCTGCACTTCATCCGCTATGGGTAAGAAAGGAGACCCCAAGGTTCCGATCTTACTATCCACTACAAGAAGAGGTACTGTTTTGAGCACTAGCACTACACTTGATTCACCTTCCGTTATGAGTAAGTTTGCCTCACCACCACCACATGATGCTCCTACTGAATCTGTTACTATGTCCGATACTCTTGATGATGCTTCTACTACTCTTGATGATATTAGTTCACTTGGTTATGCTCTTGAGAAACAGATCGCTGCTGCTGCAAAAAAGTCTGGAATTGAAATTCCTGTTACTCGCTACCCTATTGGTGAGACTTACGATTATCCTGATTTGAGTAAACTCAAGGAGAGACTCCTTGACGATGATTATTATATGCTTGATGAAGATTTATGCAGGGAACTGACAGAGTTTGCTGGCTCTGACCCTGAAGTTATTAAGAAACTGTTTGAAAAACACTCTTTGAAGAACAAAATCGTTCATGATCCTGAATTTGCTACATCTCCTATATGCATTGATGATCCTGATTATGATTTCTCTGTTGATCTTTCACTTATACCTATGGTTGAAGCTGGCCCCTTTTATGGCAGAGAAAATGATGATGCTATTGCACACCTGACCAAGCTCGGTGAGTTGGGTGGCCTGTTTACCACGGATGAGAAGATACGATACTTTTATGTGACCAAGCTTCTTCCTTTCTCCTTGAAGGAAGGTGCTAAAGCATGGTATGATTCACTCCCATGCGGTTCCATTAAGAGTCCTCAAGACTTAGCTCACTCTTTTGTTGATAAGTACTTTCCTGCTCACATGCAACATGCTGCTTTACAAAGAATTTATAACTTTAAACAGTTGCAGGATGAGTCCCTCCCTAAAGCTTGGGAGAGGTACTGCGGTCTGATTCGGGCTAGACCAGGACATGAAGTCCCTAAGAACGAATTAATCGATATATTCTATGCTGGTCTAACTGATGAATCCAGGTCCTATTTGGACAGTTGTGCTGGTTGTGTTTTCAGGAAAAGGACGCCGGAAGATGCAGAAGATTTGATGGGCAGGATTGCCAAAAACCATGAAGATTGGTCCGTCCCTGAACCACCTCCACCACCAAAGAAGAGGGGCATGTTTGTTCTAAGCCCCGAAGGTATGCGAGAAGCAAAGAAGTCTATTAAAGAGAAAGGTATTAAAGCTGAAGACGTGAAGAATCTACCCCCTATTGAGAAGCTGTGTGAGCCTACCACTCACCCTCCTATGGTAGAGGTACACTCTCTTTTAGATTTCAACGCAAGTGACATCCCTCATGGTAAGCCTCCTGATCAATGTTTAGATGAGTTTGATAAATTTATTATGAAACAAAATCATTTTAATGAGAGGATACAAAGTCAGTTGCATGATAATTCCCTTGCTATCAAAAGTTTGCTTGATGTTCTAGGTAGAACGGTTAATGATGTTCAATGTCTTGTGAAACATTTTCATATGGTTCAAACTCAGCTTGAACAAATTTCTAATGTGCAAAAAGATTTTCTTGCTAACAATGCCAAACAAGATGATTTGCAGGCCTTCGGGATTAAGACCCGAGGAGGAACTAGCACTCAAGATCCTCTCTATCCAGAGGGGCATCCGAGGAGAATCGAGCAAGATTCTCAAATGAAGGAAGAAGAAATTGTTAGCTCTCCAAAAAAGAAGAAGAAACATAAGGAGGCTGACAATTCTAATGATCCTACTACAGATGAAGAGCCAGCTGTTGATCCCAACAGTGTATCTATCTCCGATGCTGAGACTGAAGACGGTGCTGAACCTGAAGATAAGGATAATGAGAAGAATGATCCGCCTGAAGTTCGAGAAGAAGAAGCACCTGACAAACGTAAGAGGTACACTAAAGAAGATTTCATCGCAAGAAAACATGGGAAGGAAAGAGAACCATGGGTACAGAAACCCATGCCCTTTCCAGGTAAGTCCATCAAATCTAAAGAAGAAGAGCATTACAATAAGTTCTGTGAGTGGATTAAGCCTCTTTTTCTTCAAATCCCTTTGACTGATGCTATTAAGTTACCTCCTTATTCAAAATATATGAAAGATATTGTCACTAATAAAAGAAAAGTTCCTAATGAAGCAATATCTACTATGCTTGCTAACTACTCTTTCAGTGGCAAGATTCCTGAGAAGCTCGGTGATCCAGGTATACCCACCATTCCTTGCTCTATAAAGAATAATTATGTCAAAACTGCTTTGTGTGATCTTGGAGCAGGAGTGAGTGTTATGCCTCTCTCTCTTTACAAGAGGCTTTGTTTAGAGAAACTAATTCCTACAGATATCTCTCTTCAGATGGCTGACAAGTCAACCGCCGTTCCGATAGGTATTTGTGAGGATGTTCCCGTAGAAGTTGCTAATTGTTTGATTCTTACTGATTTTGTTGTGCTTGACATGCCCGAGGATGGGAGCATGTCCATTATTCTTGGTAGACCTTTTCTTAACACCGCAGGTGCTATTATTGATTGCAATAAAGGGAAGGTTACCTTCAATGTGAATGATAAAGAACACACGGTGTATTTTCCAAAGAAGACCGACAGGAGGCATGGCCTCAACTCTATAGAAAATATCGAGACCGTGAAGATTCGAGAATGGGACTGTCCACTACATGTGCACCACAAATACAAAACTATTATGGTGGGGACAATGTCCATCAAAGTAAAGGTTCAGTGATTACTTCGTAAGAGGTGAGACTTTTTGCTTTATATATCGCCTGTTTGTTGGTAAGACTTGATCAACCTTACTAGTAAACATGTTTTATATAGATAAAAAGTTGAGCTTGTTATGTTTTCATTTATTTTAGTTTTTGTTCTCTTTGTTGTACCAAGTGTTTATGTTTTGAAGCTTCACAATACTAATCACTGCTTTAAGTTTTCAGAAAGTCTTGCAGCTTTTTGAACTTCGAAAAAATTTCAACAGTGGAGTTTTCAGAAAAATTCCAGAAAAATAAAAATAAAAATTTCCACGCCGGGAGTGACCCAGAGGTGCCTGGGGCCAGCCAGGGGGACCCACCAGTGGCCCAGGCGGCCAGCTGGCGCGGCCTGCCCCCTGGCCGCGCCCACATGGCGCCTGGGGCCCACAAGGCCCCCCTCCAGCTAAGTCTTCTTCCTCCCTCTCTCTTTCTCTCCAAAAACGCGAGTTCTGCACTTGTTCTTGCGTTCTTGCTGCTCTTGGAGGCGATTCTTCGATCTCTCTCTACAGCCTATCATTTGAGCTGAGATTTTGAACAAATACTCCCTGGTATGTGACTCCTCCTCCCCTCCAATTAGATTTCTGATTGGTGGCTTCAATTGTGAGTATTTAGTAGTTCTTGGTGCTGTATAGATGAGCTTGCATGCATGTGTAGAAAGTTATTTTCCAAGTTTTGATGCAAGTTTATGCCTTGGGCAAGTGAGTTGAGTAGTTTGCCTTAACCCACCTTGTTTTAATCCTTGTTTTTGTAATTTGTCAAAAATTTCAGAAATGAGTTTGTTAGGAAGGGCAAAGAGGTGGCTTGAGAAGAGGAGGCCCACACACTCTGATCGAGTTACTAGAGCCGCAGCTTCACCCTCGACTGCTAGGGTGAGCTATAATGAAGATCATGTGCCCCTGGAGTTGTTGGAAGACACAAGTCCAGCACATGCTATGACATTTCCATGTGATGAATTCCTTGAAGCTGCGGGAATCAAGGATGAGTTTTATAATCTTTGTGCTAATGCAGGTCTGACACGGCTCGTCACGTGCCGTGTTACTCAGTATCAAAAACTCACCTCCAGTTTCATTAACAGTTTTAGATATAATCCTGATTCAGGTGCTATTGAGTTTAAAATTTACAATGATCTTATCACCATGCCTTTGGGAAAGTTTTGTGAAATAATAGGTGTGCCAAACGTTGGGAGGACGGCTAGGATGGCCTCTCAGCCTTCCGAGCTGAAAACCGTCTTCAACTCTCTCTGCAGCATGGGTACGAGGGATATTCATCGGTCAAAGATCTCCAGCATCTTATTTCCTCACCTCAGGTATTTTGCATATTATGTTGCTAGAGGGGTGTTAGCTCGTGACAACACGAGCAACACTTCTGCGCCGGATATTGCTATCCTGGTAGCAGCCCTCTCAAGGAGGTCTGATTATAATCTGGGTGCCTTAATTGCTCGACGCCTTGCTATGAACGGTAACAAGGGAGACTTATATGGTGGCGTTTATGCCACACTTATCTTAGAACATCTTGGAGGCACCCCACACCCTGATGATAATCCTTTTACTTATTTAAGCTTTGATCTTGCTGCTATGAAAAGGCATGAGTTTGTTACCATGGCCTCTGAGCTTGATAATCTTGTTTATATCTTGCGTTTCGAAACTACCGCGGAACGCGAGATCCGTCTACCTGCACCTCTTTTGTTAGATTTTTCTCGCAGGAACGGATGGTCCTTTGATGTTATCCAGTTCGATGAGTTCATGGCCCAGCATCAGTTTCATAACCCCATGGAGGGGGTTGTGCCCGACGAGGAGGAGCACGGTGAGTTACCACCTTTTCAGGAAGAAACCGCCACCGAGTTTGGTGAAGGGTCTTCCTCTGCTTGGCGCACGGACCCTTCCTCGTGGGAGACTCCGAGGAGTTCGGTGTACGCGCCAGCATCCTTCTACGATCCTTGGACTCACCACTGTTCCCCCGGAGCAGGAGGCTCCTGGGGGAAGTAGCTGCTACCAACTTAGGTCAAAAGCCTAAGCTTGGGGGAGTACGTGCCCCTCTCATCTTTCCATTGTATTATCCGTTTTATTCGCTTTGATCTTTTCGAAGTTTTTGCCCGTTCTTCTTTATTTCTCTCTTTGCAAAAACAACAAAAAGATTTTCTCTTTCTTTTGCTTTCGTTCAACCTTTGAAATAATCCAAAAAGATTTCCTTTCTCTCTTTAGTTTGCTTTGTTTTCAGAGTTCATCTCGAGTCCGTGATGGCATTTAATTATATTTCCTACGTTCGATCGTGCAAGTGACGAGGCAGTAATGACGAAGATCGACTGAAGGGAAGCAACAAGGAAGACCGGTATGAACTCTTCTTGTTTCTACTTTTGTACATATGCATGTACTTATGATCTAGAGACCAGCTTGTAGCGACATAGTGCTATGTTTACAATGCTCTTCCAGTAGTTCATGCTTTCCTTGTGGCTAGTCTCGAATAGCTAGAGTATATAATGTGTTATCGAAATGATTTACATGCATTGCACTGTTCATAGTCTGGTATACTAAGGTGGTATTTCCCTTTAGAGAATTTTTGGATTGACTTGGCACATGTTTACACATGTTTAAGACTAAAAAGTCTGCTCCGCCTTGATGATCTTTGAGTTTCAGAATAGTTATATCACTTTCATGCCCGATTCAATGTTGCTTTGTCGCTCTGCATGATTATGGCCGTTATTGCTCTCTAGTTGGTCGCTTCCCAGTCTTTTGCTAACCTCCACCTGTACTAAGCGGACTGACTGCTTATGCATCCAAAATCCTTAAAACATGTTATGCCATATGAGTCCACCATACCTTCATATACATGGTATTTACCTGCCATTCCTAACGAAGACTTTCGTGTACCATCTCGAAATTAATCAAAAGCATTTCTCTTTTTGTGCCTCTGTTTTAGCTCATGAGGAAGTAGTAGTTAATTCATGATCTTTTTAAGTTGGACAAGTTTCACCCCGGGATTGCATGTCTAATGTGCAAACCCATAATACGAGAAGGAACTGGCATAGAGTGCGCCCGGCTCATAAAGATAATACAACAAACAAACCCTCCTTCACGCTTTATTCATGAGAAATCAGAAAACTTTGGCAGTGATAAACAAAGGAGATTAAGAGGATGTGATCGTCCTCATGCGGGAGCCGTTCCTCGAAACTTGTCCGGCTCAAGAAGTGATTGAGTTATCTGCTAGCATTCGTTGATGAAATATGCACCTCTCAAAGACATTTTTACCTCTGTTTTTTTTAAAAAAAAACCAAGAGCTCTGGTACATGTTTAGTTTTTGTTTCCGACCACGGGTTTTCAACCTTGCCAACAAAAGCCACGGTTCGAGAGTCTCCACCTTCTTTCTTCAAAGCACCAACTAGGAGAGCATAATTGTCATTCTGAGTGTAATGTGCATTGTCCCAAAGTATTACATTGTCTTCTGCATGCTTGTGATATTATTTATTCTGAAATTTTTAGTTCTAGTCTCCTTTAAAACTCTGGAGGAGTTTCTGCATTTATGTTTTGCTTCACTCATGGAGGCTAGCGAGATACCACCCTAATATGCTCAAGCTATGTGCAATGTAATCGTGTCTTGATTTTCAGTAATGTATTATTTACTTTTAGGTATTTGTGATTGGTCACTTGAAAGAAGGATTGCTCCGTGCATTGTCCTCATAGTACTGTTTCAATACTTGCTAGACTCTTTTCGTAGTACATGCTTATATACATCTAATGAAGCAAAAGAGTTTGTCAAAGTTTTCTTTGTCGTGTCCAGTTCGTTGAACTGAATTGCTTGAGGACAAGCAATATGCTAAGCTTGGGGGAGTTGATACGTCTCAAACGTATCTACTTTTCCAAACACTTTTGATATTGTTTTGACCTCATTCTTGCATGATTTGAACTAAACTAACCTGGACTGACGTTGTTTTCAGCAGAGCTGCCTGTATGGTTTTATTGTGTGCAGGATAACGGATTTTTAGGTATCTCAGAAAATTCCACGAAAAATCACAGAAAATCCACGCACCCGAAGGAACCCGGAGCCAGAAGAGGGGCCAGAGGGGGGCCAGGGGGGCCCCAGGGCCCTGGTGGCACGGCCCACCCCCTGGCCACGCCGGGGGGTCTCCTGGGTGGGCCCCACCTCCCCTGGTGCCCTACTTCGACCCGTATTTTAGCTCGTGACGGAAAAATCCCAGATCAGAAGTTCTTTTCGCAGTTTTCGTCGCGGAGCCGCCGCCACCCTCTGTTCTTCTTCGGGAGGGCTAATCTGGAGGCTGATTTGGCCTCCGGAGAGGGGAGATCGTCGCCATCGTCATCATCATCACCACTCCATCCTCCCTCCATGACTTCTCCTTCCATGTGTGAGTAATCCCCTGCTGTAGGCAAAGGGGGTGGTAGGGATTGGATGAGTTAGATCATGTAATAGTTTGTCAGATCGTTGGGGGCATGTTGCCTATCATCTACTATGGTGTTTATCATCTTTGCTTCAACTTGTTATTCTTAATGCTTGTCACTTAGGGCCCGAGTGCCATGATTTCAGATCTGAACCATATGTGTTTGCATGAATATATTTGTGTTCTTGATCCTATCTATGAGTTGTTTGCACCTATTACAGTTCGGAACCGGCGATCCCAAAAGTGACAGCTTGGGACACCAAAGGGGATGGTCCGTAGTTTGAGCATTACATGTATCCATTGAGTTTATTGCTTTGTTCCGGTGCTCTTTGACACGAGCACCTTAATCTCCATAAGTTCCTTTTGGCCCCGTTCGTAGCGGGATGGTAGGACAAAAGATGTTGTGCAAGTTCTTATTGCAAGCACGTACAACTACCTACGGGATACATGCCTAATGTTTGATATTTGCCTAGATGATCATTACTTTTCCGTGTGCCTTGCCCCAAGTTGGAATCATGATAAATCTCATCCATGCAGCGCCCAACCATCCATCTCCCTAGCCTACATTGTTTTAAATCCTGCTGGTTACTAGTTGCTACTTTTGCCATTTACTCTTGCTATTTACTTTTGCTGTTTACTTTTACTATCACCATCATCACTATCATATCACTGTTACCACTTATCTTTTGTTGCAAGTAAGTATATTTCAGGTGCGGTTGAATTGACTACTCAACTGTCAAAGCTTATAAATACTCTTTGGCTCCCCGTGCGTCGAATCAATAAATTGGGTTATTCTTACCCGCGAAGACTATCTCGATCCCTTACGATTGAGGGTTATCATACCTCCCTACCAAACTTATGGCATTGTTCACATCAGGTCTCGTACACAGCATGGCATACATAATAGAACCTATGGCTGAGGCATAGGGGATGACACTCATCTTTTCTCTATCTTCTGTCGAGGTCGGGGATTGAGCTGTGCTCAATCTCACACCTTGCAATACAGCCAAGAAGCCTTTCTTGGACTGATTCATATTGAACTTCTTCAATATCTTGTCCAGGTATGCGCTTTGTGAATGACCAATGAGGCGTCTCGATCTATCTCTATAGATCTTGATGCCTAATATGTAAGCAGCTTCTCCAAGGCCCTTCATTGAAAAACACTTATTCAAGTAGGCCTTTATGCTTTCCAAGAGTTCTACATCATTTCCCATCAACAATATGTCATCCACATATAATATGAGAAATGCTACAGAGCTCCCACTCACTTTCTTGTAAATACAGGCTTCTCCATAAATCTGTATGAACCCAAACGCTTTGATCACTTCATCAAAGCAAATGTTCCAACTCCGAGATGCTTGCACCAGCCCATAGATGGAGCGCTGGAGCTTGCATACCTTGTTAGCATTCTTAGGATCGACAAAACCTTCCGACTGCATCATATACAATTCTTCCTTAAGGAATGCCGTTTTGACGTCCATTTGCCATATCTCATAAACATAGAATGGGGCAATTGCTAACATGATTCAGATGGACATCAGCATCGCTACGGGAGAAAAAGTCTCATCGTAGTCAATCCCTTGAACTTGTCGATAACCCTTAGCGACAAGCCGAGCCTTATAGATGGTCACATTTCCATCCGCGTCAGTCTTCTTCTTAAAGATCCATTTATTTTCTATGGCTCGCCGATCATCGGGCAAGTCAACCAAAGTCCATACTTTGTTATCATACATGGATCCTATCTCGGATTTCATGGCTTCAAGACATTTGTTGGAATCCGAGCCCGCCATCGCTTCTTCATAGTTCGAAGGTTCACCATTGTCTAACAACAATATTTCCAGGACAGGGTTGCCATACCACTCTGGTGCGGAACGTGTCCTCGTGGACCTACGAAGTTCAGCGGTAACTTGATCCGAAGTTTCATGATCATTATCACTAACTTCCTCTCTAGTCGGTGCAGGCACCACAGAAACATCTTCATGCGCTGCGCTACTTTCCGGTTCAAGAGGGGTGACAATCACCTCATCAAGTTCCACTTTCCTCCCACTTACTTCTCTCGAGAGAAACTATTTCTCCAGAAATGATCCATTCTTGGCAACAAAGACCTTGCCTTCGGATCTGAGGTAGAAGGTATACCCAATAGTTTCCTTAGGGTATCCTATGAAGACGCATTTTCCAATTTGGGTTCGAGCTTTTCAGGTTGAAGTTTCTTGACATAAGCATCGCATCCCCAAACTTTTAGAAACGACAACTTAGGTTTCTTCCCAAACCATAGTTCATACGGTGTCATCTCAATGGATTTAGACGGTGCCCTATTTAAAGAGAATGCGGCAGTCTCTAAAGCATAACCCCAAAATGATAGCGGTAAGTTGGTAAGAGACATCATAGATCGCATCATGTCCAACAGAGTACGATTACAATGTTCAGACACACCATTACGTTGAGGTGTTCCAGGCGGCGTCAGTTGTGAAACAATTCCACATTTCCTTAGGTGCGTGCCAAATTCGTGACTTAAATATTCTCCTCCATGATCTGATCGTAAGAACTTTATTTTTCTATCACGTTGATTCTCAACCTCATTCTGAAATTCCTTGAACTTTTCAAAGGTCTCAGACTTGTGTTTCATCAAGTAGACATACCCATATCTACTTAAGTCATCAGTGAGGGTGAGAACATAAGGATAGCCACCGCGAGCTTCAACACTCATTGGACCGCACACATCAGTATGTATGATTTCCAACAAGTTGGTTGCTCGCTCCATTGTTCCGGAGAACGGAGTCTTTGTCATCTTGCCCAAGAGGCATGGTTCGCACGTGTCAAATGATTCATAATCAAGAGACTCCAAAAGTCCATCTGCATGGAGCTTCTTCATATGTTTGACACCAATATGACCAAGGCGGCAGTGCCACAAGTATGTGGGACTATCATTATCAACCTTACATCTTTTGGCATTCACACTATGAATATGTGTAACATCACGTTCGAGATTCAGTAAAAATAAACCATTGACCACCGGGGCATGACCAAAAAACATTTCTCTCATATAAATAGAACAACCATTATTCTCAGATTAAATGAGTACCATCTCGCATTAAATGAGATCCAGATACAATGTTCATGCTCAAAGCTGGTACTAAATAACAATTATTGAGGTTTAAAACTAATCCTAAAGGTAGATGCAGAGGTACCGTGCCGACGGCGATCACATCGACTTTGGAACCATTCCCGATGCGCATCGTCACCTCGTCCTTCGCCAGTCTCCGATTATTCCGTAGCTCCTGCTTTGAGTTACAAATGTGAGCAACTGCACCGGTATCAAATACCCAGGAGCTACTATGAGCACTGGTAAGGTACACATCAATAACATGTATATCACATATACCTTTGACGTTGCCGGCCTTCTTATCCGCTAAGTATTTGGGGGCAATTCCGCTTCCAGTGACCCGTTCCCTTGCAATAAAAGCACTCAGTCTCAGGCTTGGGTCCATTCTTTGGCTTCTTCCCGGCAACTGGCTTATCAGGCGCGGCAACTCCCTTGCCGTCCTTTTTGAAGTTCTTCTTACCCTTGCCTTTCTTGAACTTAGTGGTTTTATTCACCATCAACACTTGATGTTCTTTCTTGATATCTGATGGCTTCTCGCCCCTCGTTGGTTACCCCAAGTGGAAGGTTTGAGATGCAGTGTAGCGGAAGTTTTCCCTTGGCAAAGATACCAAGGATCGATTTCCCTTGAGACTCCCAGTTTCAACAAGAAGGTGTCAACTGCTAACGGCGCCAGATATTAGCAATCAACGTGGACCTGCACACAGATACAAATAACTTTGCTCCCAACGAGTACAGAGAGGTTGTCAATCCCTCCGGCCATGTCATTTACAAAGGATCAAACGCAAGTGATAATAGTGATGGGTATTGCTGCAAATAGTAAGTAAAAGCAGAAAGTAAATAGCGGATGTGATCAGTGATGGTAATATGGACCGGGGTCCATGATGTTCACTAGTGATGTCTCTCTCCCAAAAGACGATAAAACATCTATGTGAGGTAAACGAATTACAGCTGGGCAATTGACAGAATTATGTGCGCAAACCAATGCTAACTATGTTGCAAGAAAGGTAGAGGTTCAAAGCATGGGCGGTACGCCAAGGCAAGTAGACCGAAATCCATCTGCATCTACTACTAATCATCCACCTTGAGATATCTATCCAGAACATCTCGCTGGTATTAAGTTGCGAGTCCCACCCATAGTGTAAACTCAAAGCAACAGACAACTGCATTAAAAGAACTTTGCGTAAAGTAAACAATCCTTGCACCCGCGGGCACAAGCACCGTTGTTTTCCCCCTTGTGGCAACAGCACATCCCCTAGACTCATGTTTCTGTCACTCAGGCTAGTCATCGAGGGGCATGAACCCACAATCAAGCATAACGTTCCCTCTTGGAGTCACTACCTACTACTTGGCCAAAGCAATAAATACCAACGGAGAACATGCAAGAATTACTTACGAACATAAATATAAAAGAGGTAGATCAAATATATTACTCAAACACAATCTGAACATAATCTCACAATCCATCGGATCCCAGCAAACTCAACATAGCAACAGCATAAGGATTACATATGTGCCTCGATCATGTAGGGCAGCTCACGAGGTCTAACTAGTGAAGCACAAGAAGGGGAGGAGAACATCACATAGCTACTGGTCATGGACCCATGGTCCAAGGGAGACTACTCACAACTCATCCGGGAGGCGTCCATGGTGGTGGAGAGGCTCCCGGTGGTGATCCTCCCCTCCGGCGGGGTGCCGGGAAGAGTTCTCCTGGTGCTCCCTATTTTGGAAGCGCGGCGGCGGCAGAACAGAGATGAGATCGCGAAAAAGGGTTCCCGTCTCGAGGGTTTCGGGACGCGTGTTAAATATATGCCGAAGGGGGGCATCAGCGGAGGCCCGGGGGGCCCAGGCGCCCCCCCCCCCCCCGGCGCGGCCAGGGGGGCCGCGCCACCAGGGCGCCTGGAGCCCTGGTGGCCCCCCTCCGGCTCTACTTTGGCTACCGGGAAGCTTCTGGAACGCTGATTTTTTATATAATTTTTCCGGGATTTTTCTGGCAGTTCTCGTAATGGGAAAACCTGAAATACAAAAACAGCAGAAAACAGAAACTGGCACTAGGGTGCACTGAGTTAATAGGTTAGTCCAAATATGATCAAAAGTGTATGGAAGTGTATAAATATCATAGCAATATCACCCAAAAGAGGCATGGAGCAAGCAGAAATTATAGATACGTTTTGGACGTATCAACATCCCCAAGCTTAATTCCTCCTCGTCCTCGAGTAGGTAAATGATAACAAGAATAATTTCTGTGGTGACATGCTATTAACCATATAGGACTTTTTCATAGTCATATGACGAAAGCTTACTGAGACAATGAATCTGTAGTAATTAAGTTGCCTCATGAGAAAATCACAAAGAACTGAAAGTTTTACAATATGATACTGAAACATCAAATAGATTTGTAATGAGCATGGTGTGCAAATATGATAAAGAGATATCTCGCTTGCCCCCTTTAGTGAAGCAAAACATAAATGCAGGGGCACCTCCAAGGTTTAAGTGATGACTAGATATAATGATTTCAAAATAAACGATATCATAATCATGCAAAAGACAATGCTACTTTGGGACAATGCACATTACACTCAGAATGACAATCATGCTCTCAGTAGTTGGTGCTTTAAAAGAAGGTGGAGACTCTCGAACCGTGGCTTTTGTTGGCAAGGTTGAAAACCCGTGGTCGGAAACAAAGACAAAACATGTACCAGAGCTCTTGGTTTTAAAAACAGAGGTAATAATTATTTTTAATTTTTTTTGGATATGCATGTTTCGTCAACGAATGCTAGCAGATAACTCAATTACTTTTTGAGATGGACAAGTTTCGAGGAACGGCTCCCGAATGAGGACGATCACATCCTCTTAATCTCCTTTGTTTATCACTGCCAAAGTTTTCTGATTTCTCATGAACAAAGCGTGAAGGAGGGTTTGTTTGTTATATTAATTTTGAGCCGGGCGCACTCTTTGCCAGTTCCTTCTCGTATTATGGGTTTGCACATTAGACATGCAATCCCGGGGTGAAGCTTGTCCAACTTAAAAAGATCATGAATTAACTACTACTTCCTCATGAGCTAAAACAGAAGCACAAAAAAAGAGAAATGTTTTTTTGAATAATTTCGAGATGGCACATGAAAGTCTTCGTTAGGAATGGCAGGTAAATACCATGTATAGGAAGGTATGGTGGACTCATATGGCATAACTGGTTTTAAAGGATTTTGGATGCACAAGCAGTCAGTCCGCTTAGTACAGGCGAAGGTTAGCAAAAGACTGGGAGCGACCAACTAAGAGAGCAATGACGGTCATAATCATGCAGAGCGACAAAGCAACATTGAATCAGGCATGGAAGTTATATCGCTACTCAGAAATAAAAGATCATCAAGGCTTGACAGACTTTCTTTACAGTCTTAAATATGCGTGAGCATACGCCAAGTCAATCAAAATAAATTCTTGAAGGAAGATATTACTAAACCATACCACATCATAGGCAAACAAATCATGTTGGTACTCCAATAACACATTGGGAACCCCCAGCTATTTGAGACTAACCATAAGAAAACAGGAACTACTAAGCACCATTATGCACGTAGCATTTTTATCATAGACATATCAACCAATGCAACAGAAGCAAACTCTCTTAATAAGATAAGCATGATAACTAAAGAGAGTTCAAGCAACCAACTAAACAAAAGCTCTTTTAAAAAGATAAGCATGAAAAATAAGAGCGAAGCATGATAGTAGCTATTGAAAGACAAAGAACACACACAGCAAAGATAGACATGAAAATTCTATGTTATGTTCTAGGTAGAAGTGGAGCGTGTTTCTCTCCCACATAAAGAAAGCTGAGTTCCGACTCGTTATGAAAAGCTAAAGAAAACTAAAAAGGAAACTAAAAGCAAGACGCTCCAAGCATAGCACATAACACATGAAGTGATAAAAATATAGTGGAACGAAAGACGAACTGATAATGTTGATGGAGAAGGGGATGCACGGGGGCATCCCCAAGCTTAGACACTTGAGTCTCCTTGGATATTTCTTGGGGGTGCATGGGGGCATCCCCAAGCTTGAGCGTTTGACACTCCTGAATCTTTTTATCATCTTCCCTCGCACACTTGAAAACTCCCTTCATACATAACTCATCATAAACTGATTAGCGAGGTTAGTACCCATAATAAAATGATTGTTCCTTGCTGTAAATAAGGATATTCTTGAAGGTCTACTATTTCTCAAGATTGCCAAAAGGTTTTTGCAAAGAAAAAGCAAGCTCAAGGTTTGCAAAATGAAGGAAAGGCAAAACAGGACAGAATCTGTGAAAAACAGAACAGCAGATAGTAAATGATTTTTTCGGGGCACTTCTGCAACTCTAATAAAAAAACTCAGAACAGACGCTCGAAAGAAAATTGTATAGAGCACGCTATCGAAAAAATTCAGACCAAAAAGATGATCTGGTGATTTTATACGAATTTTTCTATCCAAGGACAGAATCTGTTTCCTGGACAGCACGTCACAACTTTTGAACTTTCTTGCAATCAGAGGCTATACTTGGCACAAAGTTGAAAAGTAAAGATACAATGATGATGCTACTGTAGTAACAACATCAAGACACAACAAAAGCAAAATAAAAAATTATTCATGTGGGCTGCCTCCCAAAAGCGCTTTCTTTTATGCCTTTAAGCTAGGCATAATGCAAAGAGATCAAGTTTTATCAAGAGTAAAATAATAGCTAGCCCATATAACGGACTCAAAAGGTAACTTAATCTTCTTTCTAGGGAAGTGTTCCATCCCTTTCTTGAGAGGAAATTGGAATTTTATACTCCCCTCTTTCATGTCAATGATGGCACCAACGGTGCGTAGAAAAGGACGTCCCAAAATAATTGGACAAGAAGGTTCACATTCAATGTCCATAATAGTAAAATCAACGGGAACATAATTGTCATTGACAATGATAAGAACATCATCGATCCTCCCCAAAGGTTTCTTTATGGAAGAATCAACAAGACGAACACCAAAAGAACAAAAATCAAAAGGTTTCAATTTAAGCATATCATATATTCTTTTGGGCATAACAGAGGTACTAGCTCCAACATCACATAAAGCATAGCAAGAGAAGTTATTCAACTTAATTTTAATCATAGGATCCCAACCATCTTCTAGCTTTCTAGGTATGGAGGCTTCTACTCTAAGTTTCTCCTCCCTAGCTTTGATGAGAGCATTAGTGATATGCTCCGTGAAGGCAAGGTTAAGCGTGCTAGTGCGGGGATCTCTAGACATCTTGTGAAGGAAATCAATAACTTCGGTAAGAGTGCAATTATCAAAATCAAGGTCACTACTATCAAGTAAGGTGGTAGTGGTGTCCTTTAGGTTCACTTGTTCGGTAGTTTCTATGGTCATAGCATCACCATTAATAGGTCCAATGGGACCAGGAGTGCATTGGGTGCTAAGAGTTTGGATATCCTCAACAACTTGGATAGTAGCAACATTGTGGTGGGTAGGAAGGCTCTTAATTCTATCTTCTTCCTCCTTTTCTCTAGCCCATCTCTCTTTAAGTTTAGCCAACATCCTAATGTTTTCATTAATTTGCACTTGAATAGCATTCATAGGAGTGACCTTCCTCTCCTCAAGAGGAGAAGTTCTAATTTTAAGCAATTCTACCTCATGGGCTAAATTGTCTACCTTCGAAGAGAGATCATCTAGTTTGTTTAGTTTTTCTTCTACACTCTTATTAAAGGCTTTTTGGGTAGTGATGAAATCTTTAAGCATAATCTCTAGTTCAGTAGTGGAGTTCTTGGTGCTAGGATAAGCATTGTTGTTCCCATAAGAATTAGAGGGGAACGGTCTAGGATTGCTACCAAAATTACTCCTATAAGCATTGTTGTTAAAATTGTTTCTAGAGATAAAGTTCACATCTACTTGTTCTTGAGCAATCAAAGAATTTAAAGGAACATCACGAGGATCAACAGAAGATTGCTTCGAAAGTAGAGACATGATCAAGTCAACTTTTTCATTTAGGGAGGAAATCTCCTCGACAGAGTTTACCTTCCTACCTGATGGAGCGCGTTCGGTGTGCCATTGGGAATAGTTGGTCATCATCTCATCGAGAAGCTTCGTGGCAGCACCAAGTGTAGTTGACATAAAGGTTCCTCCCGCGGCCGAATCTAACAAGTTCCGCGAGGTAAAGTTCAAGCCTGCATAAAAAGTTTGGATAACCATCCAAGTAGTCAAACCATGAGTAGGGCAGTTCTTGACAAGAGATTTCATGCGTTCCCAAGCTTGGGCAACGTGTTCATTATCCAATTGTTTAAAATTCATTATGTTACTTCTTAGTTGGATAATTTTAGCAGGTGGATAGTACTTTCCAATAAAAGCATCTTTGCACTTGTCCCATGAATCTATGCTATTTCTACGCAAAGATTGAAACCAAATTTTAGCTCCTCCTCTCAAGGAGAAAGGAAAAAGCTTAAGCTTAACAATATTCCCATCTATTTCTTGGTACTTTTGCATATCACAAAGTTCAACAAAATTGTTCAAGTGTAAAGCAGCATCATCTCCAGCACCGGAGAATTGATCTTTCATAATTAAGTTCAGTAAAGCAGGTTTAATTTCATAAGAAGGTGCTGAAGTGGCAGGTGTAGTGATAGGCGTGCAAATAAAGTCATCGTTGTTATGACTAGTGAAGTCACACAACTTGGTGTTCTCGGTGGAACCTATAGTAGCAAGCAAGCAAGATAACTATTTTTGTGATTTTCGATAAAGGATACTAAAGCAAAAACTGAAAGGTAAACTAACAAGACTAAAAGGCAAAGGTAAAAGATAGCGTGCAACTCCCCTATCCTGAAGAGTGGAGTCCCCGGCGACGGCGCCAGAAAACTTTGCTTGATGGCTTCTCGCCCCTCGTTGGTTACCCCAAGTGGAAGGTTTGAGATGCAGTGTACGGAAGTTTTCCCTTGGCAAAGATACCAAGGATCGATTTCCCCTGAGACTCCCAGTTTCAACAAGAAGGTGTCAACTGCTAACGGCGCCAGATATTAGCAATCAACGTGGACCTGCACACAGATACAAATAACTTTGCTCCCAACGAGTACAGAGAGGTTGTCAATCCCTCCGGCCTTGTCGTTTACGAAGGATCAAACGCAAGTGATAATAGTGATGGGTATTGCTGCAAATAGTAAGTAAAAGCAGAAAGTAAATAGCGGATGTGATCAGTGATGGTAATATGGACCGGGGTCCCATGATGTTCACTAGTGATGTCTCTCTCCCAAAAGACGATAAAACAGCTATGTGAGGTAAACGAATTACAGCTGGGCAATTGACAGAATTATGTGCGCAAACCAATGCTAACTATGTTGCAAGAAAGGTAGTGGTTCAAAGCATGGGCGGTACGCCAAGGCAA
The DNA here is from genome assembly GCA_902687465.1 of Secale cereale. NCBI lineage: Eukaryota > Viridiplantae > Streptophyta > Magnoliopsida > Poales > Poaceae > Secale > Secale cereale. The sequence goes on along the minus strand of LR738711.1, from coordinate 702,756,194 downwards.
GTAGACCGAAATCCATCTGCATCTACTACTAATCATCCACCTTGAGATATCTATCCAGAACATCTCGCTGGTATTAAGTTGCGAGTCCCACCCATAGTGTAAACTCAAAGCAACAGACAACTGCATTAAAAGAACTTTGCGTAAAGTAAACAATCCTTGCACCCGCGGGCACAAGCACCGTTGTTTTCCCTCTTGTGGCAACAGCACATCCCCTAGACTCATGTTTCTGTCACTCAAGCTAGTCATCGAGGGGCATGAACCCACAATCAAGCATAACGTTCCCTCTTGGAGTCACTACCTACTACTTGGCCAAAGCAATAAATACCAACGGAGAACATGCAAGAATTACTTACGAACATAAATATAAAAGAGGTAGATCAAATATATTACTCAAACACAATCTGAACATAATCTCACAATCCATCGGATCCCAGCAAACTCAACATAGCAACAGCATAAGGATTACATATGTGCCTCGATCATGTAGGGCAGCTCACGAGGTCTAATTAGTGAAGCACAAGAAGGGGAGGAGAACATCACATAGCTACTGGTCATGGACCCATGGTCCAAGGGAGACTACTCACAACTCATCCGGGAGGCGTCCATGGTGGTGGAGAGGCTCCCGGTGGTGATCCTCCCCTCCGGCAGGGTGCCGGGAAGAGTTCTCCTGGTGCTCCCGATCTTGGAAGCGCGGCGGCGGCGGAACAGAGATGAGATCGCGAAAAAGGGTTCCCGTCTCGAGGGTTTCGGGACGCGTGTTAAATATATGCCGAAGGGGGGCATCAGCGGAGGCCCCGGGGGCCCAGGCGCCCCCCCGGCGCGGCCAGGGGGGGCGCCACCAGGGCGCCTGGAGCCCTGGTGGCCCCCCTCCGGCTCTACTTTGGCTACCGGGAAGCTTCTGGAACGCTGATTTTTTATATAATTTTTCCGGGATTTTTCTGGCAGTTCTCGTAATGGGAAAACCTGAAATACAAAAACAGCAGAAAACAGAAACTAGCACTGGGGTGCACTGAGTTAATAGGTTAGTCCAAATATGATCAAAAATGTATGGAAGTGTATAAATATCATAGCAATATCACCCAAAAGAGGCATGGAGCAAGCAGAAATTATAGATACGTTTTGGACGTATCAATATCCACCTCCGCTGATTTCAGCATTGAATATACCTCGGGAATGGACTTCTCCATCCCTTGCATATTGAAATTCTTCACAAAGCTCTTGTAGCTAGGTGGGAGCGACTGAAGGATTCTGTCAACGACCGCGTCATCTGGGAGATTAACTCCCAGCTGAGACAAGCGATTGTGCAACCTAGACATTTTGAGTATATGCTCGCTGACAGAACTATTCTCCTCCATTTTACAACTGTAGAACTTGTCGGAGACTTCATATCTCTCGACTCGGGCATGAGCTTGGAAAACCATTTTCAGCTCTTGGAACATCTCATATGTTCCGTTTTGCTCAAAACGCTTTTGGAGCCCCGATTGTAAGCTGTAAAGCATGCCACACTGAACCAGGGAGTAATCATCACTATGAGACTGCTAGGCGTTCATAACGTCCTGAGTTGCTGGGAAAACGGGTGCATCACCTAGCAGTGCTTCAAGGACATATGCTTTCTTGGTAGCTATGAGGATGATCCTCAAGTTACGGACCCAATCCTTATAGTTGCTACCATCGTCTTTCAGCTTGGTTTTCTCTAGGAACGCGTTGAAGTTGAGGGCAACATTAGCATGGGCCATTTGATCTACAAGACATATTGTAAAGATTTTATACGATGTTCATGATACTTAAGTTCATCTAATCAAATTTAATGAACTCCCACTGAGATAGACATCTCTCTAGTCATCTAAGTGATACATGATCTGAATCAACTAGGCCGTGTCCGATCATCACGTGAGACGGACTAGTCATCAACGGTGAACATCTTCATGTTGATCGCATCTTCTATATGACTCATGTTCGACCTTTCGGTCTTCTGTGTTCCGAGGCCATGTCTGTACATGCTAGGCTCGTCTCACGTGATCATGTGGTGCTTCGGAACAGCAAACCTTAGCAACGGTGCATAGTTAGGAGGAACACAATTCTTGAAATTTTAGTGAGAGATCATCATATTTATGCTACCGTCGTTCTAAGCAAATAAGATGTAAAACATGATAAACATCACATGCAATCAAATAGTGACATGATATGGCCAATATCATTTTGCTCCTTTTGATCTCCATCTTCGGGGCTCCATGATCATCATCGTCACCGGCATGACACCATGATCTCCATCATCGTGTCTTCATGAAGTTGTCTCGCCAAACGTTACTTCTACTACTATGGCTAACGGTTAGCAATAAAGTAAAGTAATTACATGGCGTTTTCAATGACACGCAGGTCATACAACAAAAATAAGACAACTCCTATGGCTCCTGCCGGTTGTCATACTCATCGACATGCAAGTCGTGATTCCTATTACAAGAACATGATCAATCTCATACATCACATATATCATTCATCACATCCTTTTGGCCATATCACATCACACGGCACATGCTGCAAGAACAAGTTAGACGTCCTCTAATTGTTGTTGCAAGTTTTTACGTGGCTGCTATAGGTTTCTAGCAAGAATGTTTCTTACCTACGCCAAAACCACAACGTGATATGCCAATTACTATTTACCCTTCATAAGAACCCTTTTCATCGAATCCGATCTGACTAAAGTGGGAGAGACAGACACTCGCTAGCCACCTTATGCAACTAGTGCATGTCAGTCGGTGGAACCTGTCTCATGTAAGCGTACGTGTAAGGTCGGTCCGGGCCGCTTCATCCCATGATGCCGCCGAATCAAGATAAGACTAGTAGGGGCAAGTAAATTTACAAAATCTACGCCCACAACATCTTGTGTTCTACTCGTGCATAGTAACTACGCATAGACCAAGCTCATGATGCCACTGTTGGGGATCATTGCAGAAATTCAAAAAAAATTCTACGCATCACCAAGATCTATCTATGGTGTTACTAGCAACGAGAGGGGGGTGCATCTTCATACCTTTGAAGATCGCGGTGCGGAAGTGTTACAAGAACACGGTCGGTGGAGTCGTACACGAAGTGATTCAGATCGCGACCGAATCCGATATAAGCACCGAACAACGGTGCCTCCGTGTTCAACACACGTGCAGCCCGGTGACCTCTCTCATGCCTTGATCCAGCAAGGAGAGAGGGAGAGGTTGGGGAAGACTCCGTCCAGCAGCAGCACGACGGCGTGGTGGTGGTGGAGGAGCGTGGTACTCCGGCAGGGCTTTGCCAAGCGCTACGGGAGTACGAGGAGGAGTTGGAGAGGGGGGCTGCGCCAGGGTTCAGGTGCGGCTGCCCTCCCACCCCCTCACTTTATACAGAGGAAGAGGAGAGTGGGCCGGCCCCTCTAGATGAGATCTAGAGGGGGGGCGGCAGCCAGAGGGGGGGACTTGCCCTCCATGCAAGGTGGAGGTGCCCCCCGCCCCTAGGGTTTCCAAACCCTAGGCGCCTTGGGCCCTTGGGGGCGCACCAGCCCACTAGGGGCTGGTTCCCCCCTTTGCTTAGTCCACTTGGCCCATCGGGCAGGTGGCCCCACCCGGTGGACCCCCGGACACCTTCCCGTGGTCCCAGTACAATACCGGTGACCCACGAAATCACTCTGGTGACCAAAACAAGACTCCCCATATATAAATCTTTACCTCCGGACCATTCCGGAACTCCTCGTGACGTCCGGGATCTCATCCGGGACTCCGAACAACATTCGGTAACCACGTACATACATTCCCTATAACCCTAGCGTCATCGAACCTTAAGTGTGTAGACCCTACGGGTTCGGGAACCATGCAGACATGACCGAGACATCTCTTTGGCCAATAACCAACAGCAGGATCTGGATACTCATGTTGGCTCCCACATGTTCCATGATGATCTCATCGGATGAACCACGATGTCAAGGATTCAATCAGTCCCGTATATGATTCCCTTTGTCTACCGGTATAGTACTTGCCCGAGATTCGATCGTCGGTATACTGATACCTTGTTCAATCTCGTTACCAGCAAGTCTCTTTACTCGTTCCGTAACACATTATCACGTGACCAACTCCTTAGTCACATAGAGCTCATTACGATGATGTCTTACCTAGTGGGCCCAGAGATACCTCTCCGTCATACGGGGTGACAAATCCCATTCTCGATTCGTGCCAACCCAACAGATACTTTCGGGGATACCCGTTGTGTACCTTTATAGCCACCCAATTACGTTGTGACGTTTGGCGCACCCAAAGTACTCCTATGGTATCCGGGAGTTGCACAATCTCATGGTGTAAGGAACAGATACTTGACATTGGAAAAGCTTTAGCATACGAACTACACGATCTTGTGCTAGGCTTAGGACTGGGTCTTGTCCATCACATCATTCTACTAATGATGTGATCCCGTTTTCAATGGCATCCAATGTCCATGGTCAGGAAATCGTAATCATCTATTGATCAATGAGCTAGTCAACTAGAGGCTCACTAGGGACATGATGTGGTCTATGTATTCACACATGTATTACGATTTCCGGATAATACAATTATAGCATGAACAATAGACAATCATCATGAACAAGGAAATATAATAATAACCATTGTATTATTGCCTCTAGGGCATATTTTCAACAATATCACCATGTGACGCGCTCTCGGGAACGCTCTGTCACCTCGAGAAGCAAAACATACACGCCGCGTACCGGACCCGCTCCAACGTAACTACGTCGCATTGTTCTTGTTATCATAGACAGTTTCTCTGGCTACGTGAGTTCACACTGATTATACTACAGGTTTCGGGAAAAACAGCGTGCGCACACACTTAGTAAAAGACATACGGGAGTCAAACAAACAACCCTTTAAAGCTCTTGCAAACTAAGGTACGCGTACTTAACAAAATCTATCATACTATGAAGCACTGCCACCGAATCTGCTCTCGGGGCCAAGGGAAGTCTCGGCACACCACAAAGCTTACGCTCCGGCCGAAGTTTATAAAGCTAGGCTTCGCGCATATGGACACCTCTATTTCGCACGTTGAAGACTCTTTTAAGGATTGGTGGGCCTCTAGAACCGACACAAACAACCAACGGGAAATCCATGGCTTCTCTCATCGTGCTTGTGTCGTGGACAATTCGGAACGAGAGGAACTCCAGCGTCTTTTGTCATAAGAATGCCTCGCCGCCAATTCTCCTCAACACTATCATGGTTGAAGCAAAGTTTTGGGTAACCAACGGGTGCCAAGAAACCAGGGTCAATCATGCTGCGAGAGTAATTGCTCATGCCTTATATTAGTGGCCTTTGTAACACAAAACTCTACTCTCTTCTTAATAGTATTAATCAATTGATGAGTCAAATCATCTTAGAAAGAAAAGAAAAAGTGTCCTGATATTGTAAATTCGAGACAACGTGCCTCATCTGCCGTGTGGTCTCTGAAATGTGTAGTCGACTGATCACCAGTCGGGGTCTATATTAAATAGCGATAACACAAAACTTTGGCACATCTCGCACTTAAAAGCTGCACAGGAGAACTGATAGCAATGACCCGGTGCAACCTTTCCACGCCGCCAGAGGCTCCCGAGAGCACAAAAGAAGCTGACCGCCTCGTAGAAAACCATGCCTTGTGGTGGTGTCAAGACGAGCTACATAGCACTCGTCGGAGCCACGAATTAAATCGTGAGGCGCAGGGCAAAGCGTCACTGACCGCACTGATGGCCATGAGTCCAGATCGAGTAGTAACGAAATTCAAGGTAGGGCTAGCGCCGCTCTGCTCCATTCCGAGAAGGAGTCCAGATCGAGTAGGAGTAAGTTTGGCCGCTTCGTCCGTGGTCCCGGCCATGAACCCAGATCGAGCAGCGACGTTGACGGGCGGCAACTGTGGATCCCTCTCCCCGTTCTGCCCCCGTTCTGTGCGCGAAACAGTGGAAACGCACAAGCGAGCAGCACCGCGATCCGCTACGGCCCCGGTGTCCCTACCTACCCGATGCTACGTACTCCATTTCTCCGAAACCGCAATAGTCTATCTCGTGGAGGAGGGCTGCCCGAGACTCCGAGAGGGAAGTACCCGCCGCTGTGTGGAGCAGAGCTTCCAGGAAACGGAAGCGGTTCATGACTGTTCATGCACGTACGTACGTGAGTCCATGCTGCATGAGTGGCATGGTCCCGAATCCCGACCGATCGACTTGGAGGCGGCCGTGAGCGAGTGAATGATTGTGCATTGCCGTGTACTGCCTGATGAACGGCGGCTTGTTGTTGTTCTACTCGATCGTGCAGCAGCGGCGCATGTCGGTACTGCTACGTATATGTGTGGACTTGAGTTGGTCTTTTGGCCTGCGCATTTGTTGGCTTGCGCGCGCGCGCTCGGCGGTGGCGCTACTACCAGTCTTGTTCGTGATCCGGTGGTGCCGAGACCCACGCGTCAGTTGGGCTCGTCGCTCTCCCACCTATATCCCTCCCCCTCCCCGCTCGCTAGACTAGAAGTAGTAGTAGGAGTAATCCGCTCGCCGCCGCTGCGGTTATCCGTTCGAGGTTGATGCGCTGCAAAGTTTCCTCTTCCGGGCTGGCTGGCTGGCTGGACTGGACTCACGTAAACTTCGCCGCTCCGCTCCGGCCACCGGCCTTTCCATCTTTTGCCGCTGCTCCCTCACCTGCCCCGCAACCGCAGGTTCATTTCCACCTCCTTTAATCTCGTGCCTTTCCTCTCAAAGCAAAGAGTGGACTTGTAGTTTTTCCTTCGGCCCCGTTCATTTCTCCTGGATTTCGCGTACAAATCGCCCTTGCCTTTTCCATTCTAATCTAGTTAATACTCCACCGCCGTGATGTCGCGTACGGAGTCGACAAGCTGTATATAAGCCCTCGCTCGCTGTGTTTCTTCCTTCCTTCCTCTAGGTTTCTCCTCCCATAGCTTCCTGTCCCCAAAAGCTCCCTTTCTCTTGACTCAACTCAAGTCCTTGGGCATAGTGGGCTAGGTACTGCCCTCCCCTTCTGAGATTCTTCATCTTTCTGACGTATGGTTGCGTTGACGCGCTAGCTTCTTCTTCCTTGCGCTCGTTCTTGTCCGCAGAGATGGGGCGTGCCATGCGGTGGCTCAAGAGGTTGCTGACGGGGAGGAAGGAGGGGCATGGAGGCGGCAAGGAGATTCATGCCGCGACCGACTGGCATGACGCGGCGGCGGTCAAGGAGCCCACCAAGAGATGGAGCTTCGCGAAGCAGAGGAAGAGCGGGGTCGACGCCGGGAAGCGGCCCTCTGAGCCTCTCGCCGCCGCGCTGGAGGTGAAGCCATGCCGCTGCGCTGGCGGCGAGCAGGTGGGAGCACGCGAGGAGAAGGCGGCCGTCGTGATTCAGAAAGCCTTCAGAGGCTACCTGGTATGTTCTTGATCATCATCCCATTGATCCATATCTCCATCCTACGTCATCTCTGTCTCTATAGTAAGTTGGTTGAGATACTGCTGACCGCGTGCGTGTCTGAGTTTCGGTTATGTTCATCATTTCTTGCTATTCGGCGTGCTGAAATGGCTTGAACAGTCCCAGTGTGCGCCCCAATTCTGACGTTAACGATGCAGATCCTCCCATCAATTATTTTAGTGGATAGGTTCACACTGTTCGCACACTGTTTATTCAAGACCCGTCAGCTCGTTTTTGTATTATCTGTTTGGATTAGTAGGCTAAACGTTGCTGTATGTGATGTCACTGCCGGTCACGTTCCTCTCCATGATGGACAGATGGGGGTTGTTAACTCTTCCTCTGTCCCTGCGCAAAACCTGCACGTTGATCTTGATCGGCTCCGCAGTTGTTTACTCTGCTTCAGCAGCGACTTCTCTGTATAATAAGCTCTATGTTAGTCTGCTGTCAGCGTAGTGGTCACTGATTACGCAGTGTGACATGAGCTTATTTGGCTAAGCTCAGTTATTTATTCCTTGGCCCAATGCAACAAGTTGTTTTGGTTTAACTTTTGAATCTTCCGTGACAATAATGCATGGCTTCAGGCTAGGAAGGCGCTTCGCGCTCTCAGATCACTCGTCAAGCTGCAGGCCCTGGTCCGGGGCTACCTCGTGAGGAAGCAGGCGGCCACGACCCTGCACAGGCTGCAGGCGCTCATGCGGCTGCAGGCCGATTCCCGCGCATTCAAGAGCGCCTCCTACCGAAAATCCATGGAACAGGTCAGGCCCCGAATTTGAACTCACCGTTCGTGTTGATCAACGATCACGAGTTGACGGATGAATATGTAGTTTGATATGCTTTCCGCGGTGTATTTTTCGCAATGTAGGAGAGGATCGTCGCGCAAGATGCCCGGATGAGGACGCCGCCACACAAGCCGGGGCACCGGCGGAGGCTGTCCGACAGCACGGACTCCAACTACGAGCGCAGCCCGCGGATCGTGGAGATGGACACGTGCCACCTCCGCTCCCGGTCCAGCCGGATGGTGAGCAGCGGCCGGTACGCCGCCGATCGCTCGTCGGGCCGCCACCCCCCGGACCTGCCCCCGTCGTTCTCGCCGCGGTCCGTCAAGCAGCCCCCGCGGCTGTCCACGCGGCGTGAGCCCGTCAGGCACGCCAAGACGGCGCAGAACACGCCCCGGTTCAGCGGGGTCGACCCGCCGTACGCGTACGACTCGCCTGCCAAGAGCGTGGACGGGCTCACGGCGCGGCCGGTCTGGCACCGGGATCTGCTCGCGAGCCCGCGGTACATGGCGGGCACGGCCTCGTCGTCGGCGAGGCTGCGGTGCCAGAGCGCGCCCAGGCAGCCGGCCGAGGCGCCGAGGGCGAGCCTGACCCAGCGGGATGTCCCTGCTGGGCCGAGGAAGTCGGCGTGCACGCGGACGCAGCATGGCGGCCTCTGCTTCCACTGCTCGGATGCCACCCACACGCGCCGCTCCGACCTCAGCGACGACGCGGCAAGAGATTATTACTTGGACAGGATGTGGTGATCGATCAGACGAAGACGGTGGTGCAAGATAGTACCAGTAGCCGCAAATTGCTGGATAGTCTCCGAGTTTTGTACATGCGTAGTTGCTAAATTTTCTTGCTTTCTTGATGACATAATTAAGTAGTGTGTTCGTCTGAAGGTGTAGGACATCATTGGAGCAGAGGCAATAGAACAAGGTAAATAAATTGAAGCTCAGAGTTACACAGAGGTTTAGCAGTGCCCACATTGATGTTTTTGTCCTGCCCCAGACCGCCAAACGTGTGGTTACGCGCCATGTTTTCTTCAAAAGGACAGCAGGATTGGTTTGACGCTGGAGTTATTTGCTCCAGTGCTACCGACGCTGAAGTGATCTGACGGGAACCAGCTGATCGACACATGATCCGACACTCGATGAGAAGCGTACGCGATGATGATCGTTGAAACGTCGGTTTCGTAGTTATTGTGCCAAAAGTTCTCAAGACTTCAGGGTTAGCAGCGCGCGACTGGTTAATGGCAGGAAGCAACCAACGTGCATCATGTCTCCGATGAAACACCGATCGGTGCAAATGTGCGGAATATACTCATCCCCTTTTCTTTTACAGTTATATAAAATTTGTCTGAAAACAAACTTCGTAAAGTTTGGCCAACTATATAGCAAAAAATTAACATTCACACTTTAAAATCAGTGTCATTAGATGCATCCGAAATTAATTTTCATACTATATCACTTTAGTGATGTAGTAGATGTTATTTTTATAATACTCGCTGATTTCAAAAAAGTGTTCACAAGTTTCAAAAGCATGATCATGATTACAGAAAATGTCAGCAATTTTTTAAAAAATGTTCGTGAATCTAAAAATTGACCGTGATTTCATAAAAAAAATGTTTGCAAATTCAAAACGTATTCATGATTAAAAAAAAATCATCCTATATATGTTTATTGTTGTTGATGGTGTAACTTTTAATGTAAATTTGGTAAGAACACTGTTTAGTTTGACTTCATATAAATCTTATACACAGAGTAAAAGGAAACCCGATTGTGGAGAGGTCAGTGCGAATCTGCATGTTTCTTTTCTTTTTCCGGACACTGCATACAGAGTGTACATGTACTGTGCATCTATGACGATTCTGTTAGAGTGGTGTCGAATATTATTGTACAAGGTAGGTTACAATTGGACTTGGTTTTGGACTGTGTGTAGACAGGGTAGGAGTTGTGTCCTAATAGGACACTTGTATCCTAGGCCTCTCATATATATCGGGGGGTAGACACACGATGTAACCTATGCCAACATAATAGCACATGCACACGGGGGAGCCGGCGGCATGTGCCGGCGCCCGGCCGGCCAGGGTGCGGTATTATAATGGTATCACGGGGAGGAGCGCCCGTAGTCAGGCCCCGGAGATGTAGCCATGATGGTGAACCTCGTTAACAAATCTCGATGTCGTGCTTGTGTGATTGCTTGGTCCTCGGTAGATCGACGGTGCGCCTCCTGTTTATTCCAACAAGGTGTTGGGTTTAGTCCCACGTCGGTTGTGGGAGAAGATATAACACAATTTATAAGGGCGAGAGTGTCCCCTTCTAATAGTCTAGTCTTTTGGGAGAGAGGGCCCAATGCCTCTTATAAGTAGGTGTTGCTCTCCGGTTGGGTCTGGTTGACGCATGTGGGTCGGAACGCTGGTGCTAGCAGACCCGGTATTGTGTAACAATTAGTATCAGAGCCCAGGTGCCCGGAACAAATCTCGGTGAACTCACGGGTGGTCGGTCATGGTTGGCGGGTTGGAAACGCTGGTGTTAGCGGGCCCATAGGTGACAGATGTGTGAGAAAGAGATTGTTGGGTTTAATCCCACATCAGTTATGGAAGGAGACATAACACGATTTAACGAGCCCTTTATAGGAAACGTTCGTTCACTCTTTTGTAGGAAATTGTCATCCTAAAATAAGTGTACACATGGTTGCATCGGCGTGATCAGTTTTTGTTGTCATATTCTCTAGTTTTCGAACTCCTGTATTTTTTTACCTGCAGTCACACAACACACGAGAACTTGCAATGTACTCCCTTCGGTCATTTTTAGATTGTATATAAGTTTTGCCAAAAGTTAAAGTATATCTACTCTGACTAAATTTATTGAAAGAAATTGACAACATTCATAATGTCAAAATAATATTGTTAGATTCACTATGAAATGTGGTATCATAGTATTGTAGAATCATAGGTGGGCTTTGGGCCCATATGAACAATGATTCTTATTTAATATCAAGGCCCATGTAGGATATGGCGGGTGGTGGAAAGTTTAGTACCACCTTGCTAGTTGAGGAGAGTTGAGATCTCTTTATGAGGGTTGCTCTACCACTTGTCATTGGTAGCTTGGTAAGAGGAGTGGTACACGTACGCTCCTCCTCATCCTCCTCCTCCTCCCAGGGCCACGTGAACGTGTTCTGCGTTGGTGGTGTGTCTCCCATAGTAACAATTGCTTTTGAACATGAGAAGCGTTTAGGGAGGCAACCATAATTTTTGTGGGAATCGTTCTTGCTGTGATCGGAGACAAGCTGGTTGACGCGTATCTCCATATGCGTGTTGCCAAGAATTTGTGGCATGTGCTCGAAGTAAAATTCGGCGCAACTGATGCTGAGAGCGAACTGTAACTGTATGCCATGGAGCAGTCCATGATTACAGGATGGTTGATAACCATCATGTACTGGACCAGGCTCATGAGATACAGTGCATTGCTAAGGAGTTGGAGCTCCTGAATTGTTACCAGTTACCGGACAAGTTTCGTTTATTGCAACACTCCCTCCTCGATGGAGGACTTTGCTACTTCTCTCAAGCACTTGAGACGTGAATTCTCTGTTAAGGATGTCATCGGTCATCTAAATGTTGGGCAGAACTCGAAAGCAAAGTACTCACACATGAAAGGGGTAGAGGGTTCTTCTAGCGCCAATGTGGTGCAGAAGAATTTCCACAAGTTTAAGGGAAAGAACTCTGTCCAGCAGAATACTACTCCCTCCGTCCGGGTTTATTGGGCCCAAAGACAAGATTGACAGGACCAAGGCAACCAATAAATGGATGTGTTATTTTAGGCATTAACCCCTCTAGTATATAGTTGATGCTTCGTTTTGCACAGTAGTTATTACTGGCGCATGCATGCAGCCACCAACCCATCGGTCTCTACCAATGACCCGCATGCATGCATGCTCACGCGTGTGGAGGGATGCATGCGTGGCGCAGATTCTGAAGTTTAACCTCTGGAAATCATCACTCAGGAGTTAATTTGAGGGGAAAAGGTACATGGTTTCCAAAGCAGGCCTAATAAAAACGGACATGGTGTTCTTGCTCAGGGGCCTAATAAACCCGGACGGAGGGAGTACCTTCAAGAAGAAGGATAAGAAGAAAGACAAAAGGAGAGATGGCTGCTTTACTTGTGGTTCAGAGGAACACTGGGCAAATAAGTGCCCAAACAAGTATAAGAAGTCAGGAAAGGACTCCAAGGCTGTCAATGTCACTCTGAGCAGTAATGACGCGACATCTGGGTATGGTAATCTGTTTACCATACTGTCAGTTTGTCAGTCCACCAATTGGTGGATTGACACTGGGGCTAGTATTCATGTGTGTGATGATGTGTCTTTGTTATCTTTCTACCAGGTCGCACGAGATTGTTCCGTCCTGATGGGGAATGGCTCACATGCTTCTGTTCATGGTGTTGGCACGGTAGATCTGAAGTTTACTTCGGGAAAGATCGTGCAACTGAAGAACGTGCAGCATGTCCCCGCCATCAAGAAGAATCTCATTAGTGGCTCCCTCCTATGTAAAGAAGGGTTTAAGTTAGTATTTGAGTCCAACAAAGTAGTCGTACCTCGGTATGGACTATTTATTGGAAAATGGTATGATTGTGGTGGTTTGTTCCGCCTTTCTCTGGAGGATTTCTGTAATAAAGTCGTGAACCAAATTCATTATAATGTGAACGACTCTGAAGTTTGGCATTCACGTATTTGTCATATAAATTTCGGTTGTATGATGTGGCTAGCTGAGATGGATTTAATCCCGAGGTTCACTTTAACCAAAGGTTCTAACTGCCATGCATGCGTGCAAGCTAAGAAACCTCATAAGCCTCACAAGCCTGCGAAGGAGAGACACCTGACACCGTTAGATCTCATACATTCAAATTCTATGAGATGAATGGTGTGTTGACTAAAGGTGGAAAGAAATATCTCATGATGTTGATTGACGATTCCACTATATTCTACTATGTGTATTTGTTAAATACTATGGATGAGGCTCTACACTACTTTAAAATCTATAAGGCTGAAGTTCAGAATCAACTTGAGAAGAAAATTAAACGAGTCCGGTCTGATCATGGTGGAGAGTACTTTTCTAATGAGTTCGATTTATTCCGTGTGGAACACAATATTATTCATGAGAGGATGCCTCCCTATTCACCCCAATCAAACGGGGTTGCCGAACGGAAAAACTGTACTCTAACATATTTGGTTAACGCCATGTTAGATACATCGAGTTTATGCAAGGCATGGTGGGAGGAGGCTATATGACATCATGTCATGTCCTGAATAAAGTTCCCGCAAAGGATAATGAGAATACTCCCTATGAGCAATGAGAAAAGAAAAGAACTACACTCTCTTACTTGTGCACTTGGGGTTGTTTGACAAAAGTCAATATGCCGATCCCCAAAAAGTGCAAGCTTGGACCAAAGACCGTGGACTGCATTAATTTGGGTTACAAGAATAGTGTTGTCTATAGATTTCGAGTAATGAAATCCGAGGTACCTGACCATAAGGTCGGTACAATTATAAAGTCTAAGGATGCTACATTCTTTGAGGATATTTTCCCCATGAGAGATATGCAAAGTAATTCTAGACTAAAATCGGATGAGACTCCTGAACCTGCCATTCCGATGGAATATTATGAACACAAAAGTGGTTTCCATGGAGGATGACGAGGAAGCTCCTGTTAGGAGAAAGAGGCGGAGGACTGGAAAGTCCTTTGGTGATGATTTCCTCATGTACCTTGTGGATGATGACACTCCCAGATCCATCTCAGAAGCTTATGCATCTCCTGATGCTGACTACTAGAAGGATGTGGTCCGTGGCGAGATGGATTCCATCTTGGCTAACGAGAAATGGGAGATCACTGATCATCCTTATGGTTACCGACCATTAGAATGTAAGTGGGTGTTTAAAAGGAAGCTTAGGCCCGGTGGTATTGTTGAGAAGTACAATGCGAGGGTTGTGGCCAAGGGTTATACCCAGAAAGAAGAAGAAGAATTCTTCGATATTACTCACATGTGGCTAGACTGACAACCATTCGAGTGTTACTCCCTATGGCTGCCTCGCAGGGTCTTCTCGTTCATCAGATGGACGTTAAGACGACTTTTCTTAACAGAGAGCTAGACGAGGAAATTTACATGCAACAGCCAGATGGCTTTGTCGTAAATGGTCATGAAAGAAAGGTGTGCAAGCTTGTGAAATCTTTGTATGGCCTGAAACAAGCGCTTAAGCAATGGCATGATAAGTTTAATACAACTTTAAAGTCTGTTGGCTTTGTTGTTAACGAAGCTGACAAATGTGTATACTATCGCTATGGTGGGGGCGAAGGAGTTATACTGTGTCTGTATGTCGATGACATGCTAATATTTGGGACCCACCTAAAAGTCATTAAGGAGGTCAAGACTTTTCTATATCATAACTTTGAGATGAAAGACCTGGGCATGACTGATGTTATCTTGAACATCAAGCTACTGGGAAATACTGAGGATGAAATTACACTTTTGCAATCCCACTATGTTGAGAAGATTTTGAGTCGTTTTGGATATTCGGACTGCAAACCTTCTGTAACACCATATGATCCTAACGTGAGGATTTGAAAGTTCGAAGGCACGGCTCTAGATCAATTGAGATATTCTCAAGTGGTTGGTTCACTCATGTACCTAGCTTGTGCTACTTGTCCTGACATCTCATTTGCTGTGTGCAAAATGAGCCGGTTTGTTTCCAATTCTGGAGATGTGCATTGGCATGCTGTTGAGCAAGTGATGTGCTATTTGCAAGGTACTATGAACTACAGAATTCACTATTCTAGGTACCCGACGGTACTTGGGGGGTATAGTGATTTAAATTGAATATCTGATGCTCATGGGATGAAAGCCACAAATGAATATGTCTTCACACTTGGCGGTGGTGCTTTTTCTTGGAAGTTATGGAAGCAGACGATCTCAAAGAGATAGACTATGGAAGCATAATTCACAGCATTAGACACATCGTGCGTTGTAGGAGAATGGCTTAGAGAGCTTTTGATGAATTTTTCGGTGGTTGATAAACCAGTACTGGTTGTCCTTATGAACTGTGACAATCAAACTGTGAGTGTCAAAGCTAAGAGTTCAAAGGACAACTTGAAATCCACAAAGCACATACGAAGAAGATTAAAGTACGCCCGACATTCTTGAAACTCCAGAGTGATAGCGTTGGATTACATTCAAACGGCTAAGAATTTGGCGGATCCCTTCATGAAAGGGCTATCACAGATTATGATAGAAAATGCATCGAGGGAGATGGGCATGAGACCCAAGTAAGTTTCCATGGGGTAACCCAACCCATGTGATCGAAGATCCCGTGAATTAGGACTTGGGCAATCCAGGATTCAACCGAGGAGAGTATCCTTAATTAACTCACTCCGTTGGAAATGCAATAATACTCCCAACTATGTAAGGTAGGCTGACTTTTGTCTTAATATGCTTCAAAGCTTATGTAAGCAAGATGCTAACCTATAGAGCATTTGAAAGGATCGATATGGTTGACTAGAGGGGGGGGGGGGTGAACAGGCAACTAACACTTTTTAGCTTTTCTTAACCAATTTAAATTAAACAACAAAGTAAGTTGTCTAGATAAGCTATTATGAAGACAATTTATAGGAAGCAAAGATAACAACCTCACAAGCAAGCTATATAAGATAAACAAGGAAATTGCACAAGTAAAGGAAAGAATTAACCACAAGTGGAGCCGGTGAAGACGAGGATGTGTTACCGAAGTTCCTTCCCTTTGAGGGGAAGTACGTCTCCGTTGGAGCGGTGTGGAGGCACAATGCTCCCCAAGAAGCCACTAGGGCCATGATACGTCTCAAACGTATCTACTTTTCCAAACACTTTTGATATTGTTTTGGCCTCATTCTTGCATGATTTGGACTAAACTAACCCGGACTGACGTTGTTTTCAGCAGAGCTGCCTGTATGGTTTATTTGTGTGCAGGAAAACGGATTTTTAGGTATCTCAGAAAAATCCACGAAAAATCACAGAAAATCCACGCACCCGAAGGAACCAGGAGCCAGAAGTGGGGCCAGAGGGGGGCCAGGGGGTGCCCAGGAGCCCTGTGGGCGCGCCCCCCCTGGGCCGCGCCGGGGGGCCGCCTGGGTGGGTCCCACACCCCCTGGTGCCCTACTTTGCCTCGTATTTTTACTCCCGACGCAGAAACCCCAGATCGGAAGTTCTTTTCGCAGTTTTCCGTCGCGGAGCCACCGCCACCCTCTGTTCTTCCTCGGGAGGGCTAATCTGGAGGCTGAATTGGCCTCCGGAGAGGGGAGATCGTCGCCATCGTCATCACCATCACCACTCCATCATCCCTCCATGACTTCCCCCTCCATGTGTGAGTAATTCCCCTGCTGTAGGCGAAGGGGATGGTAGTGATTGGATGAGTTAGATCATGTAATAGTTTATCAGATCGTTGGGGGCATGTTGCCTATCATCTACTATGGTGTTTATCATCTTTGCTTCAACTTGTTATTCTTAATGCTTGACACTTAGGGCCCGAGTGCCATGATTTCAGATCTGACCCATATGTGTTTGTATGAATATATTTGTGTTCGTGATCCTATCTATGAGTTGTTTGCACCTGTTACGGTTCGGAACCGGCAATCCCAAAAGTGACAGCTTGGGACACCAAAGGGGATGGTCCATAGTTTGAGGATTACATGTATCCATTGAGTTCATTGCTTTGTTCCGGCGCTCTTTGACAGGAGCACCTTAATATCCATAAGTTCCTTTTGGCCCCGTTCATAGCGGGATGGTAGGACAAAAGATGTTGTGCAAGTTCTGATTGCAAGCACGTACAACTACCTATGGGATACATGCCTAATGTTTGATATTTTCCTAGATGATCATTACTTTTCCGTGTGCCGTGCCCCAAGTTAGAATCTATCTCATCCATGCAGCGCCCAACCATCCATCTCCCTAGCCTACAGTGTTTTAAACCTTGCTTGTCACTAGTTGCTACTTTTGCCATTTACTACTGCTATTTACTTTTTGCTGTTACTTTTACTATCACTACCATCACTATCATATCACTGTTACCACTTATCTTTTGTTGCAAGTAAGTATATTTCAGGTGCGGTTGAATTGACAACTCAACTGTCAAAGCTTATAAATACTCTTTGGCTCCCCGTGTGTCGAATCAATAAATTGGGTTATTCTTACCCGCGAAGACTATCTCGATCCCTTACGGTTGAGGGTTATCAAGTACCGTTTTCTGGCGCCGTTGCCGGGGAGCATAGCAATATTTACAAGTCTACTTGAGGTATCCTACCTGCTGCACTTTATCCACTATGGGTAAGAAAGGAGACCCCAAGGTTCCGATCTTACTATCCACTACAAGAAGAGGTACTGTTCTGAGCACTAGTGCTACGCTTGATTCACCTTCCGTTATGAAGAAAATGATGATGCTATTGCACACCTGACTAAACTCGGTGAGTTGGGTAGCCTGTTTACCACAGATGAAAAGATACGATACTTTTATGTGACCAAGCTTCTTCCTTTCTCGTTGAAGGAAGGTGCTAAAGCATGGTATGATTCACTCCCATGCGGTTCCATTAAGAGTCCTCAGGACTTAGCTCACTCTTTTGTTGATAAGTACTTTCCTGCTCACATGCAACATGCTGCTTTACAAAGAATTTATAACTTTAAACAGTTACAGAATGAGTCCCTCCCTAAAGCTTGGGGGAGGTACTGCGGTCTGATTCGGGCTAGACCAGGACATGAAATCCCTAAGAATGAATTAATCGATATATTCTATGCTGGTCTAACTGATGAATCCAGGTCCTATTTGGACAGTTGTGCTGGTTGTGTTTTCAGGAAAAGAACACCGGACGATGCAGAAGATCTGATGGGCAGGATTGCCAAAAACCATGAAGATTGGTCCATCCCTGAACCACCTCCACCAACAAAGAAGAGGGGCATGTTTGTTCTGAGCCCCGAGGATATGCGAGAAGCAAAGAAGTCTATTAAAGAGAAAGGTATTAAAGCTGAAGACGTGAAGAATCTACCCCCTATTGAGAAGCTGTGTGAGCCTACCACTCACCCTCATATGGTAGAGGTACACTCTCTTTTAGATTTCAACGCAAGTGACATCCCTCATGGTAAGCCTCCTGATCAATGTTTAGATGAGTTTGATAATTTTATTATGAAACAAAATCATTTTAATGAGAGGATAGAAAGTCAATTGCATGATAATTCCCTTGCTATCAAAAGACTGCTTGATGTTTTAGATAGACCAGTTAATGATGTTCAATGTCTTGTGAAGCATTTTCATATGGTTCAAACTCAGCTTGATCAAATTTCTAATGTGCAAAGAGATTTGCTTGCTAACAATGCCAAACAAGATAATTTGCAGGCTTTCGGGATTAAAACCCGAGGAGGAACTAGCACTCAAGATCCTCTCTACCCAGAGGGTCATCCGAGGAGAATCGAGCAAGATTCTCAAATGCAGGAAGAATAAATTGTTGTCTCTCCAAAGAAGAAGAAGAAACATAAAGAGACTGACAATTCTAACGATCCTATTGCAGGTGAAGAACCAACTATTGATCCCAACAGTGTATCTATCTCCGATGCTGAGACTGAAGACGGTGCTGAACCTGAAGGTAATGATAATGAGAAGAATGATCTGCCTGAAGTTCGAGAAGAAGAAGCACCTGACAAACGTAAGAGGTACACTAAAGAAGACTTCATCGCAAGAAAACATGGGAAGGAAAGAGAACCATGGGTACAGAAACCCATGCCCTTTCCAGGTAAGTCCATCAAATCCAAAGAAGAAGAGCATTATAATAAGTTTTGTGAGTGGATTAAACCTCTTTTTCTTCAAATCCCTTTGACTGATGCTATTAAGTTACTTCCTTATTCAAAATATATGAAAGATATTGTCACTAACAAAAGAAAAGTTCCTAATTATGCAATATCTACTATGCTTGCTAACTACTCTTTCAGTGGCAAGATTCCTGAGAAGCTCAGTGATCCAGGTATACCCACCATTCCTTGCTCCATAAAGAATAATTATGTCAAAACTGCTTTATGTGATCTTGGAGCAGGAGTGAGTGTTATGCCTCTCTCTCTTTACGAGAGGCTTTGTTTAGAGAAACTAATTCCTACAGATATCTCCCTTCAGATGGCTGACAAGTCAACCGCTGTTCCGATAGGTATTTGTGAGGATGTTCCCGTAGAAGTTGCTAATTGTTTGATTCTTACTGATTTTGTTGTGCTTGACATGCCCGAGGATGGGAGCATGTCCATTATTCTTGATAGACCTTTTCTTAACACCGCAGGTGCTATTATTGATTGCAATAAAGGGAAGGTTACCTTCCATGTGAATGATAAAGAACACACGGTATATTTTCCGAAGAAGACCGACAGGAGGCATGCCCTCAACTCTATAGAGAATATCGAGACCGTGAAGATTGGAGAATGGGACTGTCCACTACATGTGCCTCACAAATATAAAACTATCGTGGTGGGGACAATGTCCATCGAAGTAAAGGTTCAGTGATTACTTCGTAAGAGGTGAGACTTTTTGCTCTATATATCGCTTGTTTGTTGGTAAGACTTGATCAACCTTACTAGTAAACATGTCTTATATGGATAAAAAGTTGAGCTTGTTATGTTTTCACTTGTTTTTAGTTTTGTCCTACTTGCTGTACCAAGTATTTATGTTTTTGAAGCTTCACAATACTACTAACTGCTTCAAGTTTTCAGAGAGTTTCGCAGCTTTTTGAACTTCGAAAAATTTTCAACAGTGAAGTTTTCAGAAAAATTCCAGAAAAATTATAATAAAAATTTCCACGACGGGAGAGACCCAGAAAGTCCTGGGGCCAGCCAGGGGGGCCACCAGTGGCCCAGGCGGCCAGCTGGCGCGGCCCAGCCCCTGGCCGCGCCCATAGGGCGCCTGGGGCCCACAGGGCCCCCCTCCAGGTATGTCTTCTTCCTCCCTCTCTCTCTTTCTCCAAAAACGCGAGTTGTGCACTTGTTCTTTGTGTTCTTGCTGTTCTTGGAAGCGATTCCTCGATCTCTCTCTACAGCCCATCATTTGAGCTGAAATTTTGAGCAAATACTCCCTGGTATGTGACTCCTCCACCCCTCCAATTAGATTTTTGATTGGTGGCCTCATTTGTGAGTATTTAGTAGTTCTTGGTGCTGTAGAGATGAGTTTGCATGCATGTGTAGAAAGTTATTTTTCAAGTTTTGATGCAAGTTTATGCCTTGGGCAAGTGAGTTGAGTAGTTTGCCTTAGCTCACTTTGTTTCAATCCTCGTTTTTGTAAATTGTAAAAAATTTCAGAAATGAGTTTGTTAGGAAGGGCAAAAGGATGGCTTGAGAAGAGGAGGCCCGCACACTCCGATCGAGTTACTAGAGCCGCTCACCATCGACTGCTAGGGTGAGCTTTAATGAAGATCACGTGCCCCTGGAGTTGTTGGAAGACACAAGTCCAGCACGTGCGATGACATTTCCATGTGATGAATTCATGGAAGCTGCGGGAATCAAGGATGAGTTTTATAATCTTTGTGCTAATGCAGGTTTGACACGGCTGGTCACGAGCCGTGTTACTCAGTATCAAAAACTCACCTCCAGTTTCATTAACAGTTTTAGATATAATCCTGATTCAGGTGCTATTGAGTTTAAAATTTATAATGATCTTATCACCATGACTTTGGGAAATTTTTGTGAAATAATAGGTGTGCCGAATGTTGGGAGGACGGCAAGGATTGCCACTCAGCCCTCCGAGCTGAAAACAGTCATCAACTCTCTCTGCAGCATGGGTACGAGGGATATTCATCGGTCGAAGATCTCCAGCATCTTATTTCCTCACCTCAGGTATTTTGCATATTATATTGCTAGAGGGGTGTTAGCTCGTGACAACACGAGCAACATTTCTGCTCCGGATATTGCTATCCTGGCAGCAGCCCTCTCAGGGAGGTCTGATTATAATCTGGGTGCCTTAATTGCTCGACGCCTTGCTATGAACGGTAACAAGGGAGACTTATATGGTGGCGTTTATGCCACACTTATCTTAGAACATCTTGGAGGCACCCCACACCCTGATGATACTCCTTTTACTTATTTAAGCTTTGATCTTTCTGCTATGAAAAGGCAAAAGTTTGTTACCATGGGTTCTGAACTTGATAATCTTGTTTATATCTTGCGTTTCGGAACTACCGCGGAACGCGAGATCCGTCTACCTGCACCTCTTTTGTTTGATTTTTCTCGCAGGAACGGATGGTCCTTTGATGTTGTCCAGTTCGATGAGTTCATGGTCCAACATCAGTTTCATAACCCCATGGAGGGGGTTGTGCCCGACGAGGAGGAGCACGGTGAGTTACCACCTTTTTAGGGAGAAACCGCCACCGAGTTTGGTGAAGGTTCTTCTCTGTTTGGCGTTCGGAACCTTCCTCGTGGGAGACTCCGAGGAGTTCAGTGTACGCGCCAGCATCCTTCTACGACCCTTGGACTCACCACCATACCCCTGGAGCAGGAGGCTCCTGGGGGCAGTAGCTACTACCAACTTAGGCCAAAAGCCTAAGCTTGGGGGAGTATGTGCCCTTCTCACTTTTCCATTGTATTATCCGTTTTATTCGCTTTGATCTTTTCGAAGTTTTTGCCCGTTCTTCTTTGTTTCTCTCTTTGCAAAAACAACAAAAAGATTTTCTCTTTCTTTTGCTTTTATTCAACCTTTGAAAAACCCAAAAAGATTTCCTTTCTCTCTTTAGTTTGCTTTGTTTTCAGAGATCAGCTCGAGTCCGTGATGGCATTTAATTACATTTCCTACGTTCGATCGTGTGAGTGACAAGCAGTAATGACAAAGATCGACTGAAAGGAAGCAACAAGGAAGACCGGTATGAACTCTTTTTGTTTCTACTTTTGTACATATGCCTGTACTTATGATCTAGAGACCAGCTTGTAGCGACATAGTGCTATGTTTACAATGCTCTTCCAGCGGTTCATGCTTTCCTTGTGGCTAGTCTCGAATAACTAGAGTATATAATGTGTTATTGAAATGATCTACATGCATTGCACTGTTCATAGTCTGGTATACTAAGGTGGTATTTCCCTTTAGAGAATTTTTGGATTGACTTGGCACATGCTTACACATGTTTAAGACTAAAAAGTCTACTCTGCCTTGATGATCTTTGAGTTTTAGAATAGTTATATCACTTTCATGCCCGATTCAATGTTGCTTTGTCGCTCTGCATGATTATGGCCGTTATTGCTCTCTAGTTGGTCGCTTCCCAGTCTTTTGCTAAACCTCCACCTGTACTAAGCGGAATGACTGCTTGTGCATCCAAACCCTTTAAACCAGTTATGCCATATGAGTCCACTATACCTTCCTATACATGGTATTTACCTGCCATTCCTAACGAAGACTTTCATGTACCATCTCGAAACTAATCAAAAGCATTTCTCTTTTGTGCCTATGTTTTAGCTCATGAGGAAGTGGTAG
Organism: Secale cereale; assembly: GCA_902687465.1. Taxonomy (NCBI): domain Eukaryota; kingdom Viridiplantae; phylum Streptophyta; class Magnoliopsida; order Poales; family Poaceae; genus Secale; species Secale cereale. Next base: position 702,733,513 of record LR738711.1, on the reverse strand, counting down.
TTAATTCATGATCTTTTTAAGTTGGACAAGTTTCACCCCTGGATTGCATGTATAATGTGCAAACCCCTAATACGAAAAGGAACTGGCATTGAGTGCGCCCGGCTCAAAAAGATAATATAACAAACAAACCCTCCTTCACGCTTTGTTCATGAGAAATCAGAAAACTTTGGCAGTGATAAACAAAGGAGATTAAGAGGATGTGATCATCCTCATGCGGGAGCCGTTCCTCGAGACTTGTCCACTCAAAAAGTGATTGAGTTATCTGCTAGCATTCGTTGACGAAATATGCACTTCTCAAAACATGTTTACTTCTATTTTTAAAACCAAGAGCTCTGGTACATGTTTAGTTTTTGTTTCCGACCACGGATTTTCAACCTTGCCAACAAAAGCCACGGTTCGAGAGTCTCACCTTCTTTCGTCAAAGCACCGACTAGGAGAGCATAATTGTCATTCTGAGTGTAATGTGCATTGTCCCAAAGTATTACATTGTCTTCTGCATACTTGTGATATGATTTATTCTGAAATTCTTAGTTCTAGTCTCCTTTAAAACTCTGGAGGAGTTTCTGCATTTATGTTTTGCTTCACTCATGGAGGCTAGCGAGATACCACCCTAGTATGCTCAAGCTATGTGCAATGTAATCTTGTCTTGATTTTCAGTAATATATTATTTACTTTTAAGTATTTGTGACTGGTCACTTGAAAGAAGGATTGCTCCTTGCATTGTCCTCATAAGTACTGTTTCAATACTTGCTAAACTCTTTTCGTAGTACATGCTTATATACATCTAATGAAGCAAAAGAGTTTGTCAATGTTTTCTTTGTCGCGTCCAGTTCGTTGAACTGAATTGCTTGAGGACAAGCAATATGCTAAGCTTGGGGGAGTTGATACGTCTCAAACGTATCTACTTTTCCAAACACTTTTGATATTGTTTTGGCCTCATTCTTGCATGATTTGGACTAAACTAACCCGGACTGACGCTATTTTCAGCACAGCTGCCTGTATGGTTTATTTGTGTGCAGGAAAACGGATTTTTAGGTATCTCAGAAAAATCCACGAAAAATCACAAAAAATCCACGCACCCGAAGGAACCAGGAGCCAGAAGTGGGGCCAGAGGGGGGCCAGGGGGTGCCCAGGCGCCCTGTGGGCGCCCCCCCTGGGCCGCGCCGGGGGGCCTCCTGGGTGGGTCCCACACCCCCTGGTGCCCTACTTTGCCTCGTATTTTTACTCCCGACGCAGAAACCCTAGATCGGAAGTTCTTTTCGCAGTTTTCCGCCGCGGAGCCGCCGCCATCCTCTGTTCTTCCTCGGGAGGGCTAATCTGGAGGCTGAATTGGCCTCCGGAGAGGGGAGATCGTCGCCATCGTCATCACCATCACCACTCCATCATCCCTCCATGACTTCCCCCTCCATGTGTGAGTAATTCCCCTGCTGTAGGCGAAGGGGATGGTAGGGATTGGATGAGTTAGATCATGTAATAGTTTATCAGATCGTTGGGGGCATGTTGCCTATCATCTACTATGGTGTTTATCATCTTTGCTTCAACTTGTTATTCTTAATGCTTGACACTTAGGGCCTGAGTGCCATGATTTCAGATCTGAACCATATGTGTTTGTATGAATATATTTGTGTTCGTGATCCTATCTATGAGTTGTTTGCACCTATTACGGTTCGGAACCGGCGATCCCAAAAGTGACAGCTTGGGACACCAAAGGGGATGGTCCGTAGTTTGAGGATTACATGTATCCATTGAGTTCATTGCATTGTTCCGGCGCTCTTTGACAGGAGCACCTTAATATCCATAAGTTCCTTTTGGCCCCGTTCGTAGCGGGATGGTAGGACAAAAGATGTTGTGCAAGTTCTGATTGCAAGCACGTACAACTACCTATGGGGTACATGCCTAATGTTTGATATTTGCCTATATGATCATTACTTTTCCGTGTGCCGTGCCCCAAGTTAGAATCTATCTCATCCATGCAGCGCCCAACCATCCATCTCCCTAGCCTACAGTGTTTTAAACCTTGCTTGTCACTAGTTGCTACTTTTGCCATTTACTACTGCTATTTACTTTTTGCTGTTACTTTTACTATCACTACCATCACTATCATATCACTGTTACCACTTATCTTTTGTTGCAAGTAAGTATATTTCAGGTGCGGTTGAATTGACAACTCAACTGTCAAAGCTTATAAATACTCTTTGGCTCCCCGTGTGTCGAATCAATAAATTGGGTTATTCTTACCCGCGAAGACTATCTCGATCCCTTACGGTTGAGGGTTATCAGGCCACCGTATTCTCCTCATGCCCTCACCCAATGCAAGGTGCCGTGATTCCACTAGAGGTGCCCTTGAAGGCGGCAACCGAACCTTTACAAACAAGGTTGGGGCTATCTCCACAACCGAATTGGAGGCTCCCAACGACACCACGAAGCTTCACCACAATGGAATATGGCTCCGAGGTGACCTCAACCGTCTAGGGTGCTCAAATACCCAAGAGTAACAAGATCCGCAAGGGATTAGTGGAGGGAATCAAATATCTCTTGGTGGAAGTGTAGATCGATGCCTTCTCAAGCTCTCCCGAGGAAATCAACAAGTTTGATTGGCTAGGGAAAGAGATCGGACGGAAATGAAGCTTTGAGCAACAATGGAGCTTTGGGGAGGAAGAGGTAAGTCTTCTTGGAGAAGAAGACTCTCTATATATAGTGGGAGAACAAATCCAACCATTATCCCACATTTCTGCCCGCAGAGCGCGGTACTACCGCACGTAAGTTACGGTACTACCGCTCGGCCAGCGGTACTACCGCTGGTGCAGTACTAGCCACGACTAACTCTGTTGCATTGAAGCAACGGGCGGTAGTACTGCCTGAGGGGTACTACCGTACGTCCCTGCGGTACTACTGCAAGGCAGAGATAGACAGGCCTAGGACTAGTGCGGACGAAATAAATACATCCGCAACTACATCCGCACAAATATGGTAGTAGCAAAAACACGACACGGTACTACCGCTTGACCCAAGCGGTACTACCGCGTAGGATGCGGAAGTAAAAAATTACTTCCGCACCTACTACCGTACTAGTTACGACGCTGGGCCAGCTACACGGTACTACCGTGCTCATGATACGGTACTACCGCTCTGTGCGGTACTACCGCGGTCCTGAGGCGGTACTACCGTGTGGCTGTGCGGTACTACCGCTCACTCTGAGCGGTACTACCGCGTGCCAGGTAGTTGTAGTAGTAGGAAGCCATAGTTTTGTACTGACGAGGAAAACAACTGGAGCCCCAGAGAAGCAAAGGAAAGGTGGTGCGAGTGAGTAGACGTGTACGTGTTGATTCCACCCAAACCTTTCTGAAGCGGACCCCTCTTAATAGTACGGCTTTCCTATTACTCAAATCCACCGAAAAAGAAGCAAAAGGAAACACCATCTTCCATAGGTTCCGAGGGGCACATAATCGTCTTGTGCCTAGGTGAGATATATCTGAAAGAGCTTAGAGCACACGATTAGTCCGCAAATGCATTGTCATCAATGACCAAAACTACTTAGGGAAAAATATGCCCTTACAATCTCCCCCTTTTTGGTGGATTGATGACAATACGGGATTTGCACAAGGATATATAAGTAAGTAGGCAAACCTAGTAAAGCAATAGAATATAGGTAAGCTCCCCCTAGATGTGTGCATACAAGGGAGAGTGCTTTGGACTGCACAACAAACATACTAGGATCAATGCTCCCCCTATATTCTACAAATAATACACTCCTTGTATACAAATAATAAGAATCTACGCACAAATGTAAGGAGGATAAGGTGAGCACATATAAAGGGTAAGTAAATCAACTGCTCACAACCTAATATAGCATAGACATAACAACGAGTTTAACGATAGGGGAGCATATGTCTTACACCATATGAAAGTCCCACGCACACGACACAAACACAAGCAAGCAAACAGAGTTCGACCAACGAAAAGCAAATAGACACGACACAAGACGCAAATCCCACTCTCTCCCCCTTTGGCATCGAGACACCACAAAGATAAAGAGGACAACTAAGAGAGGTGGTAGCTCTGGCAGAAGATCTCAATCGTCATGCTCTCCATCTGACTCCTGCTGCTCCTCGTCAGACTCAGACCACTTGTAACCCTGTTGGGACATCCACTCTGCCTCCAGAGTGATGTTCTCCTCGGATCCATTAGACACATGCTCACCAAATATCCTCATGATCTTCTTGTCACGCTGACGAGATTGCTTGTGAGTCACATGAGCCTGGTACTATCCCTGTGCTTGCATACAGAATAGTGCCTTCATCTTCTTCTTCAGCTTCTTAGCCCAAGAGGGCCCAGACGAGGGAGGAGCATATCCTCCAGAACTGTCCTCAGCTGGCTCCTCCTCCACAGGCTCCTCATATGTACCCATCTGTGCTGCAGCAGCGTCTGCACGGGTAGTGGTATTAGCCCAACGACTCTTGATGCGAAGTCGGATAGGCTCATGATGAATCCACTGAGGGGCCTCGAACTCCTCATCAGGGTAAAGCTTCTCCCAAGTCTTGGAGATAAGCAGAAACAGGAACGGACCGTAGATGGGCACTTTGCGAGTGTAGATCGCAAAGCGAAGCTCACACCACATGATATGGGAGATATCAAGAGGCTGAGTCTGAGCATTACGGGCCTCCTCACACATCAGCAACATATCAACGAGGTATGAATGTACCTTGTCCTTGTCCCCAACTCGAGAAAACAAGGTGTTGCGGAAGATCCTATGCATGATGTCCAGGAAGGGGTTCATTACCCATGTCTTCTTGCCACTAGCAAGAGTCTTCTCCACATAAAAAGGCAACAGACGGTCTTTGTTGGCAGATTCTTCGTTGGCATGAGGCCGAGCTCCAAGAGGGGTGTGGAGCCCCTCGTCAGCAACCTGAAGCAGATCCATGAAGTCCTTCCAAGAAGCAGTCATTTTGTGACCATTCGTCATCCAAGTCATGGGGCGGTCTTCCTTGGTATGGAAGTGCACCAAAGCATAGAATTGTGCCACGATTTCTGGATCAAAATCCATCTGAAATGTCATGATGTGCTCAATCCCAAACTGCTCCACCAGATCAAGAGCCTCGGCAAAGTAGGCCCGGTGATCATCCCTCCGCATGTGAGCCATGTCAATCCAATGAGCATCCACATACAGGTTGTGCTTGCTCTTGAGTACCTCTGTGTAGATACGATACTGCTTCTTGGTCCAGAACAGTTCATCTCCATGGAATTGAGCCCGGGGTTCTCCATAAGGATTGATCTTTGTAACACCCTATGTACTAACTACTGTGATCAACTGCTAATCATGCCATGTAATGTTCATTTACAATGGTAATCTCAGTGGTTAATCAAGTCAACTCAATTTGCCCCTGAAAATTCAAATTCAAACTTCAAGTGCAAAATGAAGATGTTCCAAAAATTTGGGAAAAATGTTCAACTCATTGCAAATATTCCAAAACAAATGCTGTTGTTGAAAATAGCATCAACAACAACTCCAAATGAGGGCTAGGGCATTAAACAGTGCCCAAAACAGCACATTAAATGCCATTTCATTTTTGAATAATTCAAAAATGATCTAATTTTACCCCAAACCAATTTTTGGTGATGAGGTATATTGCCAAGTAATTTTTGGTCCAGCTTCTACATTTTTGCAAAGTCCTCTGGTGGCCTTTCATTTCTTATTCTTCTCTGTGAAATAAATAAAAAGGAAAGCAGAAAAAAAAAAGAAAAGAAAAAGGCCTAAACACCTACTGTGCCACTGGGCTCTAGTTCCACAGTGAGGCCCAGCCCACCTCCACCTAATCTCACCTGCCCGTCGTCCTTCTCGCCCCGCTGTCGCCGCGGCCATGGCCGAGCGCTCGCCGCTCCACCCTCCGCTCGCCACGGCGCCGGAGTGGTTGGGAGGAGGAGATAAGGCCTCCCCCGACGCCTCCCCCTCCCCCTGGACGCACACACTTCCTCCCTCTCCCCCGCACGCGCTCGCTCGCTCTCCTTGTTCTCTGCCCGAGCGTCGTCGCCGATGCAACTCCGTCGTCCCCGCGACCACCGGCGGCCCCGTGCCCGCTGATCGTGCCGTGGAGCTCCGCCGTGGCCAACTACGCCGTCTGGAACAGCTGGGTGGAGCCGGGGAGACCTACATCGCCGCGGACGCGTCGTCTTCTTCCTCCGGACGCCGGGATCCCCTTCTTCCCCGACGCCGGCCTGCAGCTACTAACCTCTCGCCGGGCCTACGTGGGTGCCTGCTCGGTGAGCCTCTTCTCCTCCTCCCTCTCTTTGCGCCGTAGAGAACGCCGTAGCTAGCCGCCACCGTACCGCACTCTGCTCGCCGCCGTTGAGCTCGTGCTCGTGGCCATGGCCACTGCCATGCACGACTGGGCACGACGTCGAGCTCCTGGCGTCTCCAGGAGTCGAACGCGCCCGCGCCCGAGCTCTCCTGAGCCCGCTAGCGTCGAGTTCTTCTTCACCCGAAGGCCGCCGCCCGCCATTGCCGGTGTAACACTCGTTTTCGAGCCCCATTCCCCGAGCCAGCCGCGCTGGCACGCTCCTGACGAGCTGCTGCTTCCGCCCAGCCACATCGCACGCTCGAACGTGAGCTGTAACCGCGGTTCCGATCGAACCCGAACTCCGGCGTCCGCCTCGCCGCTCGCCGCCGACGTTTTCGACCACCGCAGCCTCCGCCACCATCGCAGATCGATGCGGTTTGCTCTGCTCGTTCGAACGCGTGGTCGCGCGCGCCGAACGGCGCTCTGCATCGCGATTCCGGCCAAGTCCGGCGAGTCGCCGCCACGGATTTGGTCGCCGGGGCAACTCCGGCGACGACACCGACGTGGCGCCAGTGGGCCCCATCCCTGGGTCACCGCAGGTGGGCCCTGGGGGCCCCAGTTGACTGGCTGACCCAGTCAACTGTGCTGACTGGGCAGCACAGTCACTGACATGTGGGTCCCCCTGTTAATTAAACTAATTAAATGTTTTTATAAATAAAATCAAATAGATAAATTAATTAGCCTATGACATGTGGGCCCAATAGTTAATTAATCTCTGGATTAGATTTAATTAACTCTGTTAATAAACAGAGGCTGACATGTGGGTCCCACTGGACCCACAGGTCAGGTTTGACCAGTCAGCCGAGTCAAATGGCTGCTGATGTCATGCTGATGCAATGCTGACGCAATAAATTCTTTTCTGTTATTTAAAATAATTCCAGAAAATCATTTAAACTTTAGAAAATCATATATTTTAATCCGTAACTCCGATGAAAATAATTTATATATGAAAGTTGCTCAGAATTTCGATACGAATCTAGATACGCCCTCCGTATTCCCATCAGATGCCCCTAGCTAGATGAACATGGAACTTTCGGCCTGTTTTCGATAAATGAATAGTGCTCAACTTTAATAAAATAAATCCAAACAAATTCTTAAAAATAACTAATATGACCTAGACATGTTTTTAGGCAACCCTGCGCTGCACGTTAGCTTAGCACGCTCTGTGTTGCATATGTTTTGTGTATTTATCTGTTTCTTCCCCCTCTTCTCTCTTGGTAGAGTCCGACACTGACGCCGTTCCACAGACCGACGCCGTCCCGGTGATTGGTTCCCCCTCTGACGACCTTGCTTTTGCCACCGAGCAACCAGGCAAGCAACCCCCCCCCCCTTGAGCATTTCCGATATCGCCTATGTCTATTCTCTCTTATTCTTGCATTAGAATTGCTGCTACTGCTACTGCTCCTATTACTGTTGCATAACCTGTTTTTGGCAAATACTGTTGATACCTGTCTTTATTCATAAACTGCTTAGTGTAGGTTGGGTAGCACTGCTGTGGTCCCGCTTTCTCGTAGTTGCCTCGCATAGTACCCTTGCCTCGATCAAGCGATCGAGCCCCTTCCCCTGACCTTCTTCACATCACCGCACAACCCCCCCTAATATGCTCGACTCCGCAGAGTTGACATCGGGTGACGAGGGTGATACCTCCGAACTCACTTCTGATGTTGTCCCTGTAGTATAGCTAGCTCGGTGTGGGTTACCGAGGGTGATTCCTCTTCCCACTTCCGACTTAGCTTTTGTCGTGCATCCGCTATGGTGATTACCGCCGAGGGTGATTCCTCCGGTATCACCTTAACGGGACTTGTCGTATCGGAGTCCAACGAGGGTGATTCCTCGGATTCCTCATCGGCATGGAAACCACACGGATGCCCTGGATTACCATACCGTGTTTAAAGACGTATCGATCCCCGAGGCCGGACGTCGCCAGGAACAAAGGCGTGCGGCCAGAGGTATCGTGCGTCTGATGACACTTTGAAGTTACTACTGCACATGTCGGATGGAGGCGGGTTGACCCAGAGGGGTACCCGCGAGTGCCTTTGAGGCGTGAGCTGTGGAGTCGGGTGACCAGTGAGGGTACCCGCGAGATAACTACGAGGCGTGGCCGGTCATTTCCCAGTCCTTGTCACAAGTCCTCGAGACGGGACGACGGGGCCAACAGTATCGTAGGCTCTGCTCGTTACCGCGCGCTCCCAACACACTAAGCGATTTGGATATTTGATCCGAGGGGCCTTCGGGTCCGATAGCACTAACCACCACGTGGGTGTGAGTGGGTGCTCTGCGTCGTATACATCAGCCGGAGTCGTCACGACGTCAGCGATTGAGCGGACCGTTCGGATTGGACTTAGGATGCAACTGCGCTTGTATAAGGGGTTGCTAGGTCTGCTACCGAACGGCCTCGCAACGTGCGGAGCGTCCGGGGCGATGGCCCCGACCCCCGGGGGCATAGGATTAGTCCGGCGTGCTCGATCCTCTCTGGCAGTATCCGGTCGGGTTGCGTCGTATTGTTTAGCCGAGGGCGGGCACGACCTGATGGTGTGTCCGGCCGGAGTTAAGCGAGCGTGGTGGGTAACTTGGTGCACCCCTGCAGGGAAGAAACAATCTATCGATAGCCTGTCCTACGGTAACGGACACTCGGAGTTGTATCCACTTCGGTACAACTAGAACTGGTGACTTGAGATATGAAGTTGATGTTGCTGCAAACACTATACATTATTATGATAAACTATTCTGTTTCCCTTCTAATTGCTGCAAGACGCTGAAGATGCTAGTCTTCGTCAGGACTAGGCTTTTCCCCTTCTCTACTCTGGCTTTCTGCAGTCTAGTCCACCCACATAAAGCCTCCTTTGAGAATAATGCATTGCTAGTATAGATCTGATGTAAGTCTTGCTGAGTACTTTGGATGAGTACTCACGGTTGCTTTGCTTCCTCTTTTGTCCTACCCACATGATAAACCAGACGACGGAGCCATGGTGCCCGCAGCCCCTGTGGACGACTACTACTTCCAGCCCGAGGCTGGCTACTACTACTACCCGGCCGGCGAGTACTTCTACGAGGAGCCGGCGGACGACGACCAGGAGTAGGATCGGAGGTCCCAGGCAGGAGGCCTGCGCCTTTTCGATCGTAGCTTTTCTTTTGCCCCGCCTCGTATGAGGCCTATCTGTACTTGTGTTCTGTATCTGTACCCAGATACCTAACGCTTCCGCTGACTATGTGTGAGACATCATGTTATGTATTCGAGCCCTCGAGGCCCCTGGCTTGTAATATATACTTGTATGTATTTATTTATGTTTTAGAGTTGTGCTGTGATTCCTTCACGTGAGTCCTTAGGCTTGATCGTGTGCATTTGCGTGTATGATTAGTGCACGGTTGGGCCGGGGTCGTCACAGGTTGGTATCAGAGCCGACTGCCTGTAGGAACCCCCTTTCCAACTCCTTGGCCGAAGTCGAGTCTAGAGGTCCAAAAATGTTTTACTAACTTGGCTGTGTGGCTTATGGCCCCACGTCGCCACTTGGGTGGTGTAGCTTCTTTTATTCCTCGTCTATACTCTGGGACTCTTCTCTCTCGTCTATTCGGGTTAAATTTTACTAACTCCATTAGGTTCTCGTTTTCACATCTACCCGGAGAGCTGGATATCAGTGCGGTTTCTTGTCATTGACCTGAATAGTCTGATAGTCATTCCTTTCCATTTGTTTGTTTAACCTTTCCTATCAAGTTCTGTTTAATTATCATCGGAACTTGACAAGTCTGATTCTTCTTCTTTCAGATGAATCCTCTGTTTCCACCTCGCCCGGAGACTCAGCTTGTGCTTCGCACCTGGGCTCGAGATGCCCCTGGGTTTCCGGCCATTCTAGTCGCTCTCCTGACCAGACTGGGCTACCGCTGGTACCCCGAGTACATGGTCTACGAGGAGTATCGCGAGTTCAACCAGGAGCAGTATTATGCTGTTGTTCGTATCTACGACCGGCAGGATGACTCAGACACTGAGCTGTACCGCTTTCGCGGTAGTGGAGTGACGGTTGCGATGGCAGTCCATGATGCTGCCTACGCTGCTGTTGCACGCCTCCGAGGAGAGCACAGAGATAGCTTGGATGCTTCTGAGTTTCGGTACATTCCGTATGCACCTGCTGGAGATGAGACTGGATACTACTCAGCTATTTGTGCCCCGTACGAGAGTCGACGTTATGACCCGCAGGTTCTGATTCAGCACACTCAGGCGCTGGATCGTACTGCTCGGGCCCTGGCGGTTGAGTTGTCCATCACTCGGACAGTTCTCTACCAGACGTTGACGCAGCTGGTACCGGCTGTCCAAGCAGGGACACTTCCTCAGTCTATCCTTTGCCCGCGCAGGATCAACACACCTCCAGGTGTCGAGTGGCCTGCGGTTGGAGGTCACACGCCAGTTCGTGGACCCCTGATTCCCGACCGATACCGGGTTCTGCATCAGAGTGCACATGGAGCTCAGGATCCTTCTGCGATCGAGATCCGCCGTCCGCACTTGCAGCTACCCCGTTTCAGTTCCCTTCTCCGACGTTGATGTAGCCTTTGCTATGTCTCGTTGTGTACTTCCTTACCGCGGTCTGCGCGCCGCCTACTATGTCTAGTTTTTGGTTTTGCGCCGTTATGCTGTCCGTTTGTAACCGACGTTATGTACGAACCCGTATGTCATGATGTGTATGATGTTGTATTTATTGCACTTCCCTTATGTCGTGCATATTTACTACATTGTTGAATTCATGCAACGTGTATTCTTGTCTCTAAACCACCCCTGTTGGAATTATCAGGATGGCTGGTAACGGTGATCCACCTCCACCTCCGCCTCCGCCTCCGCCGCCAGAATATATGGCTGCCGTAATGCAGACCCTTGACATGCAGCGTCAGGTGCTGCAGGGTATGCTCAACCAGATACCCCAGGTCAACGCCAATGCTCAGCATCAGCCAGCCGCTATCACTCTGCAAGAATTTCTGCGGCTCAATCCAACGGTATTTCGCAGTGCCGCCAACCCCTTGGATGCCGATGACTGGCTGCGTGATATCTTCTTTGAGCTGGATTCTGCCGCCGTGTCCCCTGACAACTATGTCAAGTTTGCGACGTATTTCCTAAAGGGTCCGGCGGCCCAGTGGTGGGACACGCACCGGAACACAGTGCCTACTGGAACTGTCATCACCTGGGCAGACTTCAAGACTGCCTTCCGTGCTCGGTATATCCCGGAAGGGGTTATCGACCGCAAGCGTACGGAGTTCCGTAACCTGATTCAGGGCAACAAGTCAGTTGATGCCTATCAGCGGGAGTTCCTTGAGCTGTCCCGCTATGCTGAGGAGGATATCGCTACCGACGCTAGACGCCAAGAGAAGTTCAGGCGCGGACTTCACCATGATATTCTGCTTGCTCTAGTGGCACTGGACTTTCCGGACTTCGCCACTCTGGTGAACAAGGCCATTCAGGTTGAAACTGGACTCAAGCTACACAAGGATGCTCTTAAGCGCTCTCGCGAGTCGGGCTCATCTTCGGGCTCGTCTTCTCAGAAGCGTCGTATATGGATTCCTCAGAGCATGTATCGTCCCAACGCTCCAGTGTACAGGCCTTCTTATGCTGCACCTCGTCTGCCTCCTCCACCGCCAATGCAGTACAGGCCTGCTGTCCCAGCACCTCGAGCACCTGCGATTCGTCCAGAGAGTGGACTCTGCTTCAAGTGTGGCCGTCCGGGTCACCGTGCCAGAGACTGTCCGCAGGCTCAGGGTCAGCTGGCTCTTCCATCTGCTGGCCGTGGCAGTGGACGTGGAGTTCCTCCGCAGCGCAACAATAATATCAGGCCTTCGAATGCTCGTGGTGGTCAGCTTCACCACGTCAATCTGAGTGAAGACCCAGAGCAGCCAGCCACCGTGATGGGTACACTTCTTGTCAACTCAGTATTTGCTAATGTCTTGTTTGATACTGGTGCATCTGATTCATTCATATCAGAACCATTTGCATTTAAACATGGCTTTAAACAAGATAAACTATATCAAATGGTATCCGTACAAACCTCCGCGGGTCGGTGCAATTCTACCTTATTCTGTCCGGAAGTGGTAGTGGAGATAGAAGAAAGGAAGTTTCAGGTACACCCCATTGTCCTGAAATCCTGCGGCATCGACCTTATCCTAGGAATGGATTGGTTGGAGGCTCACGAGGCCCTAATTGATTGTGCCACCAAGACTATACGTCTTCGGCACCCCTCGAATCAACTCGTGAATTGCCGCGCTCGTGTATCCCATAATGCCGAAGCTCAAATCTATGCCTTAAATGCATTGAATGCTTCACCACTTGAAGGGCTCGAAAGCATACCAGTTGTATGCGAATTCCCGGATGTCTTCCCAGAAGAACTTCCAGGAATACCCCCTGCTCGAGCCGTCGAATTTGTTATTGACTTGAAGCCGGGTACTACTCCTATTGCGAAGCGTCCTTACAAGATGCCACCGCATGAGCTCCTTGAGCTTAAGGAGGAAATCGACAAGTCTCTCAAGAAGGGCTTCATCCGTCCTAGTTCCTCTGCCTGGGGAGCACCGTCTCTCTTCGTCAAGAAGAAAGATGGTACGAATAGGCTGGTACAAGATTACCGACCTATCAACCAGGCAACCATCCAGAATAAATATCCGCTTCCTCGGATCAATGACTTATATGATCAACTGGCTGGATCATCGGTGTTTTCTAAACTCGACTTGAGGTTGGGTTATCACCAGATCCGTGTTCGCGAAGAGGATATTCCAAAGACTGCATTTGTTACTCGCTATGGCTCTTATGAGTACACCGTCATGTCATTTGGACTGACTAATGCTCCAGCTACCTTCTCCCGCCTGATGAATTATATATTCATGGATTACCTCGACAAGTTTGTCGTGGTATATCTGGATGATATTCTGGTATTCTCAAAGAACAAGGAAGAACACGCCGAACATCTTCGCCTTGTTCTGGAGAAGCTGCGAGAGCATCAGCTTTATGCTAAGTTTTCCAAATGCGAGTTCTGGCTTTCTGAAGTAACCTACCTTGGACATGTGATTTCCAAGGATGGCATTGCCGTTAATCCGGAACGGGTTCAGGCTATTCTGGACTGGACTCCTCCGAAGAATGTCAAGCAAGTGAGAAGTTTTCTCGGCCTTGCAAGCTATTGTCGACGCTTCGTCGAGAACTTTTCCAAGATTGCCAAGCCCCTGACTAATCTGCTTCACAAAGGCGTTAAGTTTGAGTGGACAGATAAATGCCAGGAAAGCTTCCAAGCTCTTAAGGACAAGCTCGTTTCTGCACCAGTGCTTGCTCCTCCAGATTCTCGCAAGGACTTCGTGATATATTGTGACGCCTCTCGTCAAGGATTAGGCTGTGTCCTAATGCAAGAACGAAGAGTAGTTGCTTATGCATCGCGTCAATTGCGTCCGCATGAAGAGAATTATCCAGTGCATGATCTTGAACTTGCTGCAGTGATCTTTGCATTGAAGCTATGGCGACATTACCTTCTCGGTAACCGGTGTGAGATTTATACTGATCATCAAAGTTTGAAGTATTTATTCACTCAGCCGGATCTTAACCTCCGCCAACAGCGATGGTTGGAAACTATTTCTGAATACGACTGCGGTATTTCTTATACCCCGGGCAAGGCTAATGTGATGGCCGATGCTTTGAGTCGCAAGTCATACAGCACCAACCTCAAGGTTAGGCGAGCTCAGCCTCGTCTTTATGAGGAATTACGCAAGCTGAATCTGCATATCGTTCCACATGGTTCGCTCAATGACCTTGTGATACAGCCGGATCTTGAGAAGGCTGTCAAGGTAGCGCAAACCAAAGATGCTCATGTTGATGTTATAAAACAGGAACTGCATCTTCCGAAATACAGGGATTTCTCAATATCCGAAGATGGAACCTTGTATTTCCGAGGCCGCATTGTGGTAACTCGTTTCGACCTAATGACTGACAAGGTCATGAAGGAGGCACATGATACACCGCTGTCTATTCATCCTGGTAGTACTAAGATGTATCGTGATCTCCGCCAAAGGTACTGGTGGCCTAATATGAAGCGGGATATTGCTCGTTACGTTGCTGAATGCGATGTCTGTCGTCGCGTGAAGGCAGAGCATCAGAAGCCTGCTGGACTTCTGCAACCTCTTCCTATTCCGCTGTGGAAATGGGATAAGGTGCAGATGGATTTCATTACTGGATTCCCTAAGTCTCAGAAGGGTAACGATGCCATTCTTGTCGTCGTCGACCAACTCTCAAAGGTTGCACACTTCCTACCAGTCAAGGAGACTATCACTGCTAGCCAGTTAGCAGAACTGTATATCTCCCGAATTGTATCCCTCCACGGAATTCCGAAGGAGATCAGTTCGGACCGTGGCACCCTATTCACATCCAAGTTCTGGGAAAGTTTTCAAGAAGCTTTGGGAACTCATATCCACTGGAGTTCAGCTTATCACCCCCAGTCCCAAGGTCAAGTAGAACGAGTCAATCAAGTGCTTGAAGATATGCTGCGAGCTTGTGTCATATCATTCGGTAAGAAATGGGAAGAATCCCTTCCTTATGCCGAGTTCTCGTATAACAACAGCTATCAAGCAAGCTTGAAGATGGCTCCCTTTGAAGTTCTGTACGGACGAAAGTGTCGAACCCCTCTGAACTGGTCAGAAACTGGGGAACGACAAGTTATTGGTCCGGACATTATTCAACACGCCGAAGAGCAAGTCCGTATCGTGCGTGAAAATCTCAAGGCGGCTCAAGACCGTCAGAAGAGCAACTATGATCGCAAGCGATGGGGTCTGACTTATCAACCAGGTGATCAAGTTTATCTTCGTGTCACCCCTATGAAGGGCACGCATCGTTTCGGTATCAAGGGCAAGTTAGCTCCACGCTACATTGGCCCCTTTCCCGTGGTTGCTAGACGTGGATTCGTGGCTTACAAATTGCAATTGCCTCCGCAATTCTCTCATATCCACGATGTGTTCCATGTGTCGCAACTTCGCCGATCTTTCAAGGAGTCCCCGCATCGTGCTGTGGATCACGAGATGCTCGAGCTTCAAGATGATCTGTCTTATAAGGAGCATCCGATCCGCATCCTCGATCAAACTGAACGTCGGACCCGCCAGAAGACAACCAAGTTCCTGAAAGTGCAGTGGTCGAATCACACTGAAGATGAAGCCACTTGGGAACGCGAGGAAAATCTTCGGGCGGAATACCCCGACCTCTTTACTTCTACCTCCTAAATTCTCGGGACGAGAATTTCTTTTAGAGGAGGAGAATTTGTAACACCCTATGTACTAACTACTGTGATCAACTGCTAATCATGCCATGTAATGTTCATTTACAATGGTAATCTCAGTGGTTAATCAAGTCAACTCAATTTGCCCCTGAAAATTCAAATTCAAACTTCAAGTGCAAAATGAAGATGTTCCAAAAATTTGGGAAAAATGTTCAACTCATTGCAAATATTCCAAAACAAATGCTGTTGTTGAAAATAGCATCAACAGCAACTCCAAATGAGGGCTAGGGCATTAAACAGTGCCCAAAACAGCACATTAAATGCCATTTCATTTTTGAATAATTCAAAAATGATCTAATTTTACCCCAAACCAATTTTTGGTGATGAGGTATATTGCCAAGTAATTTTTGGTCCAGCTTCTACATTTTTGCAAAGTCCTCTGGTGGCCTTTCATTTCTTATTCTTCTCTGTGAAATAAATAAAAAGGAAAGCAGAAAAAAAAAAGAAAAAGAAAAAGGCCTAAACACCTACTGTGCCACTGGGCTCTAGTTCCACAGTGCGGCCCAGCCCACCTCCACCTAATCTCACCTGCCCGTCGTCCTTCTCGCCCCGCTGTCGCCGCGGCCATGGCCGAGCGCTCGCCGCTCCACCCTCCGCTCGCCACGGCGCCGGAGTGGTTGGGAGGAGGAGATAAGGCCTCCCCCGACGCCTCCCCCTCCCCCTGGACGCACACACTTCCTCCCTCTCCCCCGCACGCGCTCGCTCGCTCTCCTTGTTCTCTGCCCGAGCGTCGTCGCCGATGCAACTCCGTCGTCCCCGCGACCACCGGCGGCCCCGTGCCCGCTGATCGTGCCGTGGAGCTCCGCCGTGGCCAACTACGCCATCTGGAACAGCTGGGTGGAGCCGGGGAGACCTACATCGCCGCGGACGCGTCGTCTTCTTCCTCCGGACGCCGGGATCCCCTTCTTCCCCGACGCCGGCCTGCAGCTACTAACCTCTCGCCGGGCCTACGTGGGTGCCTGCTCGGTGAGCCTCTTCTCCTCCTCCCTCTCTTTGCGCCGTAGAGAACGCCGTAGCTAGCCGCCACCGTACCGCACTCTGCTCGCCGCCGTTGAGCTCGTGCTCATGGCCATGGCCACTGCCATGCACGACTGGGCACGACGTCGAGCTCCTGGCGTCTCCAGGAGTCGAACGCGCCCGCGCCCGAGCTCTCCTGAGCCCCCTAGCGTCGAGTTCTTCTTCACCCGAAGGCCGCCGCCCGCCATTGCCGGTGTAACACTCGTTTTCGAGCCCCATTCCCCGAGCCAGCCGCGCTGGCACGCTCCTGACGAGCTGCTGCTTCCGCCCAGCCACATCGCACGCTCGAACGTGAGCTGTAACCGCGGTTCCGATCGAACCCGAACTCCGGCGTCCGCCTCGCCGCTCGCCGCCGACGTTTTCGACCACCGCAGCCTCCGCCACCACCGCAGATCGATGCGGTTTGCTCTGCTCGTTCGAACGCGTGGTCGCGCGCGCCGAACGGCGCTCTGCATCGCGATTCCGGCCAAGTCCGGCGAGTCGCCGCCACGGATTTGGTCGCCGGGGCAACTCCGGCGACGACACCGACGTGGCGCCAGTGGGCCCCATCCCTGGGTCACCGCAGGTGGGCCCTGGGGGCCCCAGTTGACTGGCTGACCCAGTCAACTGTGCTGACTGGGCAGCACAGTCACTGACATGTGGGTCCCCCTGTTAATTAAACTAATTAAATGTTTTTATAAATAAAATCAAATAGATAAATTAATTAGCCTATGACATGTGGGCCCAATAGTTAATTAATCTCTGGA